>OX439011.1:38014122-38592324 GCA_949316495.1 Amphiduros pacificus | reverse complement strand
CTCTATTTTAGAGATGACAAGATTTGCAGGGTTTCTTTGAAGAAATAAGTCAATCTAGATTTCAAAGACCTTAAAGTTTAACTTTTTCTTCTGTCATTATATAATTGTTTAATTGATAGAAAGCCAATATTCCTTATTATTTTATTTTAAAACGAGTAGCAAAGAAATTAATTTTATAATGTGAAGATTTTAGGGATGATTTTTAGCTATGCATAACATAGCTTCTGCAGGGAGGGGATATTTTTTTGTCAATCTCTCTGTCTGTCTGTTAACCTTGATCTTCTGTGAAACTACTGGGTGGAGTTCTTAGCTAAAATGGATAAAATGTTGAATTTTCAGTGGACCAATTCTATCTATTTCCCATTAGGCTCAGATTTTTTTTCCATCTTTTTATGACTTTGAAATATCCAAAACCTATCATTGAGTTTTCAATTTTGAATAGCAGGACTAATATCAGCAAGTAAGAATTGAGATGACAACTTCAATATGTAATGTGGATTTTGATTGGCTGAAATTATCATCTGCTCAAAGTCTGCTCTGAGAGATGAGTTAAAAGGTCATTTGTTGTTTTGCCCAATCACCGTCATGTCCGAAAGGCGTCACGGCAAATATCCAATAAGGTCATTTGTGAAGCAATTTGCGGGCATTTCCAAAAATGGTCACAGACTTGACATAAAAGTAATGATTGTTATAGCTAGAAGGCCATTGACCTATGTTTTTCTCATTGTGATTTTTCTGATTAAAAAAAAGTCCTTTTACCTCTGCAGGGTTATGTATATGACCACATTCCAATGTATGGCCAAGAAATAGGTCACCTTTCCATTGTCAGCAGTCACCAAGGTAACACTGTAAACAAATCTTGGTGGTCAGGGAAACGTCTACTTTGGAAATTTTCACAGCCATTCATTTTTCATTCTTCCTCAGTGCTTCTATATATTTTTGGTGTTTCATTTTTTGTGTTGTATAAGACAGAAGTGTCATAGATAAAAGATAAAAATTTGACAACTTTGAATGTGATACAAGTGAAAATTTCCAATATATTTATTATGACTAACAGCATGCAGCTTAACACAAATAATTGAATAAAGCATCTGGTTGGTGGGATGTGTAACAGGGTTAAAGCTGTCAGGTTGAAGGGATATGTAACAGGGTCGATGGGTTAAAGCTGTCTGGTTGATGGGATATGTAACAGGGTCGATGGGTTAAAGCTGTCAGGTTGAAGGGATATGTAACAGGGTCGATGGGTTAAAGCTGTCTGGTTGATGGGATATGTAACAGGGTTGATGGGTTAAAGCTGTCTGGTTGATGGGATATGTAACAGGGTCGATGGGTTAAAGCTGTCTGGTTGATGGGATATGTAACAGGGTTGATGGGTTAAAGCTGTCTGGTTGATGGGATATGTAACAGGGTCGATGGGTTAAAGCTGTCAGGTTGAAGGGATATGTAACAGGGTCGATGGGTTAAAGCTGTCTGGTTGATGGGATATGTAACAGGGTTGATGGGTTAAAGCTGTCTGGTTGATGGGATATGTAACAGGGTCGATGGGTTAAAGCTGTCTGGTTGATGGGATATGTAACAGGGTCGATGAGTTAAAGCTGTTGGACAGATGTGTTCTGCAACACTGTTCATTTAACTAACTCTAAGGTTGACGGGATTTGTAATACAGTTTGTTGGATGAAAGATGTGAGGTTGATGGGTTCTGAACAAAAAAACTCGCCATATGTAGCAAGGGTTTAAAACTGAAATCCTTTTATAATAAAATGAACTAACCAAACTAACACATAAACATGGTCATGTACTATTAACAACTTCAAGTAAAAAATGAATTATCTTTTCCTTGTTTCAAAATGAACATACATCAAAGGTAAATATTATAATGAGCTGAAAGAAACACTGTCACACTCCTGACAGCTGATATGCCACGGTGAGGAGTGTGCATTTCATTCTGGGCTTATATTAATAGACTATTTACATAATGAATCTAATATTTTATTATTGTTATTATATTGAAATCAATAGTTATGCTTTGCCTTTGCCGCTTGATTTTTTTGGTTTTGTTATTCTTGCATTTCAATCTTCATGTTAAGGATGCATAAAATAGAGTCAGGTTAAAAATGAAAGTTAAGGAACTGCATGTGTAATATGATAAAATATTAACAGCATCCCCAAATGTTAAAATGTATTTGTACAGAAACATAGCAAATAGTGATCTCAGGAAAAAAGAATAAATCTCAAACCACCTATCTAAAATATACCAATAAGTGGTAAGACCAAGCATATCAAAGATTGTCTTATTTATTTATTTATTTATTTTTATTTTTTGCAGAATATTTCTCCGCCGAGCATTCAACCTCCATCAGTTCCTCCTTAGACCTGAGTCGCTACTTCATCCCCATAGACGACACAGAAAGACACGAGTCAGTCTCTGGCCAATTGCTTGATGAACAATCCTCATTGTTTTCATTTTCGGATGAGGATTATGGTTGCCATGGCAACCTTTGTTCTAGTTGCTATGGTGATGACTGCAGCCATGGGAACAACAATACAGTTTACTCTGGCAGTGGATGTCATGGTGACGAAAAATGCATGCATTGTTTGCAAAGATTTCGTGGTTTCTATTCTGACGGTGGCATAATATCGCCTATAGCAACAACAGAAGATGGGTTAAGCATGAAAGATGGCTGTAGCAACAAAGACACGTCAGTGTTTGCAGAAAGCATAGAGGGAGCCAGTAGTGACCCAGACCTTGTCATGGCCAATAAAATATCTCTGATGGATGCGGCGATGGCAGAAGACATGATGAAATTCTTACGACTGCATCCTCCGCAGAACCGCACGGTGGCAGCACTGCAGGGAGAAGGCCGACAGGTGAAGGCCAATAGATATTCCTACGCCTCGTTCGACTCGCACTACAGCTTCGGCATCGATGGATTATCGTTCAGTGACTCATGTTGTGAAAGTTTTTCTTCCTCTGCAGATGATGACTGATAAGACAAAAAAACTCAAATAGTCATGTTTTAGAATGGGAGTACATTTTTTTTTATCAAAAAAAAAAATATGATCAAAATATTGAGTATTGAGTAATAAATCAGAAATCTTACTGAGACTTTGTCTTTTTCAAAATACTTTAAGATCACTGATTTAAAACAGTGTTAGGAAAATCGAAACAATTTTTTTTAAAAGCCTAAAAAACACTATTACAGAGGTGTTGTCAACTATTAATTCAAAATTCTTATTTGAAATATCTTTAAAATTGTTTTAACAGGATTAAAAAAAAGTTCTTTTTTTGTAAGATTGATTTTTTTTATCATAAAAGATCTTTAAGAAGAAAATGGGTTTACAACAAACTTACTATTTTAAATTTATTTCTTTACTGAGTGATCATCAAATTGTTTACAAGTTTTGAATGATATACGAGATGGTTTCAGTTAGTTTTTGGATCACCCTTTACGAGATGGTTTCAGTTGGTTTTTGGATCACCCTTTACGAGATGGTTTCAGTTAGTTTTTGGATCACCCTTTACGAGATGGTTTCAGTTAGTTTTTGGATCACCCTGTTCCTTTAATGTCTTCCACAAATTATTCAAAATCAAATGTCAACTCCGAAACCACTATAAGGTCAGACTCCATTATTGCATGACTCAATATGGTTCTGCTTAAACATCGCAGGACTTGAAATATTTGTGTCTGCATAAACAGGGTAAACCTAATTATATATTTGGCCAAGAAAGAATATTGTCTTGTTTCTGAGATTAATATTACTATATGGACTTTCTCTGATCTAGTTAAATGTTTTCCTTTCATACTGTTTATATTTGTAAAGAAAATCTGTTAAGGTCTTTGGCTGAGATGATCAGCTAGAATCAGGTCAGAAAAGATCATTTATGTCAGATCAAAAAAGATCAAGTCAGAGAAGATCGTTTAAGATCAGGTCAGAGATCATATGAGATCTGGTCAGAGAAGATCATTTAAGGTCTGGTCAGAAAAGATCATTTAAGATCTGATGAGAGAAGATCATTTAAGATCAGGTCAAAAATGATAAGATCAGAAAAGATCATTTGAGATTTGTTCGTAGAAGATTGGATGATATCAGACAAGATGACTTTGAATATCGTCTGGTAAAGTCAGATCAGATCAAATGAGTTAAGTAAGGTCAAATTTGACCAGGAAAAGTCAGATCAGATCAAATAAGATCAGACAAAATCACATATCTGATGCCATAAATCTGCTATAATGTTTTCCTTTTTTTCTATGCAAAATAACAACAAATATGTATAGTATTTGGCAATAAAAGACTTTGTGAAAGTAAGCCAGCAAGGAACGGGAAATTAGGAAATTTTAGTCATTTGCCAAATATTTAAAACAACTAGTCTGAAATAATCAGTTTTATTGAGAGAGATATGCCAAATGATTTTAGTTTTTTTGTTCTGATTTTTTTGTCTTTGTTGTATGAATTTGTTATCATTCATAGTCAAACTTCTATTTGATAACGCAAATGAGGTGTAGCACTTAGTGTGAACAAATGAACTCACACACAGGCTGTCTGTGACCGTATAAGTTCACATTTCTGTTTGACCACATATAAATTTATATGGTTTTGAATAATAATTATTATGTTTTGGGGAATGAAGGTAAACTGGTTTTACAAGTTTGAATTATGTCAATTTTAATTATATTTTAGGGATGATAATTATAATACTATTCGGGAAAAGTGAATTCATTCCCAGGAGAATTAGAATTTTTTTTTAAAATTTGTTATAAAGAATTATGGAGTAATTTTGAGTTTTATTTGAACAATCAATGAAAGGTTGAAGAGTTATTTAATTAATAACATTTTTAATTATTATTTTGTTTATAGTTATATTATATGTCAAATAATATTATGAAACCATCTCAGTGTTCTTGTGTTGAGTTGGGATCCAAATTAAGATAATATACATTTTATATTTATTTGCAAAATATTCAATCAACAAAATATGTAATTTTATTGGAATTTGAGACAAAAAGAGAAGCAATGGAAATAATTTGAATAATTTTACATTAAAATCTGTAATTCTTGTAGTTTAATTCTATAATTGAAATAAGAAATCAAAATGTGATATGGAGCAAAACTTTATGACAACCCTTCCTACTTTTCACAAGGTAAAATGCTTAATTAAAAAGATCCAAATATATATGGTGCTTTTCCCTAAGATATATATATATATATATGTATGCTGAGCATAAAATGAACGTTACTGATGATTTTAATATCTGCTTTCTCTGGTAGATTTTGTTTATAGAAACAATGCTTTATATTGATGAATATCTACATGTAGGTAATTATATGTTAATTGAAGTCATTGTGTATCTGCTTACACAGTTTATAATAATACAAGATGCTTTAAAATTGTACTAGGAAATTATTTAGATTGTTTGTAGGTTTATTTGATGTGTTGTTTGTATGTGGATCATATACTTATTATGTTATTTTATATGTTAGGCCAAGTGTAATATATTCTTCGCTTCAAGTCAGTGACTGGCTTTTTAGTGAGAAAGAGAAAATATTTTAGTTAGCCTGTGATTATTACAAGTCTCACCATTATATTATTATTATATGTATATAATGTAATTTGGAGGAAGTTTATATGTATATAATATATAGAGTTATCATTTAATTTGCTCAATCAGAAAAGTTCAAGGTCGTCAAGAGGTCAGCTAGCTCCCAATATTAAGGCCAGGAAAAGACAAGTTTTGTTTCTGACTATCAGGGTTGTCAAATGTTCCAAAAGTGATTCATTTTGTAAATTTGTATGGATAACATTTTGTCTCTTACCCAGCATTAATGTTCTTTACGACATAATAGAGACTTATGTGAAGATAAAGAAAAATTCCATTATTTTGCCAGAAATTAAAGGGCTCTACCTCCAGAATTTAAACTCAGGTTTAATTCAGGCATTCCAACTTTTATAGAATAAATAAATATCTACCGGAAT
This sequence comes from Amphiduros pacificus, assembly GCA_949316495.1. Lineage (NCBI taxonomy): Eukaryota > Metazoa > Annelida > Polychaeta > Phyllodocida > Hesionidae > Amphiduros > Amphiduros pacificus. The sequence continues at coordinate 38,586,350 of OX439011.1, read as the reverse complement.
AATATGCCACTTGTATTTTGTGCAGATAACTTATTTTTGCTGTCTCTCAAAGCATTTTTATGTAAATATTTCTTGCGTTTCTTGAAAATGCTCAATTTCCATAAAATCATGCACAAAAGTGATTTTTAAAGGTAAAAAATATTTATATATGATTAAACAAATGTGATGTTCCTATCTTTTCTCATTAATGTTAAAATTGGAATTTTGAGCACAAACAAATTTTGTTGATACAAACAATAAAAACGCGTATTTTGACATGACAATACTCAGTTATATGGAATATTTATGACAAAGGTCAGAAACAATTTAATAAATTTCCTGGCCTGTCCGTTCTCATGATTATAGTTTATAAAGGTTATATATGGAACTGGGTCGATATGACCTAATTATTATGGTGGAATTCCACTGCAGGAACATGTTACCAAGAGCAGAATGGAACCAGAATTTGACCAATATATCCATTTTATCAGAGGTAAATTCTGGGTGTCCTGCTTCTGTCAACCATATCATAAAATCTCATCAATATTTTGTATGCAATCAACTGCAGCCATTTGCAACCTTCCGCAAATGGAGCCATTCTAGACATGTCTCTGTGAAACACGACGGGAGTTGCATTTAACATTTTGGTACAATTAAAATTTTGTGAATATTTTTTTTCTATTTCACTTGTTAATATGATTGATTTAGAAATGCAGCCTGAACAGGTCCAATATGCGGATTATGAAATAGTCTATTGGTGAAAGAAAAGGCAGAAATTTTGATAATACTTTAGAAACATTGTTTTAACTGTAAAATCACATTGAAACAGAAAGATTTTTGTCTTGACTTGCTAGTGTTTGACCCTGATTATAAAGTACACAAGTCGATATGACTTCATTGCATATACTGGCAGAACTGGTATAAACACATAACAGCCTTTTAGTTACTCCACAAGTATTAAGGCTTTGACATAAAAAAAACTTGCAAAATTTTGCTTTTGATATCCATATATATTAAACTTATGTATTGATACAGATATTTGTCAAGCCAATGCCTTGATAAACATATAATGTTAAAGAATAAATGATTTGGACAATTGCTTGGTGTGAAGGCATTTTGGCAATTGCTTACATGAAATTGGCAATTGCTTACACGAAATTGGCAATCGCTTACATGAACTTGGCAATTGCTAACACGAAATTGGCAATTGCTTACACGAAATTGGCAATTGCTTACACGAAATTGGCAATTGCTTGCACGAAATTGGCAATTGCCAATACAATGTAAGCAATTGCTTACATTGTGTTGGCAATTGCTTACATTGTATTTGCAATTTCTTACATTGTATTGGCAATTGCTTACATTGTATTGGCAATTGCTTACATTGTATTGGCAATTGCTTACATTGTATTGGCAATTGCTTACATTGTATTGGCAATTGCTTACATTGTATTGGAAATTGCTTACAGGTTATTTGTAATTGTGTGTAATTGCTTTAAGCCATTACATAATGTTGGCAATTGCCAATATGTGATTAACAATTGCTTGTTTGTGCTGAGATCCTGATTAATGTTAATGTCTGGCAGTGAGATTGGCTTGGATGGTCTGTAGTATATAATGTACATATTAAATGTATCATTTATGTGACCAAGTCACACATCAGTATATAGTTTGTTTATATAGGCCATGCATGACTATATCCATATATGTATGGTGTTTTTTTGAAATTATATATAAAACATACATTTTGTACAAATTGCTGATATGATAAAGTCCAAATAAATGAAATTATACAGACATATATATTATGCTTTGTCTTTGTATTTGTTTGGAAACAGTTACACTTTTCTTTAAATTGTTGTAAGTGTTAGCAGAAAATATTTCAAATTAAAATATATCAGTCTTGCCTAAGGAATTTCAAATTAAATTTTAAAACATGGACCAAAATAATTTGACAACCTCACAAAAAAGCAAGTTTTAAAGAAATTCAGTGCCATCTGGTGTGGTAAAATTAGCACAAGCTCAAACTGCCCTCTAGTGACGTTTTGACATTTTTCTTTGGTGTGACCCTGTCGGAGGGTAAAATATGACCCAGTTCCCTTAATCCTGACCTAGATATAGAAGAGCGAGTTTAGCGTGATGTTGTCAACCGTGACGGATTAGCTTGGGGAAAGGCGATAATTTCCGCTGTTTTGGAAGCGATTGAGTGAGAAAGGTAAGTGTGATTTTATTACAAACTTGTTCTTTTGTGATAGATAATTGTTTTGTAGGCGGGCGGGTTAATTTGTTGCTAGACGCGGAGAGATATTTGTTTATTTTGCATCAAACAAACTTCAAAGAGAAAATGCCGCCGACGTGCGTTGGTGTTTCGCCTGGGAAACAACTACCGTACTTAAATCATGAAAACAGAAAATAAGTACCATGATGTATTTTAACACGGGAATCATGTAAAAAAAACTAAATCATTCTTAATTTATCATCTGTCATTTACAAACAAGGCAGGTAAATTAGCTCGGTCAGTGAAAATTGACCAAATTGGCCCACGGTTTTCTTGAAAAATGGCCCACTGATCACTGATCCCGCCCAGAATTTAACAGCCGTTGAAGCGAACTCATATTGCTCCCATCGGTCTGACGTCACGTGTGGCTACTGCGCATGCTCAGAAGACAGCGTGGCTATTGAGTGGAAAGAAACTTATGAATGTGTGTTAACCTTTGTACATATTGTATATTATTAATGGGAAATCTTCAATACTATAATTAATATCTTTTGATAGAGTTCGCAATAACGGCAGTCATTATTGGGGCCAAAACAAAGTAAAATCTACAAAATACATATAGAACTGTCTTCCTCTTGTTCTCACAATTTCAGACATATATAAATAATTTCTACAAGATAGTTGACATTGGTAAAAAAAGACGTCAAAGGCTGCATGGAATCCCCCTTAAAAGCTGAACATTGGAAACAGTTACAGAATACCCTTTGATCACAGATTCGGCCTTACATCACAAGTACTTTGAAGGGCAATACTGTAAATGTTAGTAATTGGCATCAATGAAATTTGCCCTGTGATGTCATTTATTGAGATTGGTTTTTCACACCACTGAACACAATTGGCCTTTAAGCCTTTTGATCACAGCTTTTGTGCGAATAAAAATAAATAAAAAATCAAGAATTAAAAATTTCATAATTTTACTTTTTACTATTAGGGAAGGGGAAAAGCTTCTTGTTTCTGCAAATTTTCTTGTACCAACAAGAGGCAATAGAGTTGTGAATAAATGAAAAATAATAGTGAATAAATGAAAACAAAAGTGAATATATAAAAATAAAAGTGCACTTTTTAGCACACATTTGCAATTTGTCTTAGGGTTGGCTTCTGGAACTATCCACACATACAAGGTATCTTAAGGGTGGCTTCACCGCTGAACACAAAGGGCATTTCGTGATCTTTGATCTTAACCATGGAACAAATAAAAAATAAACAATTAAGAATTTCTTTTTATTGATAAGGTAAAATATTTCAAAGATGTTTGATGACCATGGAACCATCTCTTGTTTCTGCAATTTTCTTGTACCTGCAACAAGTGAAAAAAACAATGTAAGAGAAGAGTTTACATATCTATATCTATATATTTATACAGTTTTGAAGATTTCACATTAATATCTTGGTTAATAATATACTTACAGAAATGATTTATATATGTTTGAAATCGTAAGAACAAGAGGAAGACAATTATATATGTAACTTGTAGATTTGAACTATGTTTTGGTTCCAAAAATGACTGCCGTAATTGTGAACAATATAACAAGTGAATGATAGATTTGAAGATTTAACATTATTATTTCGACTAATAATACACTTACAGAAATGATTTAAATATTTATGACATTATGAGAACAAGAGGAATTCAATAGAAGTTAATGGTAGTTTGTGTGGTTTCCACTCAGCTTTTGTGTGGTTTCCACTCAGCTTGTGTGGTTTTCCACTCACTGCTGGTGGCTCCACCAAGTGGCAGGCATAATGAGCGATAATAGGTGAGTTACCGATGGGGAGAATAGCTGAGAGTTTTTGGCCAAGGTATGTCGATCATGACACATCAAAATTCCCATATTATTGATTTACTCACCGCGGGAAGGTGGGTGGGGAGGTTGCTTCTGTTAATAAAGTAGAGCTAGAATTGACAGTCAAGTCAAACACTCTATAAGGTCACACACCATTTATTCTCACCAGTTAAGTTCATGATTATTTTAAGAGGTTAATTTATTACCTATATATTTGAATGGCACCTGGAGTGTTTAGTTTTGAGTTACCATGGATACTGAGGGTATGAGGGGAGGGTACTCTCCTCATCAAATTGTACCTATACCTGTTCAGAGGCGGACTGCAACAAAAGTAAACATCCTGTTTTATGGTGTATTATCATTATTTTTATTTACTGGCACGATAGAAATTAATGAGGAATATTTATTATTTATTGAATATTTATTGTCAAATGGTCCATGTCTTTTGCTGAGAAAGTAATTAAACTTTCAGAAAATGCTCTGCAAGAAATTACCCTCCATTGAGTGTGACTAACCAATAAGGTTAAAAAAAGAAAAACACTTGTGTGACATCATTATGCATTCTATAGGTAATTATCACAAAATATTGCCTGGCTTGACCAGATAATGCCACTCAATGGACATGCATGACCAGATAATGCCACTCAATGGACATGCATGACCAGATAATGCCACTCAATGGACATGCATGACCAGATAATGCCACTCAATGGACATGCATGACTAGATAATGCCACTCAATGGACATGCATGATCAGATAATGCCACTCAATGGACATGCATGACCAGATAATGCCACTCAATGGACATGCATGACTAGATAATGCCACTCAATGGACATGCATGACCAGATAATGCCACTCAATGGACATGCATGACCAGATAATGCCACTCAATGGACATGCATGACTAGATAATGCCACTCAATGGACATGCATGACCAGATAATGCAACTCAATGGACATGCATGGCCAGATAATGCCACTCAATGGACATGCATGACTAGATAATGCCACTCAATGGACATGCATGACTAGATAATGCCATTCCATGGACATGCATGACCTGACTAAATAGCTTATTGGTACAGTGTTCACCCTGAGACCAAGGCCAGGGGATTCCTGGTTCGAATCCTCAGCTGGTTTTATCAATCATTATGAACAGACAATTTTTTTAGCTATGCTGACTATGACAGCATAGCTTCTGCAGTGATGGGGGGAAATTTCAATCATTCTGTCCATCAACTTTGATCTTCTCCTCTGCAACTCCTGGTTTAACTATTATAGGAAATATGTTGTATTTTCAGGGGACCAATTCTGTCTAGTTTCTATTAGGCCCAGATCCAGATTTATTTCAAATATTTAATAGCTATCAGACGCTAAGTTGTCAAAGAGGCTATCATTTTGAATAGCATTAGCCAATGAGAATTGAGATAACAAGTTTGGGCCAAATTTAATATGTAACCTGCATTTTGATTGGTCAATATTATCATCTGCTCAAGTCTGATCTTGAAAAAGGATTTAAATTATCAGTTATGGAGCAATTTCCAGAAAATGTTCACAAACTCTAATGCCATCAGCCTTGGTATGTTAAATGTAATTGAATATGTTCAGAATCGGAATATAATATGCATGAAACCCTTTTACTGAGACCCTTTTCTTTTAATCTTTACTGAAGTCTTAAAAAGCCTTGCAGTCAAGCTTCTTTGTTTTTGGGCCCAACCAATATCTGTGATTGTATAGAATTAGAGACTAATTCCAACGATGGCATGACCCAGACTCAGTCATTCCAACCCCTTCCCATTTTGTCCACACAGATTGATTTTTTATCAAATAAATTGAAGGACTGCTGAGACTCTCAGCAGGGGACACTGGGTGACTCAGACTTTCGTGGGAGGAATTCAATTGATTTTCTCCGATTACTAGAATTTGCATTTACTTTTTCAGTGTTTACTGAAAATAGAATTACTCTTTTAGAAAATTGACATGGAATAGATTTCTCTATATTGGCAAGTCATAGTGTTTTTGTAAAGCTTTTGTAAAGTCATCACATGATATGCAGCCAATTCTGTGGTCTTGGGTATTTATACCTGTGAACATATCAGTTCACATGTTAAGTTAAGTCTTAACTGGGTCATTATTCTATTTTATGCACTGAAAATGTACATTGAAAATGTAGTGGGAAGAAATTATATTCATGTTAGGAAACTGATCTTATTTTGAAAGTTATTTCCTTTGCATATTTGTATATCCTAATTCAGTACTACATAAGAATATACTTGGGCTCAGCCAAGGGGAAGTGAACATTAACATGAAAAAGTGAAACTCAAAATATGTGCTTCTTTTAAATTGTACCTTATAAACCAAAAACTGTAGTTTCTGAAACTGTTTTATTTTTTTCTCTACCCTTATTGGTTGCGAAATAATCACAATTTGTTTAAGACCCTATTTTGTTGGTTCATTTTGTTGTCTGTCATCGTTTTTCTATCAATTTAGAAAATATGGTGTATTTTATTAGAAATCACATTCAAAGTAGTGGAAATTGGACTTTAATAAAGTTGAGATGCTATGTTATCATGATTTAAAGTCAAATTCTTGGCACACAAGTCTAAAGATGTTTTGGGGGAAAAACTTTAAAATATGAATTTGTCCCTCCGTTACATGTCCCTCCGTTACAAAAAATATTGAAATTTTTACCTCATGCTATAATGCATATCACAAGGAATGTTAAACTTTCTAGAAGTAAGGTGCTTATAGTGAAGTATCATAACCTTCTGTATGCTTTATGAAACTCATTTAATTTTTGGTTGATTTTATATGAAGAAAACCTGTCCCTCCGTTACTAGTAACGGAGGGACAAATGTTCAGGTTCATGCAAGTTGTTATTATTTTAGTTATTTGCCAGAAATTTTTATATCTTAAAGTGGTTTATGTCAAGTGGAAATGGACACAAACAATTTATTTGGTTAAACATGTATTGGTTGGCTAATATATGGTCTGTCACCTGAGAGACAATAGACACTTCATGTTAATACTCATGCATCAATCAACATGGTCAGTGATACATAGTTCTATTTCCCTGTCTACATACTCATGTATTATAAACATTGGTTTTCAATACTGTCTGAGTTTATGGCAAAAAAAATCATATTTGTTTGCATTGGTACTTTAGTCAGAGGAAGAAAGCCACCAGCTGACCTGCACTGGGTACACAAGCTGTCCCATCAGAGACAACACAATTGCTGTTTGATAGGTGTGATTCCTTGTGACACTATGTAACCGTTTGATCTTGTCAAAGTGTCTAATATACCTGACAAATCCATTCTTAGGGATAATGCAGTGTTCCTGGCTTACAGTTAGGATAACACAAGGCAAAGAACATGATGATGTAATGGAATGAGTTGTGTGTGTCATCCTTATGATGACCAAAATGACCATGGTCAAAATGACCATGATACGAAGTGGACCGCTGGGCCAAGTGCATGTGCATTTCATTTGATAGCTATATATTCCCTCCTCTTATCTAAAACCTGAACATAGCTGCCAATCTTAATCTTATTCAGCTACTTTCTGCCGTCATTATACCTCATGTCCGTCATATCTTTCTGTTAATATTTTCACTTTTCACTCAGGCCTGGACATTAGCATAACCTTTAAAGCTTGGCGTCCATTTTAAGTCTTAGTCTTCAAAAACGTAAATAGTATGCATTTCTAAGCATTGTTAAACTCATATTTTCTCCAACTTGTAGATAATTTACACTTGTGGATAATTTAAATTCATAAAATGTCCAAATTCTGTCTAATGTGGCAGTTCAGTACCACGGTCACCTTTGTCACATGGTTATTTTGACCATAATCCATCCTTAGTACCCAGTTGTCATTTGTGGTGTGTATTTGGTCTTTGTTACTTATGTTATTTCATTCAATTTATTCTGTAAATTTATTCTGTCAAGTTCATAATGATTTAGCACCTAAATAGAGCATATACAGTATTCTACAGAAGTTATTTGTTGACAAGATTACAGCTGAACATTTGTGTCCCTCCGTTACTATTTTCTGTTGTCCCTCCATTACGACAATATTTCTTTAATAAATAAAACAGTGTTAATGTTATAAACTTGATATTTTGGTATTTACTACTAAGGTATGTGTAGATGATATATGATATAGTGATTTTTAAGAATATTCATAAGAACTTTATGTTAAGCCCATTTTGCTACATGACTCCAAGCTGCTGTTCAAAAGTGTCCCTCCGTTACAGAAAACATATTTTGATACCATACATAAACTGTTACAGTATGATCCTCAATACTTTGGCATATTGTAATGTTCAGTGGGCTTTGTCAAAAACAATAATTAAGTATTTCTAATAATTTTGTATTTCTGGAATAAATGCATTTATGTTATGCTGTTCAGTGATGCTGTCCCTCCGTTACCGCTTGGCCGAGCCCACTGTAAGTTTGCTTTTGTCATGATACAATCCACACATGAGCTGAGGCCCGTGCCAAAGGGTTAACCCGTTGTCCTTGTAAATCTGTGATCAGGTGGGTTGTCACATCAATGACAATTCAGTGAGGCAGCACTATATCTGCTACAAGTGGGTCTCATCAAGAAATGACTGAAATAATGTTGAAATTGATGTAAAGCCCCAAATAAACAAAAACAATGAATCTCTCCAAAATAAATCACATTTTTTAAGAGAATGGATTTAATAATTTGAAATATCTGTTGGAGCCAAACATTTTTAGATCATGTGACTATTTGATCACTCAGAACAGCATGACCTGATTTAGTCACTGTCATCAGTTTGAATCAAACTTTAAAGTAGTCATGCATCAAAGTGACAAAATGAGATCATGCATGACCACTGTCTGAATATATTGTTTGAGGTATGCATGACCAAATAGTGTCATGACTTTATTTGGTTATGTTTATGCATGACCAAAAAGATACTTAATTCAAAACGATGACGATAAAACGGTGAATATTTCAAAAAGGTCAAAATTTCGAATTATCAGTTGTTTATGTCATACAGGCATGTACTGTACAAATGCAAATTATGCTCCAATTTTATCATTACAAACAAACAAACAGAATCATAGGTGATCGATTGACAAGGCACTTGATCAAACAAGCTGTAAATTACTATTGATGCAATCTTCACTAGTATGCTTAGTATGTCACTGCAGATGTGTGTAAAAGATGAATTTATGACAAGTCAAGACCATTGGTGCATTTGATCACATCTTGGCCTTGTTATTGAATAAGGCCTCAAAAATAACAATCTGGTTTTGGTTAACATGACCAGAAAAGGGGATAAGGTTTTTTTTCTTGTTTTGTCAAATGGGATGAGATATATTGAGAATTGAGATACATACATGTACCGGTACATGCTGATCATTGCACTCTCTAAAAAAAGATGTGCACTGGGGTGAGATGCACTTTAGAACAAAATTTTGGAGCCAGCTGAACGATTTCTGATGTGCCAATGTACATGTACATGAAATTATTACAGTATACTGAAACTGTCAGAGTGTCTTCACAACTACAACGTGTAACACACTTTAAGGTCACTGGTTAAGATAGGGTAGGTAGGGGAATCACAAACAAGCTTCTTTTTTTGGCCTTGGGTAGGTTCAACAGACCTTGGTTAGGTCCAAATATTTTGTGGTCACAAAGAAAATAGTAGAACAATCATTGTTCAAAATACACAGTTATAATTTATATATATATTTCTGTTACCACTTGATCCGAAAAAAATTATTTGATAGATTATACTACTGGCTTAAATTGTTTCTGGTTTCGTGCAGTCAATTTAATAATGAACTTGAATGGCACTTCTTAGCATTGTCAGATTATTTTGGCTGGGATTAATATGATTAATTCTAAATATTTCTGACAATGTGATGAAAGGTCAAGGCTAAGTCAGATTATAGATTATTTTTTAAGTTCAAATATCAAGCTGAGATTATGAATAAAGACTTCCTGTGCTATGCCAGTTCAAGTATTGAACTGGCAGAGTGTGCTTTGTGCTTTCTTTGTGGCTGTGTGCTTTCTTTGTGGCTGTGTGTTTTCTTTGTGGCTGTGTGCTTTCTTTGTGGCTTTGTGTTTTCTTTGTGGCCGTGTGCTTTCTTTGTGGCTGTGTGCTTTCTTTGTGGCTGTGTGCTTTCTTTGTGGCTGTGTGCTTTCTTTGTGGCCGTGTGCTTTCTTTGTGGCTGTGTGCTTTCTTTGTGGCTGTGTGCTTTCTTTGTGGCCGTGTGCTTTCTTTGTGGCCGTGTGCTTTCTTTGTGGCCGTGTGCTTTCTTTGTGGCTTTGTGTTTTCTTTGTGGCTGTGTGCTTTCTTTGTGGCTGTGTGCTTTCTTTGTGGCCGTGTGCTTTCTTTGTGGCTGTGTGCTTTCTTTGTGGCCGTGTGCTTTCTTTGTGGCTTTGTGTTTTCTTTGTGGCAGTGTGCTTTCTTTGTGGCCGTGTGCTTTCTTTGTGGCTGTGTGCTTTCTTTGTGGCCGTGTGCTTTCTTTGTGGCCGTGTGCTTTCTTTGTGGCCGTGTGCTTTCTTTGTGGCTGTGTGCTTTTCTTTGTGGCTGTGTGCTTTCTTTGTGGCTGTGTGCTTTCTTTGTGGCTGTGTGCTTTCTTTGTGGCTGTGTGCTTTCTTTGTGGCCGTGTGCTTTCTTTGTGGCTGTGTGCTTTCTTTGTGGCTGTGTGCTTTCTTTGTGGCTGTGTGCTTTCTTTGTGGCTGTGTGCTTTCTTTGTGGCCGTGTGCTTTCTTTGTGGCTGTGTGCTTTCTGTGTGCTTTCTTTGTGGCCGTGTGCTTTCTTTGTGGCTGTGTGCTTTCTTTGTGGCTGTGTGCTTTCTTTGAAGCTGTGTGCTTTCTTTGTGGCCGTGTGCTTTCTTTGTGGCTGTGTGCTTTCTTTGTGGCCGTGTGTTTTCTTTGTGGCTTTGTGCTTTCTTTGTGGCCGTGTGCTTTCTTTGTGGCTGTGTGCTTTCTTTGTGGCCGTGTGCTTTCTTTGTGGCCGTGCGCTTTCTTTGTGGCCGTGTGCTTTCTTTGTGGCCGTGTGCTTTCTTTGTGGCCGTGTGCTTTCTTTGTGGCTGTGTGCTTTCTTTGTGGCTTTGTGCTTTCTTTGTGGCTTTGTGCTTTCTTTGTGGCCGTGTGCTTTCTTTGTGGCCGTGCGCTTTCTTTGTGGCCGTGCGCTTTCTTTGTGGCCGTGCGCTTTCTTTGTGGCCGTGTGCTTTCTTTGTGGCCGTGTGCTTTCTTTGTGGCCGTGTGCTTTCTTTGTGGCCGTGCGCTTTCTTTGTGGCCGTGCGCTTTCTTTGTGGCCGTGTGCTTTCTTTGTGGCTGTGTGCTTTTCTTTGTGGCTGTGTGCTTTCTTTGTGGCTGTGTGCTTTCTTTGTGGCTGTGTGCTTTCTTTGTGGCTGTGTGCTTTCTTTGTGGCTGTGTGCTTTCTTTGTGGCCGTGTGCTTTCTTTGTGGCTGTGTGCTTTCTGTGTGCTTTCTTTGTGGCCGTGTGCTTTCTTTGTGGCTGTGTGCTTTCTTTGTGGCTGTGTGCTTTCTTTGTGGCTGTGTGCTTTCTTTGTGGCCGTGTGCTTTCTTTGTGGCTGTGTGCTTTCTTTGTGGCCGTGTGTTTTCTTTGTGGCTTTGTGCTTTCTTTGTGGCCGTGTGCTTTCTTTGTGGCTGTGTGCTTTCTTTGTGGCCGTGTGCTTTCTTTGTGGCCGTGCGCTTTCTTTGTGGCCGTGTGCTTTCTTTGTGGCCGTGTGCTTTCTTTGTGGCCGTGTGCTTTCTTTGTGGCTGTGTGCTTTCTTTGTGGCTTTGTGCTTTCTTTGTGGCTTTGTGCTTTCTTTGTGGCCGTGCGCTTTCTTTGTGGCCGTGTGCTTTCTTTGTGGCTGTGTGCTTTCTTTGTGGCCGTGTGCTTTCTTTGTGGCTGTGTGCTTTCTTTGTGGCCGTGTGTTTTCTTTGTGGCTGTGTGCTTTCTTTGTGGCCGTGTGCTTTCTTTGTGGCCGTGTGCTTTCTTTGTGGCCGTGTGCTTTCTTTGTGGCCGTGTGCTTTCTTTGTGGCCGTGTGCTTTCTTTGTGGCCGTGTGCTTTCTTTGTGGCCGTGTGCTTTCTTTGTGGCTGTGTGCTTTCTTTGTGGCTGTGTGCTTTCTGTGTGCTTTCTTTGTGGCTGTGTGCTTTCTTTGTGGCTGTGTGCTTTCTTTGTGGCTGTGTGCTTTCTTTGTGGCTGTGTGCTTTCTTTGTGGCTGTGTGCTTTCTTTGTGGCTGTGTGCTTTCTTTGTGGCTGTGTGCTTTCTTTGTGGCCGTGTGCTTTCTTTGTGGCTGTGTGCTTTCTGTGTGCTTTCTTTGTGGCCGTGTGCTTTCTTTGTGGCCGTGTGCTTTCTTTGTGGCCGTGTGTTTTCTTTGTGGCTGTGTGCTTTCTGTGTGCTTTCTTTGTGGCTGTGTGCTTTCTTTGTGGCCGTGTGCTTTCTTTGTGGCTGTGTGCTTTCTTTGTGGCTGTGTGCTTTCTTTGTGGCTGTGTGCTTTCTTTGTGGCCGTTTGCTTTCTTTGTGGCTTTGTGCTTTCTTTGTGGCTGTGTGCTTTCTTTGTGGCCGTGTGCTTTCTTTGTGGCTGTGTGTTTTCTTTGTGGCCGTGTGCTTTCTTTGTGGCCGTGTGCTTTCTTTGTGGCCGTGTGCTTTCTTTGTGGCCGTGTGCTTTCTTTGTGGCCGTGTGCTTTCTTTGTGGCCGTGTGCTTTCTTTGTGGCCGTGTGCTTTCTTTGTGGCCGTGTGCTTTCTTTGTGGCTGTGTGCTTTCTTTGTGGCCGTGTGCTTTCTTTGTGGCCGTGTGCTTTCTTTGTGGCTGTGTGCTTTCTTTGTGGCCGTGTGCTTTCTTTGTGGCCGTGTGCTTTCTTGGTGGCTCAAGCATTCATATTTCATATTTTAATTTCTCACATGACCTGAGGCCCATGCCTCGTGGGTTAATCCAGTGACCTTGTTAATCTATGAGCAGGTGGTAATATTGTCATGATAAGGACCTGCAGCTTTGTCATTGCCTATAGCATCCATCTATTGTTACCATCTGATATGAACCTTTTTATGCTGTGAGGGTCCATAACTGTATTGAGAGAAGGGGCTGTAAGTCAGTCAAGGTCAGTGTTTTGACCAAGCAAGGTCACTTTGCTAACCACATATGGGCCACAGGTTGTCTTAATCCAGTGAGATCATAAATAATTATTACCACATAAGGTCACTTAAGCAAATAAGGTTACAAATCAGTTTGTTCAAATACGGTCACAAATCAACTAATTAATAAAAAGGTCACAAATCAACTAATTCAAAGAAGGTCACAAATCAACTAAATCAAAAGGTCACGTAGGTGTGACATCAAGAAATCTGCCCATGCAGTGCAATGGTTGCCCCATGACATCATTTGATGTTCACCCCTTTGTATGGTCATGATGTCATTTGATGTTCACCCCTTTGTATGGTCATGATGTCATTTGATGTTCGCCCCTTTGTGTGGCCATGACATCATTTGATGTTCGCCCATTTGTATGGTCATGATGTCAATTGATGTTCGCCCCTTTGTATGGTCATGATATCATTTGATGTTCGCCCATTTGTATGGTCATGATGTCATTTGATGTTCGCCCATTTGTATGGTCATGATGTCATTTGATGTTCGCCCCTTTGTGTGGCCATGACATCATTTGATGTTCGCCCCTTTGTGTGGCCATGACATCATTTGATATTCACCCCTTTGTGGGACTATGATGACATCACTTGCACTCTTCTAAATGCAATCTCAAGTTGCTAAACATATTGTTGGCAGAACAAACTAAAGAAAGAGTGCTATATACAGATAACACACTGTCAAGGGTTTTATTTGTAGATAGTATAAATGTAACAGTTAATGGTCGGAGGTTGCTTTTGATCAGTTTAAAACTAATTTACCACACATGGATCTGTATACACTGAAAAAATACAGTATTCAAGCCCACTGATGGCTGTATGAGTAAGTAAGGTCACAAATCATCTGATAAAAGTAAGACCAAAAATTATCTAAATCAAGTAAAGTCATAGCTGAGCATTACTAATAAGGTCACAAATTTACCGGACCAAAAATTGTCTCGATCGAGCGAAGTCACAAATGAACTTGACACAGCAAATGTTGGTACTCGCTTAGCATGTTTAGCAGATATAATAGTCCACATACCTCCCATAATGTGTAACAATGTGCGATCAATAACGGCTGATAAGACCACTGATAGTTCTGTAACTAGCCACAGTAAGAGTGTGTTAAGAGGACGACCCTTGATAAGAGACAAGCAGGGACTACGCACCTCAAGTGACATCCCCTGATTTACACGCTGATCAGTTCAACACTGAACATTGCTGTCGTAATGTGATGAAAGTTACAAGTCATGATACCAAGGGACATGATGAGATTGATAGGCTATGTACTGTATTATCATGAATGCTGTTAGCCAATAATGTCTGTATGGTCCACAAATGAATTTATGATCATGTAGAGTCACGCACAGTTATAGTATCAGATCACCTTGAGAAGAATGTGTGAACAGATGGACTTCTTTCTCAATGCGGAGATTAGTCTGGCAATATATAGTCCGACCAGTCTGGCGATATAGGTATAGTCCAACCAGTCTGGCGATATAGGTATGGTCCAACCAGTCTGGCGATATAGGTATGGTCCAACCAGTCTGGCGATATAAGTATGGTCCAACCAGTCTGGCGATATAGGTATGGTCCAACCAGTCTGGCGATATAGGTATGGTCCGACCAGTCTGGCGATATAGGTATGGTCCGACCAGTCTAGCGATATATAGTCCAACCAGTCTAGTTATATAGACATACTTCAACCAGTCTAGTTATGTAGACATGTTCCAACCAGTCTAGTTATGTAGACATGTTCCAACCAGTCTAGTTAAGTAGACATACTTCAACCAGTCTAGTTATGTAGACATGTTCCAACCAGTCTAGTTATGTAGACATGTTCCAACCAGTCTAGTTATGTAGACATGTTCCAACCAGTCTAGTTATGTAGACATGTTCCAACCAGTCTAGTTAAGTAGACATACTTCAACCAGTCTAGTTATGTAGACATGTTCCAACCAGTCTAGTTATGTAGACATGTTCCAACCAGTCTAGTTATGTAGACATGTTCCAACCAGTCTAGTTATGTAGACATACTTCAACCAGTCTAGTTATGTACACATGTTCCAACCAGTCTAGTTATGTAGACATACTTCAACCAGTCTAGTTATGTAGACATGTTCCAACCAGTCTAGTTATGTAGACATACTTCAACCAGTCTAGTTATGTAGACATGTTCCAACCAGTCTAGTTATGTAGACATATTTCAACCAGTCTAGTTATGTAGACATGTTCCAACCAGTCTAGTTATGTAGACATGTTCCAACCAGTCTAGTTATGTAGACATACTTCAACCAGTCTAGTTATGTACACATGCTCCAACCAGTCTACTTATGTAGACATGCCTGAACCAGTCTAGTTATGTAGACATGCTCCAACCAGTCTAGTTATATAGACATGTTCCAACCAGTCTAGTTATGTAGACATGCACCAACCAGTCTAGCGATATATAGGCCAACCAGTCTAGTTATGTAGACATACTTCAACCAGTCTAGTTATGTAGACATGTTCCAACCAGTCTAGTTATGTAGACATGTTCCAACCACTCTAGTTAAGTAGACATACTTCAACCAGTCTAGTTATGTAGACATGCTCCAACCAGTCTAGTTATGTAGACATGTTCCAACCAGTCTAGTTATGTAGACATGCCTCAACCAGTCTAGTTATGTAGACATGCCTCAACCAGTCTAGTTATGTAGACATGCTCCAACCAGTCTAGTTATGTAGACATACTTCAACCAGTCTAGTCATGTAGACATACTTCAACCAGTCTAGGTATATACGCATGCTCCAACCAGTCTAGTTATATAGACATGCTCCAACCAGTCTAGTTATGTAGACATGCTCCAACCAGTCTAGTTATGTAGACATGTTCCAACCAGTCTAGTTATGTAGACATGATTCAACCAATCTAGTTATGTAGACATACTTCAACCAGTCTAGTTATGTAGACATGCCTCAACCAGTCTAGTTATGTAGACATGCTCCAACCAGTCTAGTTATGTAGACATACTTCAACCAGTCTAGTCATGTAGACATACTTCAACCAGTCTAGTTATGTAGACATGCTCCAACCAGTCTAGTTATGTAGACATACTTCAACCAGTCTAGTTACGTAGACATGCTCCAACCAGTCTAGTCATGTAGACATGATTCAACCAGTCTAGTTATGTAGACATACTTCAACCAGTCTAGTTATGTAGACATGCTCCAACCAGTCTAGTTATGTAGACATACTTCAACCAGTCTAGTCATGTAGACATACTTCAACCAGTCTAGTTATGTAGACATGCTCCAACCAGTCTAGTCATGTAGACATACTTCAACAGTCTAGTTATATAGACATGCTCCAAGCAGTCTAGTTATGTAGACATGTTCCAACCAGTCTAGTTATGTAGACATACTTCAACCAGTCTAGTTATGTAGACATGTTCCAACCAGTCTAGTTTTCAAGATATAGACAGCACAATTTACAGCATTGAGTGTCCTATTCTTGATATGTCCGACATATTAAACATCATCAGTTCGTCAGCACATTGCAGTCTAATTTTGACATCAAAATAAATTTCCTGCAAGTTTGCCATGTATTCTTCTCATAATTTGCCATGTATTCTTCTCATGAATAAATCTACAAATCAATACAATACATGTTACTTAAATAATTTCAGTGTGAAATTCATTTTTTATGTGTTTAATGACACACATCTTCCAAATGATTAAATGTGTGAATAGCACAACTTTAAAGGGCACAGTATTATTTATTTTTCAATTAAATCTTACTTGAAATTCTAATTGACATGGATTTCATTTGGAGGAAAAACACTTTCATTAAGTGATTTCAACAATTATTAAAATCAAAAGCAGAAGATAAGTGTATTTTTTTATTTTTTTAAATAAAGCATTGGCCCAGTTTTCCATCCCTCTCACCTGGCTTGGCTGGCGAGTCTCTTGAAACAGCTCAGGTAGCACGCTCCTCCAGCAGCAGAAACTAGTCCCTGCTGCTGAGAGCTGCACCACAGCACTGCATGGAGTGTGCAGAGTTAGATGAGGAGCTTTACAGGTGCGTGTTCTTGGATCCTGCAGGCAACCCTGATTACGAAGGAATGGCAAACATCACTCGGTGTGGCCATACAATGCAATCTACCACCAAGCTTTTATCAAATACCTCCTTAACTTTATCTTTAAAAAAAAAAATTAACAGACACATAATATTATATAAATTTTTTATTTTTTGTGCAAGTTTTTTCATTTGCTATATATGATACAGGTAACATTTCTCAGCAATGCGACTTTTGTCCCTCGCGGCCGCCGGTAGCAGCCCGCCAGGTGTCAGACAGTAGACACACTGATCCTCGTCCTCATTATCTGGATACAGGTCTGATGTGAAGCACTCATTGTCTCTGGTCTCGCGCTCCGATGATGGACTATAATTGATACCACCTTCACCTTAAATGGTGCGGGGCGACACACTTTATTCTCTGCAGTAGCTGATTCTATACTAATAGGGTAAGTGCCTCCGAGTGAACTGTCTGCTGAGAATTTGACATTTTTATTTCCAGCCGTTTTGCTCAGGTCTTAGTATGGGCAACATCTTGAATCTCGGCACCATATTTCATCATGTCTTTGTGATTATCATGAAAATATTCAAGACATCATGGAATCCGGAAAATTTAATTATTTTTGTGATATCAATTTTTGATATTCTATAACATCATGATGAAGGAATCGCATAATTTATTTATTTAATTTTTTTTTAATGCATTGTTCACTGATCATATACATTGAATTCAGAACAGGGAATGGAAGATTTAAAAAATTACAAAAAATGTTAAATTGGATGGTAATGTTGATTAGATCCAGTGGAGCAGAGTTGATGATATCAGCTGAGGGAGACTAATATAAACAATATCAGGAAGATAAATATTGGCTCCAGTTGGAATAAATACATACATGTTAGAATAAGATATCTTGGTTTGGGCCAAACATGTATTAGGTCACGCTTAAATGTGACATGATATGGTCATGTATAAACATGTGAAATTAAGGTCAAATGTGTGCATGGTTGATTAATATTCAAACAAAATATTTTTTTAAAGATTCAGAATAAATTAAAATTCCTTTTTTGTGTAGAAATTTTTAATTTTAAGTGTAAAAGTAAGAAAGGTAGTCAATAGGCAATTTGTCAGACAAGAAGAAATGTAAGAAAAATATGTAAGGAAAAAAAATGGATGCCAAACGTTTATTCAGTCACATATTCATTTGGACCCAATGGAGTCACGCAACATGTGAATGTGGCCAAATAGAGGCTCGCAATGAACAACCTCTTTAGCTTATGCATGACCACATAGATGTTTGACTTTGACTGACAATGTCTCACAAGTTTAGGGATTTTGCCCTTTCTGTTGCATTTCTGCATGACCTTAAAGTTGTTTGACCTACACTGGTTTATATAAGTGCGATGGAGAAATGGCAAAACGCTTAACATGCTGAGACAAAATAACCAAACAGACATATACATGTATATGTTATCAGCCTGAGCGTGATATAAGCAGAACTTTGTGACCAAACATTTATTTGAAAATGTGCGTGACCCAATATGATCATTCACTTGATAATGTGACCCCATTTGTTCACTGCTGACCAAATGGATGTTTGCCCTCCACTGGTGATCATGTGATGGGAAATATTAAAAATGCAGGTAATTTGGATATCATTATACTGATCTTAATCATGGCTTCTGACTGTAGAACCTCCTGATTTATTATTTTGCACAATGTAGATATAACATTTGAGTATTACACTTATATGACTTGTAGATACTTAAACTAAATGCTTCAATATCATTCTCTATTGATTATTGATAATTACTTCTCCAATTTGCAGAGAAAACTTCATGCCCAATAAATATAAAGTTATGATCAATATTGTGACCAGGAATCTATTAATTTGGTTAATCTGATCGACATGAAAAATGGATGTATTTGATTGAAATGTGATTGTTGAAATTGATAAATAGGAATTTTAATCCCAAATGCTACATTTATGTTTATAAAGAATTTACGCAATATAATTTTTTTTTGAAACTAGTCATTTTTATTATATACTGGGCTTGTTATTTGAATATTAATTAGGGCATGCATTTGTTTTGTCTTGAGGTTATGAATTTGTTTTGTCTTGAGGTTATGCATTTGTCTTGTCTATATGACTCTGAGGTCATAGATTGGTTTTATCTTGACTGTGAGGTCATGCGTGATCCTATATGGTCATGTGATACTATATATGACTTAATACAGTCATTACTGTATGTGACTATATATGTTCACACTGGACTTCTTAAATGAATTAATCTCATATATACCTGATTTAACATTTATATAGATAAATTAGGTCACATCAATTATACATCCAATTTGGAATACCACACATGCAGAATATCATTTTGGTAGAGATTGCATTCCATGTGATGGTCTCCCCAGATACAGGTGAGAGGTAGCTTAATTGATCTGAATGGTCTCCCCAGATACAGGTGAGAGGTGGCTTAATTGATCTGAATGGTCTCCCCAGATACAGGTGAGAGGTAGCTTAATTGATCTGAATGGTCTCCCCAGATACAGGTGAGAGGTAGCTTAATTGATCTGAATGGTCTCCCCAGATACAGGTGAGAGGTAGCTTAATTGATCTGAATGGTCTCCCCAGATACAGGTGAGAGGTAGCTTAATTGATCTGAATGGTCTCCCCAGATACAGGTGAGAGGTGGCTTAATTGATCTGAATGGTCTCCCCAGATACAGGTGAGAGGTAGCTTAATTGATCTGAATGGTCTCCCCAGATACAGGTGAGAGGTAGCTTAATTGATCTGAATGGTCTCCCCAGATACAGGTGAGAGGTAGCTTAATTGATCTGAATGGTCTCCCCAGATACAGGTGAGAGGTAGCTTAATTGATCTGAATGGTCTCCCAGATACAGGTGAGAGGTAGCTTAATTGATCTGAATGGTCTCCCCAGATACAGGTGAGAGGTAGCTTAATTGATCTGAATGGTCTCCCCAGATACAGGTGAGAGGTGGCTTAATTGATCCGAATGGTCTCCCCAGATACAAGGTGAGAGGTGGCTTAATTGATCCGAATGGTCTCCCCAGATACAGGTGAGAGGTGGCTTAATTGATCTGAATGGTCTCCCCAGATACAGGTGAGAGGTAGCTTAATTGATCTGAATGGTCTCCCCAGATACAGGTGAGAGGTAGCTTAATTGATCTGAATGGTCTCCCCAGATACAGGTGAGAGGTAGCTTAATTGATCTGAATGGTCTCCCCAGATACAGGTGAGAGGTGGCTTAATTGATCTGAATGGTCTCCCCAGATACAGGTGAGAGGTAGCTTAATTGATCTGAATGGTCTCCCCAGATACAGGTGAGAGGTAGCTTAATTGATCTGAATGGTCTCCCCAGATACAGGTGAGAGGTAGCTTAATTGATCTGAATGGTCTCCCCAGATACAGGTGAGAGGTAGCTTAATTGATCTGAATGGTCTCCCCAGATACAGGTGAGAGGTAGCTTAATTGATCTGAATGGTCTCCCCAGATACAGGTGAGAGGTAGCTTAATTGATCTGAATGGTCTCCCCAGATACAGGTGAGAGGTGGCTTAATTGATCCGAATGGTCTCCCCAGATACAGGTGAGAGGTGGCTTAATTGATCTGAATGGTCTCCCCAGATACAGGTGAGAGGTGGCTTAATTGATCTGAATGGTCTCCCAGATACAGGTGAGAGGTAGCTTAATTGATCTGAATGGTCTCCCCAGATACAGGTGAGAGGTGGCTTAATTGATCTGAATGGTCTCCCCAGATACAGGTGAGAGGTAGCTTAATTGATCTGAATGGTCTCCCCAGATACAGGTGAGAGGTAGCTTAATTGATCTGAATGGTCTCCCCAGATACAGGTGAGAGGTAGCTTAATTGATCTGAATGGTCTCCCAGATACAGGTGAGAGGTAGCTTAATTGATCTGAATGGTCTCCCCAGATACAGGTGAGAGGTAGCTTAATTGATCTCTGAATGGTCTCCCCAGATACAGGTGAGAGGTAGCTTAATTGATCTGAATGGTCTCCCCAGATACAGGTGAGAGGTAGCTTAATTGATCTGAATGGTCTCCCCAGATACAGGTGAGAGGTAGCTTAATTGATCTGAATGGTCTCCCCAGATACAGGTGAGAGGTGGCTTAATTGATCCGAATGGTCTCCCCAGATACAGGTGAGAGGTGGCTTAATTGATCCGAATGGTCTCCCCAGATACAGGTGAGAGGTGGCTTAATTGATCCGAATGGTCTCCCCAGATACAGGTGAGAGGTGGCTTAATTGATCCGAATGGTCTCCCCAGATACAGGTGAGAGGTAGCTTAATTGATCTGAATGGTCTCCCCAGATACAGGTGAGAGGTGGCTTAATTGATCTGAATAGTCTCCCCAGATACAGGTGAGAGGTAGCTTAATTGATCTGAATGGTCTCCCCAGATACAGGTGAGAGGTGGCTTAATTGATCTGAATAGTCTCCCCAGATACAGGTGAGAGGTAGCTTAATTGATCTGAATGGTCTCCCCAGATACAGGTGAGAGGTAGCTTAATTGATCTGAATGGTCTCCCCAGATACAGGTGAGAGGTAGCTTAATTGATCTGAATGGTCTCCCCAGATACAGGTGAGAGGTACCGGTAGCTTAATTGATCTGAATGGTCTCCCCAGATACAGGTGAGAGGTAGCTTAATTGATCTGAATGGTCTCCCCAGATACAGGTGAGAGGTAGCTTAATTGATCTGAATGGTCTCCCCAGATACAGGTGAGAGGTAGCTTAATTGATCTGAATGGTCTCCCCAGATACAGGTGAGAGGTAGCTTAATTGATCTGAATGGTCTCCCCAGATACAGGTGAGAGGTGGCTTAATTGATCTGAATGGTCTCCCCAGATACAGGTGAGAGGTAGCTTAATTGATCCGAATGGTCTCCCCAGATACAGGTGAGAGGTAGCTTAATTGATCTGAATGGTCTCCCCAGATACAGGTGAGAGGTAGCTTAATTGATCTGAATGGTCTCCCCAGATACAGGTGAGAGGTAGCTTAATTGATCTGAATGGTCTCCCCAGATACAGGTGAGAGGTAGCTTAATTGATCTGAATGGTCTCCCCAGATACAGGTGAGAGGTAGCTTAATTGATCTGAATGGTCTCCCCAGATACAGGTGAGAGGTAGCTTAATTGATCTGAATGGTCTCCCCAGATACAGGTGAGAGGTACCGGTAGCTTAATTGATCTGAATGGTCTCCCCAGATACAGGTGAGAGGTACCGGTAGCTTAATTGATCCGAATGGTCTCTCCAGATACAGGTGAGAGGTAGCTTAATTGATCTGAATGGTCTCCCCAGATACAGGTGAGAGGTACCGGTAGCTTAATTGATCTGAATGGTCTCCCCAGATACAGGTGAGAGGTACCGGTAGCTTAATTGATCCGAATGGTCTCTCCAGATACAGGTGAGAGGTAGCTTAATTGATCTGAATGGTCTCCCCAGATACAGGTGAGAGGTAGCTTAATTGATCCGAATGGTCTCTCCAGATACAGGTGAGAGGTAGCTTAATTGATCTGAATGGTCTCCCCAGATACAGGTGAGAGGTAGCTTAATTGATCCGAATGGTCTCCCCAGATACAGGTGAGAGGTAGCTTAATTGATCTGAATGGTCTCCCCAGATACAGGTGAGAGGTAGCTTAATTGATCTGAATGGTCTCCCCAGATACAGGTGAGAGGTACCGGTAGCTTAATTGATCTGAATGGTCTCCCCAGATACAGGTGAGAGGTACCGGTAGCTTAATTGATCCGAATGGTCTCTCCAGATACAGGTGAGAGGTAGCTTAATTGATCTGAATGGTCTCCCCAGATACAGGTGAGAGGTAGCTTAATTGATCCGAATGGTCTCTCCAGATACAGGTGAGAGGTAGCTTAATTGATCTGAATGGTCTCCCCAGATACAGGTGAGAGGTAGCTTAATTGATCTGAATGGTCTCCCCAGATACAGGTGAGAGGTACCGGTAGCTTAATTGATCTGAATGGTCTCCCCAGATACAGGTGAGAGGTACCGGTAGCTTAATTGATCCGAATGGTCTCTCCAGATACAGGTGAGAGGTAGCTTAATTGATCTGAATGGTCTCCCCAGATACAGGTGAGAGGTAGCTTAATTGATCTGAATGGTCTCCCCAGATACAGGTGAGAGGTAGCTTAATTGATCTGAATGGTCTCCCCAGATACAGGTGAGAGGTAGCTTAATTGATCTGAATGGTCTCCCCAGATACAGGTGAGAGGTAGCTTAATTGATCTGAATGGTCTCCCCAGATACAGGTGAGAGGTAGCTTAATTGATCTGAATGGTCTCCCCAGATACAGGTGAGAGGTAGCTTAATTGATCTGAATGGTCTCCCCAGATACAGGTGAGAGGTAGCTTAATTGATCTGAATGGTCTCCCCAGATACAGGTGAGAGGTAGCTTAATTGATCTGAATGGTCTCCCCAGATACAGGTGAGAGGTAGCTTAATTGATCTGAATGGTCTCCCCAGATACAGGTGAGAGGTAGCTTAATTGATCTGAATGGTCTCCCCAGATACAGGTGAGAGGTAGCTTAATTGATCTGAATGGTCTCCCCAGATACAGGTGAGAGGTAGCTTAATTGATCTGAATGGTCTCCCCAGATACAGGTGAGAGGTAGCTTAATTGATCTGAATGGTCTCCCCAGATACAGGTGAGAGGTAGCTTAATTGATCTGAATGGTCTCCCCAGATACAGGTGAGAGGTAGCTTAATTGATCTGAATGGTCTCCCCAGATACAGGTGAGAGGTAGCTTAATTGATCTGAATGGTCTCCCCAGATACAGGTGAGAGGTAGCTTAATTGATCCGAATGGTCTCCCCAGATACAGGTGAGAGGTAGCTTAATTGATCTGAATGGTCTCCCCAGATACAGGTGAGAGGTAGCTTAATTGATCTGAATGGTCTCCCATGATACAGGTGAGAGGTAGCTTAATTGATCTGAATGGTCTCCCCAGATACAGGTGAGAGGTAGCTTAATTGATCTGAATGGTCTCCCCAGATACAGGTGAGAGGTAGCTTAATTGATCCGAATGGTCGCCCCAGATACAGGTGAGAGGTAGCTTAATTGATCTGAATGGTCTCCCCAGATACAGGTGAGAGGTAGCTTAATTGATCTGAATGGTCTCCCCAGATACAGGTGAGAGGTAGCTTAATTGATCTGAATGGTCTCCCCAGATACAGGTGAGAGGTAGCTTAATTGATCTGAATGGTCTCCCCAGATACAGGTGAGAGGTAGCTTAATTGATCTGAATGGTCTCCCCAGATACAGGTGAGAGGTAGCTTAATTGATCTGAATGGTCTCCCCAGATACAGGTGAGAGGTAGCTTAATTGATCCGAATGGTCTCCCCAGATACAGGTGAGAGGTAGCTTAATTGATCCGAATGGTCTCCCCAGATACAGGTGAGAGGTACCGGTAGCTTAATTGATCCGAATGGTCTCCCCAGATACAGGTGAGAGGTAGCTTAATTGATCTGAATGGTCTCCCCATATACAGGTGAGAGGTAGCTTAATTGATCTGAATGGTCTCCCCAGATACAGGTGAGAGGTAGCTTAATTGATCTGAATGGTCTCCCCAGATACAGGTGAGAGGTAGCTTAATTGATCTGAATGGTCTCCCCAGATACAGGTGAGAGGTAGCTTAATTGATCTGAATGGTCTCCCCAGATACAGGTGAGAGGTAGCTTAATTGATCCGAATGGTCTCCCCAGATACAGGTGAGAGGTAGCTTAATTGATCTGAATGGTCTCCCCAGATACAGGTGAGAGGTAGCTTAATTGATCTGAATGGTCTCCCCAGATACAGGTGAGAGGTAGCTTAATTGATCTGAATGGTCTCCCCAGATACAGGTGAGAGGTAGCTTAATTGATCTGAATGGTCTCCCCAGATACAGGTGAGAGGTAGCTTAATTGATCTGAATGGTCTCCCCAGATACAGGTGAGAGGTAGCTTAATTGATCCGAATGGTCTCCCCAGATACAGGTGAGAGGTAGCTTAATTGATCCGAATGGTCTCCCCAGATACAGGTGAGAGGTACCGGTAGCTTAATTGATCCGAATGGTCTCCCCAGATACAGGTGAGAGGTAGCTTAATTGATCTGAATGGTCTCCCCATATACAGGTGAGAGGTAGCTTAATTGATCTGAATGGTCTCCCCAGATACAGGTGAGAGGTAGCTTAATTGATCTGAATGGTCTCCCCAGATACAGGTGAGAGGTGGCTTAATTGATCTGAATGGTCTCCCCAGATACAGGTGAGAGGTGGCTTAATTGATCTGAATGGTCTCCCCAGATACAGGTGAGAGGTAGCTTAATTGATCTGAATGGTCTCCCCAGATACAGGTGAGAGGTAGCTTAATTGATCTGAATGGTCTCCCCAGATACAGGTGAGAGGTAGCTTAATTGATCTGAATGGTCTCCCCAGATACAGGTGAGAGGTAGCTTAATTGATCTGAATGGTCTCCCCAGATACAGGTGAGAGGTAGCTTAATTGATCTGAATGGTCTCCCCAGGTACAGGTGAGAGGTAGCTTAATTGATCTGAATGGTCTCCCCAGATACAGGTGAGAGGTAGCTTAATTGATCTGAATGGTCTCCCCAGATACAGGTGAGAGGTGGCTTAATTGATCTGAATAGTCTCCCCAGATACAGGTGAGAGGTAGCTTAATTGATCTGAATGGTCTCCCCAGATACAGGTGAGAGGTGGCTTAATTGATCTGAATAGTCTCCCCAGATACAGGTGAGAGGTAGCTTAATTGATCTGAATGGTCTCCCCAGATACAGGTGAGAGGTAGCTTAATTGATCTGAATGGTCTCCCCAGATACAGGTGAGAGGTAGCTTAATTGATCTGAATGGTCTCCCCAGATACAGGTGAGAGGTACCGGTAGCTTAATTGATCTGAATGGTCTCCCCAGATACAGGTGAGAGGTAGCTTAATTGATCTGAATGGTCTCCCCAGATACAGGTGAGAGGTAGCTTAATTGATCTGAATGGTCTCCCCAGATACAGGTGAGAGGTAGCTTAATTGATCTGAATGGTCTCCCCAGATACAGGTGAGAGGTAGCTTAATTGATCTGAATGGTCTCCCCAGATACAGGTGAGAGGTGGCTTAATTGATCTGAATGGTCTCCCCAGATACAGGTGAGAGGTAGCTTAATTGATCCGAATGGTCTCCCCAGATACAGGTGAGAGGTAGCTTAATTGATCTGAATGGTCTCCCCAGATACAGGTGAGAGGTAGCTTAATTGATCTGAATGGTCTCCCCAGATACAGGTGAGAGGTAGCTTAATTGATCTGAATGGTCTCCCCAGATACAGGTGAGAGGTAGCTTAATTGATCTGAATGGTCTCCCCAGATACAGGTGAGAGGTAGCTTAATTGATCTGAATGGTCTCCCCAGATACAGGTGAGAGGTAGCTTAATTGATCTGAATGGTCTCCCCAGATACAGGTGAGAGGTACCGGTAGCTTAATTGATCTGAATGGTCTCCCCAGATACAGGTGAGAGGTACCGGTAGCTTAATTGATCCGAATGGTCTCTCCAGATACAGGTGAGAGGTAGCTTAATTGATCTGAATGGTCTCCCCAGATACAGGTGAGAGGTACCGGTAGCTTAATTGATCTGAATGGTCTCCCCAGATACAGGTGAGAGGTACCGGTAGCTTAATTGATCCGAATGGTCTCTCCAGATACAGGTGAGAGGTAGCTTAATTGATCTGAATGGTCTCCCCAGATACAGGTGAGAGGTAGCTTAATTGATCCGAATGGTCTCTCCAGATACAGGTGAGAGGTAGCTTAATTGATCTGAATGGTCTCCCCAGATACAGGTGAGAGGTAGCTTAATTGATCCGAATGGTCTCCCCAGATACAGGTGAGAGGTAGCTTAATTGATCTGAATGGTCTCCCCAGATACAGGTGAGAGGTAGCTTAATTGATCTGAATGGTCTCCCCAGATACAGGTGAGAGGTACCGGTAGCTTAATTGATCTGAATGGTCTCCCCAGATACAGGTGAGAGGTACCGGTAGCTTAATTGATCCGAATGGTCTCTCCAGATACAGGTGAGAGGTAGCTTAATTGATCTGAATGGTCTCCCCAGATACAGGTGAGAGGTAGCTTAATTGATCCGAATGGTCTCTCCAGATACAGGTGAGAGGTAGCTTAATTGATCTGAATGGTCTCCCCAGATACAGGTGAGAGGTAGCTTAATTGATCTGAATGGTCTCCCCAGATACAGGTGAGAGGTACCGGTAGCTTAATTGATCTGAATGGTCTCCCCAGATACAGGTGAGAGGTACCGGTAGCTTAATTGATCCGAATGGTCTCTCCAGATACAGGTGAGAGGTAGCTTAATTGATCTGAATGGTCTCCCCAGATACAGGTGAGAGGTAGCTTAATTGATCTGAATGGTCTCCCCAGATACAGGTGAGAGGTAGCTTAATTGATCTGAATGGTCTCCCCAGATACAGGTGAGAGGTAGCTTAATTGATCTGAATGGTCTCCCCAGATACAGGTGAGAGGTAGCTTAATTGATCTGAATGGTCTCCCCAGATACAGGTGAGAGGTAGCTTAATTGATCTGAATGGTCTCCCCAGATACAGGTGAGAGGTAGCTTAATTGATCTGAATGGTCTCCCCAGATACAGGTGAGAGGTAGCTTAATTGATCTGAATGGTCTCCCCAGATACAGGTGAGAGGTAGCTTAATTGATCTGAATGGTCTCCCCAGATACAGGTGAGAGGTAGCTTAATTGATCTGAATGGTCTCCCCAGATACAGGTGAGAGGTAGCTTAATTGATCTGAATGGTCTCCCCAGATACAGGTGAGAGGTAGCTTAATTGATCTGAATGGTCTCCCCAGATACAGGTGAGAGGTAGCTTAATTGATCTGAATGGTCTCCCCAGATACAGGTGAGAGGTAGCTTAATTGATCTGAATGGTCTCCCCAGATACAGGTGAGAGGTAGCTTAATTGATCTGAATGGTCTCCCCAGATACAGGTGAGAGGTAGCTTAATTGATCTGAATGGTCTCCCCAGATACAGGTGAGAGGTAGCTTAATTGATCTGAATGGTCTCCCCAGATACAGGTGAGAGGTAGCTTAATTGATCCGAATGGTCTCCCCAGATACAGGTGAGAGGTAGCTTAATTGATCTGAATGGTCTCCCCAGATACAGGTGAGAGGTAGCTTAATTGATCTGAATGGTCTCCCCAGATACAGGTGAGAGGTAGCTTAATTGATCTGAATGGTCTCCCCAGATACAGGTGAGAGGTAGCTTAATTGATCTGAATGGTCTCCCCAGATACAGGTGAGAGGTAGCTTAATTGATCCGAATGGTCTCCCCAGATACAGGTGAGAGGTAGCTTAATTGATCTGAATGGTCTCCCCAGATACAGGTGAGAGGTAGCTTAATTGATCTGAATGGTCTCCCCAGATACAGGTGAGAGGTAGCTTAATTGATCTGAATGGTCTCCCCAGATACAGGTGAGAGGTAGCTTAATTGATCTGAATGGTCTCCCCAGATACAGGTGAGAGGTAGCTTAATTGATCTGAATGGTCTCCCCAGATACAGGTGAGAGGTAGCTTAATTGATCTGAATGGTCTCCCCAGATACAGGTGAGAGGTAGCTTAATTGATCCGAATGGTCTCCCCAGATACAGGTGAGAGGTAGCTTAATTGATCCGAATGGTCTCCCCAGATACAGGTGAGAGGTACCGGTAGCTTAATTGATCCGAATGGTCTCCCCAGATACAGGTGAGAGGTAGCTTAATTGATCTGAATGGTCTCCCCATATACAGGTGAGAGGTAGCTTAATTGATCTGAATGGTCTCCCCAGATACAGGTGAGAGGTAGCTTAATTGATCTGAATGGTCTCCCCAGATACAGGTGAGAGGTAGCTTAATTGATCTGAATGGTCTCCCCAGATACAGGTGAGAGGTAGCTTAATTGATCTGAATGGTCTCCCCAGATACAGGTGAGAGGTAGCTTAATTGATCCGAATGGTCTCCCCAGATACAGGTGAGAGGTAGCTTAATTGATCTGAATGGTCTCCCCAGATACAGGTGAGAGGTAGCTTAATTGATCTGAATGGTCTCCCCAGATACAGGTGAGAGGTAGCTTAATTGATCTGAATGGTCTCCCCAGATACAGGTGAGAGGTAGCTTAATTGATCTGAATGGTCTCCCCAGATACAGGTGAGAGGTAGCTTAATTGATCTGAATGGTCTCCCCAGATACAGGTGAGAGGTAGCTTAATTGATCCGAATGGTCTCCCCAGATACAGGTGAGAGGTAGCTTAATTGATCCGAATGGTCTCCCCAGATACAGGTGAGAGGTACCGGTAGCTTAATTGATCCGAATGGTCTCCCCAGATACAGGTGAGAGGTAGCTTAATTGATCTGAATGGTCTCCCCATATACAGGTGAGAGGTAGCTTAATTGATCTGAATGGTCTCCCCAGATACAGGTGAGAGGTAGCTTAATTGATCTGAATGGTCTCCCCAGATACAGGTGAGAGGTGGCTTAATTGATCTGAATGGTCTCCCCAGATACAGGTGAGAGGTGGCTTAATTGATCTGAATGGTCTCCCCAGATACAGGTGAGAGGTAGCTTAATTGATCTGAATGGTCTCCCCAGATACAGGTGAGAGGTAGCTTAATTGATCTGAATGGTCTCCCCAGATACAGGTGAGAGGTAGCTTAATTGATCTGAATGGTCTCCCCAGATACAGGTGAGAGGTAGCTTAATTGATCTGAATGGTCTCCCCAGATACAGGTGAGAGGTAGCTTAATTGATCTGAATGGTCTCCCCAGGTACAGGTGAGAGGTAGCTTAATTGATCTGAATGGTCTCCCCAGATACAGGTGAGAGGTAGCTTAATTGATCTGAATGATCTCCCCAGATACAGGTGAGAGGTAGCTTAATTGATCTGAATGGTCTCCCCAGATACAGGTGAGAGGTAGCTTAATTGATCTGAATGGTCTCCCCAGATACAGGTGAGAGGTGGCTTAATTGATCCGAATGGTCTCTCCAGATACAGGTGAGAGGTAGCTTAATTGATCCGAATGGTCTCTCCAGATACAGGTGAGAGGTAGCTTAATTGATCTGAATGGTCTCCCCAGATACAGGTGAGAGGTAGCTTAATTGATCTGAATGGTCTCCCCAGATACAGGTGAGAGGTAGCTTAATTGATCTGAATGGTCTCCCCAGATACAGGTGAGAGGTAGCTTAATTGATCTGAATGGTCTCCCCAGATACAGGTGAGAGGTAGCTTAATTGATCCGAATGGTCTCCCCAGATACAGGTGAGAGGTAGCTTAATTGATCTGAATGGTCTCCCCAGATACAGGTGAGAGGTAGCTTAATTGATCTGAATGGTCTCCCCAGATACAGGTGAGAGGTGGCTTAATTGATCTGAATGGTCTCCCCAGATACAGGTGAGAGGTACCGGTAGCTTAATTGATCTGAATGGTCTCCCTGGCAGGTGCATGTCTGCTCAGCAAAACATGCAAAATTAGCCACCTGAATGAAATTAGATGGATTATTCTAGAGATTTAAGACCTCGGAGGAAGAATATTTGATAAACGAATATAAAAAATAAGAGTGATGCATTTGTGAAGCATTTATAAGGTGATTACTGCTTAAATATATTTTTTTTACATAATTAAGAATTAATCTCTCAAAACAGAACAAACATGTCAAGGTGTAAATTGTATTTGAGACTGATCTTTTGCATTGGAATGTTAAAGACTTTTT
Source organism: Amphiduros pacificus (assembly GCA_949316495.1). Classification (NCBI taxonomy): domain Eukaryota; kingdom Metazoa; phylum Annelida; class Polychaeta; order Phyllodocida; family Hesionidae; genus Amphiduros; species Amphiduros pacificus. The sequence continues at coordinate 38,555,333 of OX439011.1, read as the reverse complement.
TTACAGTTATCAGTTGGAGTCAAACTTTTATATGTTCATGCACAAATGTGACCAAATAAGGTCATGCAAAGCTATCTAAATGGCGAACAGATTATGACACTCGTGAGTCCAAAATATGCGTGACCTTAATTGCTCACTTTCATGCATTACCAAATAGGTCTTTGGATGCAGCTGTCCCAACAATAACCACATATTTAGTCTTCATAAATGATAAATTGGTTGTCAAACATAAGTATATGAACATAGTTTTTTGTGACATTAAGACATTTTCTTTGTGAGACAATACAGGTCAAACCTGAGTTGAAAGTTTGGCTGCATTTGATGCTAGACATAAGTATATCATTTTTTGTTGTGACATTCATTTCTTTGGGAGACAATAGAGGTCAACCCTGAGGTGAGAGCTTGGCCACATTCTAGCAGTGGTTTGGTCGCACTCCGGCAGTGGTCAGCTGCTACAGGTCGCGGAATGTGAAACATATGGCACCAAACATGCTCTAATGGGACAACAAAAACACAAGACCATCCAAAAAACGGAACATTAATCAAGTTTGTCAGAAAATGGTTGTCATGCTGTGCACAACAGTGATTTATTGTGGTCTGATAAATGTCTCCTGTCTGATGAACAATTAAAACAATCTTCCTGAATATGACCTGCGATGCTGCTAAAGAAATACCTCGCTGGTAATAAAGAAAATACAGATAGATAAGATAGATAAGATTTTATTTATTTAAGTGACAATATGGTATATACAATGTTCATTAAAAAACAGTATTTCAATTTCCCCAAAAAGCTAGAAACATTGAAATTTCCCACCCAGCCTAGAAGGCTTATAAGTCACTTACCCTCCCTCAAACTTATACAATAGATCTCTTCTTATATTGAAAGCATTTTTTATGTACAAGGCAAGTTTGGGTACTAAAATTTCACTGAACATTACTTGTAGCTGTTCTGTTGTATTCATATCTAGGAATGTATTAAAATGTTTTATACAATCACTAAATAGTCTATTTCTTTCATTAATGTATCCTTTGCAATTAAAAATAAAATGGATTTCAGTCTCAGGCACCTCACAACATATTTGACATATCCTTTCATCAGGTGGAATGGCATTTTGCCCATAACGTCCTGTTTCTATACGGAGTGGCAGTATCCCAGATCTAATTTGAGCAATATATGATCTCATATTTCTAGGCAAACCCAGATAGGGTTCCTCAGCAACGGACTGTTTAAAGAGTCTATATGTACGCAACTTAGGTGAGTTAGCAACATTTTCACTCCATTTGGAAAATTCATTGTCCATCATCTTTCTTTCTGCTTCTAATAACAGTTCATTGATAAAAACACCGTCCACATTTCTTTTGTTAATTAATTCTACCCTATTCAACTTAGAAAATATCTTTTTCAAATCTGAAAACCAGTTATTATTTCTCTGCATTAGAGTGGATTCCCACATGAACACTTGTTTAGTCAGCCTATTGTCATCCATTTTCAGAATCCGGTACCAGAAACGTATGGTACATGTATGTATATTTTTTTTCATGGGTAAAACTGGCAGAGCTTGGATAAATTTTAGATTTTGAAATTAAATAATAGTCTATAAATTTGAATATACCTATAGTATTTATTTGTTATATCTCCTTGCCTGACACAATAGGGTTAGTTTGTTACCAGGTGTCACCAAACAGGGTCACCTAGCAACAAGACATGACCAAACAGGGTCACCTAGCAACAAGACATGACCAAACAGGGTCACCTAGCAACAAGACATGACCAAACAGGCTCACCTAGCAACAAGACATGACCAAACAGGCTCACCTAGCAACAAGACATGACCAAACAGGGTCACTTAAAACAAGACATGACCAAACAGGGTCACCTAGCAACAAGACATGACCAAACAGGCTCACCTAGCAACAAGACATGACCAAACAGGGTCACTTAAAACAAGACATGACCAAACAGGCTCACCTAGCAACAAGACATGACCAAACAGGCTCACCTAGCAACAAGACATGACCAAACAGGGTCACTTAAAACAAGGCATGACCAAACAGGGTCACCTGGTGACCAGGCATGACCAAACAGGGTCACTTAAAACAAGGCATGACCAAACAGGGTAACCGAACAATTAGGCATGACCAAACAGGGTAACCGAACAACTAGGCATGACCAAACAGGGTAACCGAACAACTAGGCATGACCATACAGGGTCACTTTAAAACAAGGCATGATCAAACGGGGTAACCGAACAACTAGGCATGACCAAACAGGGTCACTTAAAAACAAGGCATGAATAAACAGGGTCACTTTAAAACAAGGCATGACCAAACAGGGTAACCGAACAATTAGGCATGACCAAACAAAAAATTGACAGCAATTCATCACACTGGCTTAAGGTGTGAACATCATGACACAGATTTCACACTTCCAGGTTATTCCTGACAATCCTCATGATAATCTCAATGGAATTAAGTATTGATTTTAAGGAAAATATAATTCTGATCATGACTTTAATGTGATGAATGGCCAGAGAGTGTGAGATGGATTAGACTGTTTCCATAGCAACCTTCACATGTCATCTACGCTTGGATTATGTCATTGTACACTTTAGTCTATTTTTAGGCATTTCCTGACCTCTTGTTTCTCAATGAGGACTATTTGGAAATTATTTTAGTTGTGAGTCTATGACGGTTACTGCCTTAATCAATCAGTGAATATTAATCATAAAAATTAACCAGTTAAAGCTAAACCTTAATTTGGTCATGCATAAGGCAAGCACCAGGTGATGGTTCAGTGTATAACAATGATTTTCATATTTATTCCAAACATATTTCGTCACATTTATGTGACCATATAATGCTATATCTATACATTTCACAAGTTTTGTGAAAAAAATACCAGACAATCTTGTATTTATCTCAAAGCCATGATTGTTAAGAAATATGTAATCAACGACAACAAAATTCTTCTCAAGTTAAAAATATGTCAAGTACAAAGGATTTTGCTCCATGACAAACAGAAAATAAGCGATTGAAAAATATATTTTTTTGATAAATTGGACATTAATGAGTGATAGACTGTGCTCATTCCATTGTTGTGCTTGTTGAGAAGTCTGAACATATCACTGCGTCGTAATGAATCAGAGACGTTTAGATTACAGGACATTGTCTTCATGTCATTGAGATTGATCACGTCAGATTATACCGCGGGATTCTAGATGATTGGCGTCACATGCTTTGTGTTATTTTGATCATGAGTTCCAATTGTAATCCATGTTTTAAAAAAATATGTCTTATCTTAATCATTATGATATCTTCAGATTATATAGAAAATGACTTTGAGGTACAATATTAATGTCTTCTGCTGGGAACACACTGTCAGGTATGGACGCATTTTGTAATGTACCTCAAATTTATCATTCTATGTTTCATTGTTTCACTTCTCTCAGATACATTTGAAAACAAAAATGGTGTTTGGAATTTAATTTTCTTTGTAATCTGAAGGTACTGTCGAGCTGCAAAGCTGGGTTAATACCAAAAATGACCATTTACTATATAAATGAAGCAATTTGCAGGCATTTCCAGAAAATGTTCACAAATGTTACAAAAAGCAAATGTTATGGTCAGCACAGCTCACAGGCCAGTGACCTATGTTTTTTTAAAAATAATTATCTTTCATGTTTAAGTCATAATCTGGTAATTCAAGTTTGCTTTGTTTATATCAAAGTATGTAATAAATTAAATATAAATTAAATATGTAATAAATTGAATAATAACTAGATGCATTTACAGAGAAAATATTTCAAAATACAATGGCAAGGGATAAAAATTATTGATTTCAACCTGGACTCTGATTTGATCTCATTGAAACATCAGCCAGTCCGCAGGCTTGCATAATACAAAGTTTTCAATTATTTACAAATATATTGATCCTAAGGATCTATATTTAGCCAGAGCCAGCTATGCATACAGTCAGCTTTCTCGGAATCTCCTGACTGGAATTCCAGATCTTCAAATATCCACATTTGACAAGTTGACTCAACTGCTTTTTGTATTGGTTGATCATTTTTTTCTCATTTTTGTAAAAGGAAAGCAGTCTCGATTTCATACAAGTTGATTTTGATTAAATCAAAAAATGATAGATAAAAAATAAATGGATGTGTGAACTTGTTAGAATACCAAATATAAATAGAAATATATTTGGATTATTCTGTATTGATGGCTTGTGAGTTTATGAGTCATGAGTAGAATCTGAGATAATCGGACGACCCTACTGGGCGGCCTGCCGCGGCCATGTAGGTTTTTGTCAAGTACTTCACAATTATGTATTGATTATGGTAGTAAACATGGCAACGGTTTTAGCAAAAGTTGCACTGATCAATATGGCTGTTTTGGTGTTAACTCATTACAACACATCAACATCCATCATCTTCGCATGAATGAATACAATATGAAGGAAACAAAAACAAATTCGAGAAAACGATGACTGAACTGTGGAGAAAGAGAATGAATGCAATGTGGAGAAAGAGAATGAATGCAATGTGGAGAAAACAGAATGAATGCAATGTGGAGAAAGAGAATGAATGCAATGTGGAGAAAACAGAATGAATGCTGTGTGGAGAAAACAGAATGAATGTTGTGTGGGGAAAACAGAATGAATGCAATGTGGAGAAAACAGAATGAATGCAATGATGAGAAAACAGAATGAATGCAATGTGGAGAAAACAGAATGAATGCTCTGCAGAGAAAACAGAATGAATGCAATGTGGGGAAAACAGAATGAATTCAATGATGAGAAAACAGAATGAATGCAATGTGGAGAAAACAGAATGAATACAATGTGGAGAAAACAGAATGAATTCAATGTGGAGAGAACAGAATGAATGCAATGTGGAGAAAACAGAATGAATGCAATGTGGAGAAAACAGAGTGAATGGAGTTGAGATGCTTTTTAAAGCATGGTTTCTAAACCTTTCCCCATGCATCTACATTTTCTGTGTAAATTATAAAGTTTGTTGACTCAGTGATGACTCATCCACCAGCCTGCTGACGAGCGGGAGGTTCAAATCATACTGGCGTGGAAATTTAAATTTAAATTCCTTTCTTTTTCTTTTTTTTTGGACACATCTTAAATTAAGAGTATCCCATTAGCTTTGGCAGTCCATACATTATCAGCAAATGTTGGCAAGGTCGACAAGTTTTCATAGGAACTTACACAAATCCTATCAAAAGATTTGGCATTCACATCAACACTATTAATTTTAACAAAACAGAAATAATTCTTTCCATTGTGACCAAATCAGATAAATATTTTAGTCCAATTTACAGCTCACACTTGCTGTAATTAAAGTGTTGTGATATGTTAATCGGATATTTCTGTCTGTCTGGTAGTTTAAGGTTAATGATCAGTCAACAGTCTGGGCGAAACCTCTGTTGGGTCACGCATGAACGTGAGCAGACAAGGTCACATAGATCCATTGTGTGACCTCATTTATGCATGACCAATAAGATGTTTTGATCTGACTGATCAAGTTCAAACTTCTTTAATGAAAAAAATAAGGTCACACCATGGATCTGTGGGACCTTACTTGGTGACATTTATGCGTGACCAAAAAGATGTTTGGATCTAACTGATCAAATTCACACTTCTTTATTGATATGAGCAAAGCGTGGTTATATAGGGGCATGCATCAGCGATACGTGATGAAAAAGTCCAAACATCTTTTTTAAAATGTGCCCAAAAAGATGGTTGACTCAAACTAAATACCATATTTCATCATATTTTTTCATAACAAAATGAGTGTTAGGTCTCAAATGCTGACATAACAATTTAATGATAATAATAATAATAATAAAATTTGTATAATTTAGAGCTCAGAACTTAGAAACAGTTTATTTGATGCAAGTTGCGTTTTTTTTTAATAAAACCTAGTTCCTAGTTTGTAATTTTTTTTAGAAACCTAGTACCTAGTTTGTACATATGTAGCTCATTTGGTCACGAGGTAGATGTTTGGTTGAGACTGTTCCTCTGACCATTGCGTGACCTTATTTGGTCACATTTATGTATGACCTATATAGTCATATCTCTGGCCATGATTATTTGCGCCCAAATATACATCTTGATGCAACTGATATGGACGATTGTAATAACCCTACCTTTGGAACTGATGCGCCATAATGTTTTCAAATATTTATTTCATGGCCCGAGGGGGAGAGAGATTTCACACGGTAGAAATGCACACCCCTCATTAAAACTTAATCCTGGGTCATGAAATACGTTTCCCATTTTATCAAATAACATTAAGTGACGGTTGAGTAATCGTGAAAAGGTTTACACTTCAAAAGTTGTTGTAAAGTATTTGACCAGTCTAGTGCAGATCTTTGTTTGATCATCTGTGATAACAACTGTTACGTGATGAAATCGTGCCAAAGTTTTTTCATTCCTTAAACATGCCAACTTTCCATATAGGTCTTATTTATGTATATTTTCATTGTGAGGCTTAAAAGAATTTTTGCTTTTCAGCCAGATGCACATATTAGAGTTGATTGTGACCATATGATTATCATGACCGGACTTATGACTATTTAGAAATAGGATCAGACCCATACATATTATATACCTGGGAGGCTAATCCAGGAGAAAAACCCCTCAATCCCATAGCTGAACCCAGACATTCACTGTAAACCCCTCGATCCCATAGCTGAACCCAAACATTTAATGTAAACCCCTCTATCCCATAGCTGAACCCAAACATTCACTGTAAACCCCTCTATCCCGTAGCTGAACCCAAACATTTAATGTAAACCCCTCTATCCCATAGCTGAACCCAAACATTCACTGTAAACCCCTCGATCCCATAGCTGAACCCAAACATTTAATGTAAACCCCTCTATCCCATAGCTGAACCCAAACATTTAATGTAAACCCCTCTATCCCATAGCTGAACCCAAACATTCACTGTAAACCCCTCGATCCCATAGCTGAACCCAAACATTTAATGTAAACCCCTCTATCCCGTAGCTGAACCCAAACATTCACTGTAAACCCCTCTATCCCATAGCTGAACCCAAACATTCACTGTAAACCCCTCTATCCCGTAGCTGAACCCAAACATTTAATGTAAACCCCTCTATCCCATAGCTGAACCCAAACATTCACTGTAAACCCCTCTATCCCATAGCTGAACCCAAACATTCACTGTAAACCCCTCTATCCCGTAGCTGAACCCAAACATTTAATGTAAACCCCTCTATCCCATAGCTGAACCCAAACATTCACTGTAAACCCCTCTATCCCGTAGCTGAACCCAAACATTCACTATGAACCCCTCTATCCCATAGCTGAACCCAAACATTCACTGTAAACCCCTCTATCCCATAGCTGAACCCAAACATTCACTGTAAACCCCTCTATCCCATAGCTGAACCCAAACATTCACTGTAAACCCCTCTATCCCATAGCTGAACCCAGTCATTTTTGCTGGGTTTTTATGTCACAGAAAAATGTAATGGTGACTTTTTAAGATTGGGAGAGGGTAGTTCATTATGTATTGTTCATTATGTAATATAATTTAGCGAAGATAATTTATGTTTATGTTTGAATATTACATAATATAAAGAGGATAGGTTAGATATGTTAGATTGCTCATCAATGTTAGATTAAGTTTGTAATTTTGAGAGGATAGTTCATGTTAGATTGAAAATTTGAATATGAATTTCATAATAAAAGCTGGACAGTCAATATATAATAGCTTAAATACAATAACCTAAACATGATGATTAAAAGCTGGACAGTCAATATAATAGCTTAAATACACTAACCTAAACATGATGATTAAAAGCTGGACAGTCAATATAATAGCTTAAATACACTAACCTAAACATGATGATTAAAAGCTGGACAGTCAATATAATAGCTTAAATACACTAACCTAAACATGATGATTAAAAGCTGGACAGTTAATATAATAGCTTAAATACACTAACCTAAACATGATGATTAAAAGCTGGACAGTCAATATAATAGCTTAAATACACTAACCTAAACATGATGATTAAAAGCTGGACAGTCAATATGATAGCTTAAATGCACTAACCTAAACATGATGATTAAAAGCTGGACAGTCAATATGATAGCTTAAATACACTAAGCTAAACATGATGATTAAAAGCTGGACAGTCAATATAATAGCCTAGATACACTAAGCTAAACATGATGATTAAAAGCTGGACAGTCAATATGATAGCTTAAATACACTAACCTAAACATGATGATTAAAAGCTGGACAGTCAATATAATAGCTTAAATATACTAACCTAAACATGATGATTAAAAGCTGGACAGTCAATATAATAGCTTAAATACAATAACCTAAACATGATGATTAAAAGCTGGACAGTCAATATGATAGCTTAAATACACTAACCTAAACATGATGATTAAAAGCTGGACAGTCAATATAATAGCTTAAATACACTAACCTAAACATGATGATTAAAAGCTGGACAGTCAATATAATAGCTTAAATACACTAACCTAAACATGATGCTTTAGATCAGGATGTAAGCTTACTGTACATATATATCTTGCAATGTGAACTGATGTATAGAATTCTTATCTTTATTTCATTTTTTTAATGTGATGTATGGAATATATTTAATTTTTTTAAAGATATGATTTATAAAGTTTCTTTTCTTTAATGTTTTAATGTTTTTAATTTTTTAATATGATGTATAGAATTTTTAAAATTTGATTTCAAGATTTTATTTTAATTTTATTTTTATTCATATCTTGTTTTTTTTTAATGTGATTTATCAAATTATTTCATTTTAAAAAAAATGTGCATTAAAGATTTTAATTTTTTTTTTTTACTTTATTTCCCCCCTTTTTCCTTGTGTTGCACAGCTCATGTTGGGGGTGACACCCCCCTGGGGGCGCCTGTCACTACAGTGTGAGGTCAGGGCTGGCACGACGCGTCAGTGCTTGCCTGCGTTGTGATTGTGAGATCAATAATAAACTGCACACGAGAACCACCACAGCAATGTGCACACTACAGTACATATCTGAGGCCGCTTTAACCTGCAAATGCAAATATACAGATATTTCCTTCTCTTCTTATTTAACATCCACACGCTTGGTCACTTTAGCCTCAGATTATCCTTAGGATTAACACACAGGATTAACATTTGGGATTAACATTATGGATTATCTTTTTTCGGGGATTATTTAGTGGTCTCTATTTCTAGAGGTTTGTGAATCATTTTAATTATCTGTCTGTTCTGGATTGATTTTTATTATATTTGTTAACTTTATAAAAAAATATGAAAGGTTTTCGGCCAGCTCTTGAAATTGTTAATGCATAATGTAATTATTTTATTGCAATCATAAAAAATTCTTCATAAAAACTTTTTAATTATCAAATGATTGCATGATATAGAAAGAATTTCCATCGGTATCTTGAACTTTTAAATGTTTGTGTGTGAAATACAAATGAATGCTATCAAGACAAGAACGACATAGATACAAATTTAGCAGGAGTTTGCTATGTATATACTGAGAGCAATGTAATCGCTGTAATAAATTGTTATAATTGCTCTGAGGGGTAAAATAAATTGTAAACATTAGGCCAAGCAAACAACCAAATGCCAGCTTCAGGTCACAGGGATTATTCTCCATTCAGCAAATCATTTATAACATTCAGCCTCGGTGAAACATGTAATTGCCCCCCGAAGATATGTTACATTTCCAAATGTATGTCATCAAAAATATTTTCCTAATGGTGTTTATACCCCTTTGAAGAAGTTTCTTTCCATGAACTTAGTTAAGAAATCTTTTCCATTTCCCAAGCAAGAGAACCAGGAGGGTGAAAACTGCAAATGCAACTTGAAACTAGTGGAAAAGCAAAAAGTTCTTGGAGAAAAGCCAAATTCCATCTTGAAACTGCGCTAGATGCCGTGAAGTGCCAAATACAGTGATCGAATGACAAGGAAAGGAAAGATATGAAAGTTCACCTCATATGGGACGGTTTATGTTGATTCATTTACTGACAAAGTAACATCTCATATCTATTGCCACGTCATCAGCCTCAGCAGTATCGAGTCATATTTGTATACTGTTATTCATTGATACGGTCATAATTGGCCTTAGCATGACCTAATCAGGTCACCCACGCTAGTGGCATGACTCTATCTCATCATATAGTTCTCATAATTGACAGAATACAATTCTTGTTACTCATACGTGAATATTTTTTTGTCATTTTTCTTTTCAATCTTGCAAACCAGTTTGGTTGAGACATCTATATGATCACGTATAAACATGACCCCAGTAGTTTGTGCATGACCAAACGAGGGGGGAAATCAATATTTATATGTACTAGATAGATCATTTTTAGGTAGAGCTTATATAGATAGATCTTATATAGATAGATCTCATATAGATAGATCTCATATAGATAGATCATATATAGATAGAGCTTTTATAGATAGATCTTATATAAATAGATCTCATATAGATAAATCTTATAGATGATCTCATATAGATAGATCTTATAGATGATCTATAATAAATGTTTGCTGATTATGATGCATCTAAATAATTTTCACAAATGTAATGAAGTTTTTGTATAATTAGATATTATCTGTTATTAATTTTATGTTTTTGTTTATATTTTACAGAAAATCTGGTGAACAACATTGCTGAAATTAGATTGTTTAAAGACGTGAGCAACTCTACAGGAAAGATGCATACAAAGCTGGAAAATGGATGAAAAAATTCTCTTGGAACAGAGGATTGTTTACTATTAAATTAAGAACTAAATCCAGTGTTAGGGTAATTGAAAAATAATGGGTTGAACCAAGTGATTATATTGCTGTTTGTTTGGCAAATACAGGACAGAAATGGTATTGTTTATCCTTGACCTTGATTAGAAATGTTAACAAGGTCAAGATCAAACGTGGACAAATTATCCTCCAAGGACCACAATTTTGACACTTTGAAAGTAGGTCAAGGTCAAAAGAGGATATTATTGCAGAACAAGATCAAAGATGGTTTACCAGAACTGGAAAGTAAAGATTCTCAAAGATCAGAAGAACGCAACAAACAGAAAAGGTCGGCAAAAATGGATTTTGGAGAATTGCGAAAAAGTTTGGATAAATACCAACACAAGAAGGATTATTGGCAAGAATATCAAGACAAGTATGGAAAATTAGGAATTTCTAAGGATTTGGAAGAGGAGAGTGGTGCTAATGATGTAGGTCAAAGTTCAAAGGTCACAGCCAAAAGAGGTCAAATTGATGCACAGAGTGGTTCAGTTGTAGAGGATGGTTGCCAAAATGCCGGCGCTGAAGACTCAATGTCAAAATATCTGAGGAAGAGAGAAGGGAGGGTTAGCTCCGGTCGTCGCAGTCACAGTGACCTCGGCTTCACCATCTCAAACCGTTCAGAAGCATCCGTGCCGACCCCGAGAACAGCAGCTGTCTTAGCCAATCCTGCACTCCGAAAACACATCGCCAAGGTCATAGGAGTGGCTGAGGACAAACTCGCAGTTGATGACTTTTCTTGGAATTTCCAAAACCGGATGGTTAAGAGCATGCCTTCTGTCTCTCCCAGAAGTACTGGAATTCCGAAAGAAAAGAACAGTAGCAAACCGATTATGAAAATTTCAGTATCCGACTCAAATATTGGTTCATATTTGAAAGATGTAAGGCCAAATCCGATTGGTTCAGCTCGCAGCCAATCAGAAGAAGATGTAAACTGTACAAGCCAATCAGAGGACAGGAATCTATCCCCTGTTCCACCATTGGATCTCAGTGGCTTATGCCACACCCCCAGGACTGTCAAAGGTCAAAAGTTCAACATTCCTTCCTTCCATGAGTTTAAAAAAATGAAACAGCAGACGAGTCCGTTGCCGAGCACTCCACTCAAGTCTTCCTGTTTCGACTACAATTTTATGAAAGAAAATATTATCGAGGAGGAGAAAGAGAGTGATGTGATTGAAGAAATGGGTCGACCCGAGGTCATCCAAGGTCAAGGTCAATCATTGACACTCACTAAGGACACAAATGATCTCAAAATGTCAAAGTTACATTCCACTAGAAACGTTTTGTATGACTCGCGGAAAGAGCATCCCACAGAGCTTAACATTTCCAAACATTCCAATCCAAAAGCACATGACCTTGAACTTAGGAAAGGTCAAACACAACCATCGTTAGGGGACAGTAGAAGTAAACATAGAAAAGTAACACACCAGAGGAGATTTATGGCTAACTCTGATGGATCCTGTGATGAGGTTGACCCAGTTCACAAAGGTCAAACTAATGTCAAAGGAAGGACTGTGCCAAAAACATATAATGAAAAAGACAATGCAAATTCTTGTAATAAAAATTTTGTGATATCAGCTGAAAACTCACGTAGCTCAGATGCCATGGATATTACCAAATCAAAACCACTAAAACCGTCCAGTGCAAGAAACATTAAAAAGAATGAAGAATCTAACGGTGCTTATAACACACACAATAATCCGAAATCAGATTATACATCAAAATCACAAAAATTACCCGTCTCGAAAAAAGACGACGCTTTGTCTTTGAAGCAGATCATAGAAAGATTTGAAGGTATGGAAGTTGACGAGTGGGGGGAAGGTCGAGTCCGAGAGGAGGCCAAGGTCAAGGTCCCTACAGATAATGATCAAGGTCATTGTGCTTTAGACCGAAATGACTCGCAGAGGTCGAGTCAGAAGCTACGGCGGAGCCAGGCATTCCTCATCAAACGTCCGGTTATATCCGACGACGAGAAAGACACAGCAGCCATGGATGCCAAGCTGAAAACCTCACCACGTAACCATGACGATGAGGAAGATGAAGGGATAGGGACCCAGGTGAGGCTGTCGATAGGGGACAAGTCAAGGAGTCGGAGTCACTCTAGGACTTCTCTACGTCATATGGTACGTGAATAATCAGACTTATATAATGGTTTAGCAGTTCAAGCTTGACATTTATTCGGTCACGCATGAACATGATCAAATGAGGTCATGCGAGGTCAGCATCTGACCTTTTTATGCCACGCATGGGATATGCTTGACTAAATATTGCATCACAACTACTGCACATGCCATGTAATGGTCTTGTTGCATCTGTTCATGCGTGACCAAATATAGGTTTGGTTTGAACTGTTTTAGTCACACATGACTTAACGCAAGGATATTCCACCTGACCTTATTGAATCATGTTTTTGTATAACTAAACAGATGTGCAATTGATATTATAGAGTTCTGCAGCCAATTAGATTAATGGATTGTGGCATCAAGTTACTTTATATATTTCCTCATTAATTTAGAATTGTTTTCTGTCCTGGACTCTGTGTGGGCCTGATCTACAGATAAACATTCAATTTGGTTATAAACATGTTAACTACTCAGGTAGCATTCTAATGATCATATCCAAATTTTCACTTGGTCATCCAAAATTAGAAATCACTTCCATACAATATTAAAAGATTGGATAATCAAGCCAAAAAGGGTCAAAATACCTGGAAAATGTTCTCGCTATATCAATATCGAACATTCATATCATGCACACAGTTCAATCATTTAGCAAATCCACTGGACATATACATGTATATTTAATGTATTTGATGATATATTGATGCTATAGTTTGAGATATTATCATTGTTATAGGTTGATAATATATTAATGTTGGTGATATATTTAGGCAATAGTTTTAGATATATATAGATATTTAAAGTTGATATTATATTGATAAAATGTAGGTTGATGGTGTATTAATGTTATAGGTTAATGATATGTAAATACTGTAGGTTGATATATATATATATATATATATATATATATATATATATATATATATATATATATACTGTAGGTTAATGATATATTATTATTATCATAGGTTGAGAATATTTATTATTTTACAGGTTGAGGATATATTAATATTACAGATTGATATATTTATGATACAGTGGTTGATATATTAATATATGATAGGTTGATGTTTTAATGTTAAAGTGATTGATATATTCATGTCACAGGTTTATATAATGAGATTATACATTGATATATTAATGTCATAGTTTGATGTAGTAATGTTACAATGGTTAATGTATTAATATTAAGGTTGATGTAGTAATGTTACAATGGTTAATTTATTAATAATTAGGTTGATGTTTTATTATTATAGATGGATGACAGTTCAGAGAGTGAGGATCCAGACACTGTTATTTCTGTCAAACCACAAAATGAAGATCAGAATGAGGTAAAAATGATTATTCACCATTTTTCCCAAATCATATTACCTTATTCTCACGCTAATTTACCTCATTCTCACACTCCTAACTTATTCCCGATTCATTTACCTCATTCACAAGTCATTTTTAAAACAAACTTATGTGCAAATCATTTTAACTTATTCACAAATCATTTTTGAAATGAACTTATTGGTAAATCATTTTATTTTATTCATAAATCAATTTTAGAATGAACTTATATGCAAATCATTTTACCTTATTCACAGATAATTTTTAAAATGACCTTATAGACAGCTTGTTCACAATTCATTTTTAAAATGAACTTATTCACAAATCATATTACTTCTTCGAATTTAAATCTTACCTTAAAATTTATTCTTCAAAGAGATAAATGAAGTGATACCGTATTAATTTGTTTATAAAAATATCTTTGATATTTGGAATATCGATGCATTGTATGTCACCGTTCTCTGTTCTTACATTCCCACTGACATGTCTGTGAGTTTAATCAAGTAGTTTATAATTCAATTAAGGTGACACCCGTGTTGCGTTCAACATCAGACGTGTCGGATATCAAAGCTGAGGAACGAAGGAAGATGAAAATCAAGGAGAGGAGAGACAAACCGTACAAGAGTGATCCATTTCACCAATCTCAGCGGAAACGTCTGACCAGTGCCCGACAAGAAGAAACAATTGACCAATTTACCAATGGTAAGTGCAGTATTTCCCGATCTCTCACCTGATAAGTGCAGTATTTCCTGATCTCTCACCTGAAAAGTACAGTATTTCCTGATCTCTCACCTGATAAGTGCAGTATTTCCTGATCTCTCACCTGGTAAGTGCAGTATTTCCCGATCTCTCACCTGATAAGTGCAGTATTTCCTGATCTCTCACCTGGTAAGTGCAGTATTTCCCGATCTCTCACCTGATAAGTGCAGTATTTCCTGATCTCTCACCTGGTAAGTGCAGTATTTTTCCTGGTGTGAATTGTAAGTATATTATTATTCCCCAATGTAAATTGGTAAGTGAACTATTTTCCCCAAAGCAAATTGGCAAGTGCAATGTTTTTCCAGGATGTAATTGGTGACTTTAATGTTTTCCCTGCAGATAAATTGGTGGAGTATTTTTTGTGCTTGTTTATGTATAAATAGAATTATAATTAATAATGATCATTATTAATATATGTTATCCACATTTTGTTAAAAAATAAAGGTAGAGATTTTGGTAAATTTTCAGATGAAATTATGGATGCTGCCAAGCTGTTGTCTTCCCGGAAAAGTCGTTGCTCCGGTGGCGCCGCCAAGGAGGAGATTCTGGCGTTTCTGTTGGACGTGAAGCGGAGTGGTCTGGTGGACGTGGACGGTGGCGGGGAGGACAGCTTGGAGAGTATCTACGACGACTTCAGCTCAGACGTGAGTCATCAACAACGACACACAAGTTCTTATCAAACATAACGCTACTGCTTAAATCATCATTCAAGCCAAATGTTTATTTTTGGTCATGCAAAATTGTGACAAAATAAGGTCAAGTTTAAGCTTGGCATGATCTGGTCATGCAAAGCTGTCATAATGGATTATTTAATCATGCCTACCTTGTGCCTAGTTATTCAGAATCCAAAAATTTATTCTGGCCTCAGAATAGGCCGAGTGATATTAAGGCATTATTAGCTTCAAAATAAAAACATCTATTTAGACCAGTATGTTTGTAACTGTGCAAGGCCATTAAGAATAATTTTTCATTTTAATTTGATTGCTCTGAGCTTTGCTTGATTCAATCTAACAGTCACATTTTTGCATAACTGAAGAGATGTTTTGCCTTGACTGATACATGCTATATAAGTATATATTCATATTTATAAGCTTAATTAAGGGTAGTGTGTAAGGTAGTGTTGTTTGTGTTATTTACACCAGATGGCGCATGGTGGTGGCTTATCGCGTAACAGCTCTCACAGCAGCTGGGGACGAGTGAGGAGATTTAAGGTAACCATAGCAACACCATAAACAATGGTTTCTGCTTCTTCTTAACAAAGCCGAGGATTCAGTATTCTTATATTAAGATCTTTGTATATTGATGAGAAATTAGTTGAAAAATTAATTTTAAGTTGAGAAATTAATTTTCCATAACATACTGTGTGTTTGTATAAATAAACAATCTCAATAATAAAAAATGTATTATTTGAAAAAACAAACTTGATTTTAATAATCATCTAATAAAAATGACTTCATATAAAACAGCATTGAATCCAAAAAATTCTTCAAGGATTTTACCCAGACTTGGTTTATTATGATTAAACTTGAAAGACCCCAAGAAGTCACCATTTTCAATGATAAAGTTCAGAGAAACACAACAGTTTTCATTCAGGTAACGTCTTACAGTTCTGGTATGAAGTTTTCAAGTGCACGGGAGACACGGAGATCATCAGTTTACTTTAATAAACAAAATTAAATAAAATGAAACAAATATGGGGTAAAAAAAATCTTGTTTAACAAAAAAAAAATTTTTGGTTTGCAGGAAAGCAGTGGTGGAGGTGAGGTGGAGAGAGTGGACAGTGGAGTTGGCTCAGAGATCAAAGAAAGCCGGAAGGAAAACACACAACAGGTTGGCATTGTTTGGAGAGTGCAAGTTTTTTTTTGCTTTTGCAAAAATTGGCCAATTTGTTTATATTATGAGAAGGGATGATACCAGAACATAACAAACAAAGTGAACCGTGTACTTTTATCAGACTTTTTTCCATACAAAAGAAATCGAAAGCAAAAATAAGAATAATACGTTTAGCTGCACAACAAGTCTTTTGAAACAACATACCGGTATGTTTAAAAGGGTGAAAAAATATTTCAAATGTTTCATTCAAGGGTGAAAAAATATTTCAAATGTTTCATTCAAGGCTGTCACAGGAAAAATAAGCATATTTCTATTTTTAACAGGGCCTTATATGTGAGGATTGTGAGAAAGACCTTGACCTTGACATTGACCTTGATGAAGGCCAGTTTGTGTGTTCCAAGTGTGCGTCGAGGAGAGTTGAGCGGAAGGAAGCCCTGCAAGAGATCGTCAGCACCGAAGTTAGCTACGGGAAAGACCTGCAAATAATGAAAGAGGTATGGGCTTCTAAAGGTGGTCATCATGCCCTTACAGTACCAAAATTTAAATCCATGCAGAAAAATTAACATTACTCAAAAAAAAGTATGTACTTGCTTGCAATCAAAAGAAAAAAGTAATGGTCAACATTTTAACATATTATTCAAAGAGATATAGACTTTCATATGGACTAATTCTGCCCAGCACAACAACTCTACTGACTCTAAAACCTCCTTCCAATTAAAGCATCACAATCACCCCTTGCAACCCTAAAACCTCCACACAAATTAGGGCATCGCAATCACCCCTAGCAACCCTAAAACCTCCACACAAATTAGGGCATCGCAATCACCCCTAGCAACCCTAAAACCTCCACACAAATTAGGGCATCACAACCACCCCTAGCAACCCTAAAACCTCCACACAAATTAGGGCATCGCAATCACCCCTAGCAACCCTAAAACCTCCACACAAATTAGGGCATCACAACCACCCCTAGCAACCCTAAAACCTCCACACAAATTAGGGCATCACAACCACCCCTAGCAACCCTAAAACCTCCACACAAATTAGGGCATCACAATCACCCCTAGCAACCCTAAAACTTACTCACAAATTAGGGCATCGCAATCGCCCCTAGCAACCCTAAGACCTTCACATATTTTAAGATTTTTTAAAAAGATTCTTTGTCATTTGTGATATAATTTGTTATATAATTCAAAGTGCAGCTGGACTTTGAAATCTTTTGTAGTTTTGGGCAGAATTAATTGACTGATTATATTTTTATAGGAATTTCTTGCTCCGATGAAGACAGCAGGTCTACTCAACCTTGAGCAGCTAGGAACGATCTTCAGCAACCTGGAAGAGCTCATCAGCATCAACGACCAGTTTGCTGAGCAGCTCCAAGACTCCCTGGATCTAGCCAATGAGCAAGGAGATGAGGTAGGTTACCATAGCAACACAAAGTTGCCATGCCAACAGCAAGACTCATTGTCCTTCATATAACAATGATTATTAAGGGTTTTCTTCTTAGTTACCTTAATATAGCAATGCATTGTGAAACTTCCAACAAAACCGAAGCGTGTTTCTAATTTGATTTTCTATGATCTTGTTGCGTCTGTGCGTCTAGGAGCTGAGCACAGTTCACATGGGGCGTCTGTTCGTTGAGGCGTCTTCCATGCTGCTGGCATTCGAGACGTACTGCGTCCAGCAGGCGTCGGCCTCCGCCTTGCTGGAACAGCTGGAACGAGAGAAGGAACTACTCCGGATCTTCCTGCAGGTATCGCAGGCGGAGAACTCGGTCCTGAGGCGTATGAACCTGCGCTCATATCTCATGGTTCCCGTACAGAGAGTCATGAAGTAAGGATTCTTGACACACATTTCTTCTGATTCATCTTAAGTCATTATTGTGGTGATTATGTTCTTGATAAATGAATATAATTATCACAACATATTTGACATAAGTTTTTGCGGAATGGTTCGCAAATGTTGTCTGTCATAAATTGGACAATATTTTGATAAAAATGTAATTTGACACTTAGAATACTTTACAGTAATCCAACAATCATCCCACAAAACAATATATGGGACAATATAGACTCAAAGATTCAAACATATGCAATAGTATTTATAACATATTTCTGTGTCCACAAAGGTGGTCCTTGAAAGTGACCATATTTTGGTCATTTAGGGCCTCCTTGTCCCAAAATCACACTTGTTTTTTATATGTCAAATATATATATATTAATTTACAAATTGATTGTAATTTGGGTCTAAATAAAATTTCTTATACTCTTATTCTCGTATACAGCATTGTCTTCATTGACAAATAAGAATTGAAAATATGAATTTGCCAAAAATGAGTGTCTTTGTTTTGCAGGTATCCATTGCTACTGAATCGCCTCTATAAATCCACGTCACCATATCACAGCGACAGAGACAACATCCGCAAAGCACAACTCAAAATTGAGGGAATTTTAGAACATATAAATAACGTAAATTGATACTTTCACCTTAAAAAAATCTCAAGAAATTTTTTTTTTTATTGATTCATTGAGAGTAATTATATTATCAGTAATAGTTTTTATTGATTCATTTGTGCCGTAATTGATAAAATATAAATGTTATTGATGAAATCTCAAGAGTTACTTCTGTTTTTGTGACCAAAAAGAGAAGTGAAATTCACCATATGGAATATTCAAGAATTAAATTAAATGTTTCAAGATGTTTATATTTTGATGTATTTCAGAAAACCAGAGGTTCATCTGCTAATTTGAGACTGAAGCGAAAACTTTCTGGTTTTAAAAGGACGTTTTCAATGACATCTGTCCCAGTGGAAAACATTGAGGTTCAAAAGGTATACATACTTCTCCCGGCTGAATGAATGAAATTATCATTAGTCTGGATTGAAATTTGTAATTTTAACTTTGCAAAAGATTATTAGGTGATATATGGAGAAAGCATTATTCCAAATGTTTGGAAAAAAAATCACCATTTGTTTTGTATAGATTGTTAAAAATGGAGATAATTTGTGAGTTAAACAGCATCAGCATCAGATAAATATTTACTCTACATGTACTTGTCCAGACGCCAACTATTTTAGGAAAGAAGACAGATAGAAAAATAAAAAAAAGTTTTTGTGATTTCCTATTTTGTAATTTCCTAGTTTTTAATTTCCTATTTTGTAATTTCCTAGGTTTTAATTTCCTATTTTGTAATTTCCTAGGTTTTAATTTCCTATTTTGTAATTTCCTAGGTTTTAATTTCCTATTTTGTAATTTCCTAGGTTTTAATTTCCTATTTTGTAATTTCCTAGGTTTTAATTTCCTATTTTGTAATAATTACCAAAGCTGTAAAGCATATGAACCATTAAACCAGCAGAAATGCCTTATCCAAAAGGCCAGACCAATTTACCTTTTTTTATATATTTTTTTAGGTTGGAGTAGAGATGCTCGGCTGGAATCGAAATGATATTGATTTTGTGCTGACCGGAAAATTGATGTACACACAGCCATCAGATCACCTGTGGGCGAAGAAAGGAAAGACGCTGAAGTTTGCTCCTGTGCATGCCATGCTGGCTACACTGGGAAAGGTCAGGTTCATGAAGAAGATCACAGTCATTTAGTATACAGGGATTTGAGCAGTTGGAGCAAAATAATAACTTAATAACAATTTGATTCACGATGTGAATAAGGTCCAGTAAACTACAATGATTTTATTTAAATTCATCTCTCATTTTTTTGGCCAAATCTTGATTCATGAAAATCACTATCAAATTATTTTTCCTATCTCTTTTTTTTTTTTTTGAATACACCATTAGATATAAGAACTTCCAGGAACAAAATGTAAAATGTCCTAGTAAGAGCTTTCGAAACTTAATGAAGTTGAAGAAATTTCCATAATAATCTTTTTTATTGTTTTACAGCCACGTGCATCTGATTGGAAGGACAGACAATTGTTTCCAAGGGCAACCGGCGTAAAAGACGCAGCATTGGTGCTACTCAAAGAAAAAGCAGGGAAAATATTACCACTCAGGGTAGGTGACACTAACAGATCACACTAGCAAGTGACACTAGCAAATGACACTGACAGATGATAACACTAGCAAATGACACTAACAGATAATAACACTAGAAAATGACACTGATAAATGACACTGACAGATGATAACACTAGCGAATGACACTGACAGATGATAACACTAGCGAATGACACTGACAGATGATAACACTAGCAAATGACACTGATAAATGACACTAACAGATAACACTAGCAAATGACAGACAAATGACACTAGCAAGTGACACTAGCAGATAACACTAGCAAATGACACTAACAGATAACACTAGCAAATGACACTGACAGATGATAACACTAGTAAATGACACTAACAGATAATAACACTAGAAAATGACACTGACAGATGATAACACTAGCAAATGACACTGATAAATGACACTGACAGATGATAACACTAGCGAATGACACTGACAGATGATAACACTAGCAAATGACACTGATAAATGACACTAACAGATAACACTAGCAAATGACAGACAAATGACACTAGCAAGTGACACTAGCAGATAACACTAGCAAATGACACTGATAAATGACACTGACAGATGATAACACTAGCGAATGACACTGACAGATGATAACACTAGCAAATGACACTGATAAATGACACTAACAGATAACACTAGCAAATGACAGACAAATGACACTAGCAAGTGACACTAGCAGATAACACTAGCAAATGACACTAACAGATAACACTAGCAAATGACACTGACAGATGATAACACTAGCAAATGACACTAACAAATAACACCAGCAAATGACACTAACAGATAACACCAGCAAATGACACTAACAAATGACATTAACAAATGACACTAGCAAGTGACACAAGCAAATGACACTGACAAGAGACACTAACAGATGACACTAGCATATGACACTGACAAGTGACTTTGACAAATGACACTGATCAATAAAAAGGAACATTTTTACATGAAAAACATACTATTAGATATTATAAGCAAAATATTGTCCTTGACAACAAGAATGGCATGATCAATCATGGTATCAAATCAAACAATTTTCAATCTATGAATTCACAGATCTTCTGCTATTTGAAAGTTACCTCTGTAGATTTATCTCTATTTGTTTTTCTATTATTACACAGTAATTAGAATAAAGCCAACTATTTTACGTACTATATGATTGGTTATGTACATGGTGGAACATTTTGTTTTATTTTGCAAAGGACCCGCTCTACCTTCAAAAATGTGTTGTGTCAACGGATGGTGAATTTGATGAAGTGTTTGAAGTTATGGACACGAACAAAGAAGCCTATCTGCTTAAGGTACGAGTCAAAAAGTTGTGTTTGCTATTCACAATCTTGGACCTCCAAAAATAGATACATATATATATATATATATTTAAACAAATATATTTAAACAAATGCTTTAGAAAATGTCATAATAAAATAAGCAATATGTTGGTTTTGTTGATATAGGGCGAGTCACCGCAGGAAACGCTGGAATGGTTGAGCAATCTACGACACCAGACGAGAAGTCTGGGTCAGTGGAGACGCCGGCGTAACGCTCTGCCAAATATCATGATCCAGAAAAACTGACCTATTTAACACAGAAATATCATGATCCAGAAAAACTGACCTATTTAACACAGAAATATCATGATCCCGAAAAACTGACCTATTTAACACAGAAATATCATGACCAAGAAAAATCTGACCTGTTTAACACACAGATATCTCATGATCCTGAAAAAATGATCAATGTAACACATGGAAATAACATGATCCAGAAACAAACTTATTTATATTACACACAGAAATATTAGGATCAGGAAAAGGCAGGTCTTTGTTCTACATGGAATACCATGATCAACATTGCAGCAAAGAATTATCAGTGTAACACATGGAACTATCATGATCCAGCAAACCTGATCAGATGTGTGCCATATATGGAATTATCAATGTCACAATTATCATATAATCCAGATAAGAAATTGATCTCCACTAAATATAGAAGAATCAGAAAAATGTGATATTTGTTCCATCAGAAATATCCTGATCCAGAAAGACAAACCTTCCATATCATGTACAGAAATATCATGATCCTGAAAAAACTTTCTTTGCCAAGTATCGCAGGAGATTTGCCACAAAACTGATTTATTCAATTTGTCAGGGTATATGATTTAGGGAAACCCATTTAATTGTTAAATTGGAATAAATCACCCGGAAAAATTACCCATAAAATTGGTTTCTTCCAAGAATCAGATGCACAAAAGCTGAAAAACTGATTTATTCCATGTATCTGAGGATTTATGCCCGAAAAAACTGATTTTTTTTCTAGTTATCTGAGGATTTATGTCAGAAATGATTTATTCCATGTATCTGAGGATTTATACCAGAAAAACTGATTTATTCCATGTATCTGAGGATTAATGCCAGAAAGAACTGATTTATTCCATGTATCTGAGGATTAATGCCAGAAAAAACTGATTTATTCCATGTATCTGAGGATAAATGCCAGAAAAAACTGATTTATTCCATGTATCTGAGGATTAATGCCAGAAAAAAACTTATTTATTCCATGTGTCTGAGGATTAATGCCAGAAAAACTGATTTATTCCATGTATCTGAGGATTAATTCCAGAAAAAATTTATTTAACTTGTCAGAGAATTTATGATTTCTTCCATGAAACACAGGACATTTGCCAGAAATGAAATAAAACTGCTTTATTCTAAATAATGGATTGAATGAAAGCAAGATATAAACTGATACAAACCATTCAGTAGATGTTGTGAGGTAATAAAGACTTGCTGTCTCAATCTTGATCAAATCCAGATCATGAAGAAACCAAATTTTGTTAATCTTTTTACATATTTGTTATTTCAGAAAAAATCTTTTTCCAGCTTTGAGAAACACTTATTTGTTTCCATAAACTGATGTAAAAACAGAAAAAACTTCACAATGTATGACATGAAAATAATGTCTTTTGTAATTAAGATATTTTAAAGTAAATATGGACATGTACATGAAAAAAACCCTGCCAGTGTATTCTTCTGCAATAATTAAAAAAAAAACCCGTTATGGATATTAGATCCAATTTAATATATCAAATTGGTGCTGAAATTGAAAGTTGTGACGAGTATGGTGAACTTTCATTGTATATTGTGAGTCAAATTCAAATTTTGTATTTATTTAAATAAAATGTGATAACCTTGAACATAAGGCTTAATATCTTTTAAATATGTTTATGGTGATTAAGGTGATTAATGAATGTGACCATATAAGGTGATTAATGAATGTGACCATATAAGATTATTAATGAATGTGACCATATAAGGTGATTAATGAATGTGACCATATAAGGATATTAATGAATGTGACCATATAAGGTGATTAATGAATGGGACCATATAAGGTGATTAATGCATGTGACCATATAAGGTGATTAATGAATGTGACCATATAAGGTCACATGAATATGACCATATTATATCGCCTGGCTGTTATCATAATCTGGTCACCATATATTGTGCCATATACGAGGCTTGGCCAGATTTGTTCACATTTGTATTCAGCCATATACCTTATTGGTCTCAACTGCTTAGATTTCAGACTATTAAGGAGACTGTGATGAATCAGAAATAAGAATGATACTTAAGTCCTACATACTATTTTGAACATCCTATTCAAATTTTGCCAGTCAGGTTCTTAGTTTCAAATTTGGCTGTTGATACTAGAATTATAGGGAAAGTATTGTGTAAATGATAAGACAAACACTCATCTTTTATCTCAAAATATTTAATTTATTTCACAGATATGTCTTTCCTCAAAAAAAGAATAGTTTTGTCAAATTTGCATAGCATAGCATAGAATAGCATAGCATAGCATTTGAAATGAAGGAACAAGTGTCCTCCACTAGGATGTGCAGAAAAAATGAATATTCAAAATTTAGTGATGTGTGTAAAAAGCTGCAATCAGGAATGCTATGATTGGCCCTCAAGTGCATGAAAAGGTTTATATATGGGATGGAAAAACTTCAGGCGAGACATGAGGCAATGGCAACCTGGCATCATAATGTCCCATCCCGATCTGTGCCCTAGGGATTGATAGACACAATGTTTCTGACATAACTTATAGTGTCCTTTTTATTTCTGATCTGGTATTTCTGATCTGGTAAAGTGCATTCCGTGCATATTCTATAAATGGGTGAAAAGTGATTGGACTAGCCTGTAGAGCCTGCAGAAACTTTGCAAGTTACTTAGTTCGGACTCAATATATATGTGATGGATGTGTGCACCTTTATATGCTTGTTACCAGAGTCAGCAGAGCTATCAACCCATTGTTTGGTTTACATAATCCTTGTAAAAAAGGCCCTAATTTGAAGGCTTTATAATATATTTCACTTTGAATTCTCACATCACTTTATGTTTTAAGTGGTTTCTTCTTGCAATATATTAGCTTATTTCAATCAGCTCTTTAATTGAAATGGCACTTGTTGGTAATATGTCCGTCTGAAGGGTTCGAATCTCAAAAGGGACAAGTACTGCAAAGTATATCATGCTGCATGGTCGAGAAAAGTGGATTTCTCTTCCTGGGTTGTTTCTTACTCCAGCCAATGGTCCATGACTGGAAATCAAAGGCCGGGGTGTGTTTTAATATGTCTCTGTGATAATGAAAAGGAAGGTCCCCAGTCATTCTTCGAAAAGAGTAGGGCATTGCATCCTGGTGACAGGCTTTTATTTCACCTGATATAGCATAAAATCAATGCTGAGAACATTGGTATTTTAAACAAAAACATCCGTCTTTTCATCCATTACTTTCAGGGAGAAGCTGCACACAATGTGTCAGTGCCCTTTGGTGATAAAATGCATCAGTGCCCTTTGGTGATAAAATGTGTCAGTGCCCTCTGGTGATAAAATGTGTCAGTGCCCTCTGGTGATAAATGCTTGTTGCCAATTTCCAAGTAGATCTCTACAGAAGTGCCTATCTTCTTGAATTGTCAATATCTGGCTTCAACACTTATCAAATCCTGTTAATCATATTTTTATGGATATTTTACACTCTCCTAACCGGCCTGCATAACGTCACAGTTTGCTATAACATCATCTACATCTACATGAGGCCAGGTAAAGAAAGCCTTTTTCTTGAAGGTAAATCAGTTTCTTTGAATTAATGCTTAGGATTTTTGTATGTTGAGGCGGGTTGTGACCATAAACAAGTTTTTTTCTGAACTTATACTGTAGCTTTGCCATAACGACCTCTACTGGAGAACTGAAAAGAGTAGGGCATCAAATCTCGGTGACAGTCTGCTTAGGAGGCCGTCAATACAGCCTAAACGCTTTTCCCTTGGCTTATCCATAAATGCATAAATGCAACTAAATCTCCGCCAGCAAAATATATTCAGACACTTTAAAGCTTTAACTGCTATGTTTCCACTTAACTTAACAAAAGTAGTGATCTACAAATATTTCTCCCATTTTTTTAAATAAGAAAAAAGTATAATTTATGAAAGATATCATGGAAACACAATAAGAGAGCAGAAAATTGTTCTGAAAATTGTCCAATTTACATTTGATTATGTTTGATGCAAACTTTGAGAAACTTCAGATCAAGATATCTCATGTTGTTAATTTACAATTGACATTTTGAATATCCCTCAAGACAAAACTGGTTAAAATGATATT
The DNA here is from genome assembly GCA_949316495.1 of Amphiduros pacificus. Taxonomy (NCBI): domain Eukaryota; kingdom Metazoa; phylum Annelida; class Polychaeta; order Phyllodocida; family Hesionidae; genus Amphiduros; species Amphiduros pacificus. Next base: position 38,528,765 of record OX439011.1, on the reverse strand, counting down.
GTTATTTTATGAATTTCAGACGGGAATTTTCCTTCTTTAAGGAGTGGTATATACATAACAAAATGATATGATCATGAAAATACTAATTTGTCAATTATTCCCATGGGAAAGACGGGAATTATTCAATTATTGAGGTGAAAAAGACAGAATCATTTTTTTTTCAGATGAAAAAGAGGAAAATTATTCTGTTATTCCCTTGAGAAAGATGCACATTATTCATTTATTCCCTTGAGATGGGAGTTATTCAATTTAGAGAAACTGGAAATGGAAACTATTGTGACATAATGACTTACATAATATTGCCAACTTAGTGCTTTGTTTGTTTGGGGTTTTACATCACTTTCAACATTATTTCAGTCACGTGAAATTGTATCATGAGTTCAATCTCAGCACGGCCAGGGATCGAACCCACGACCTTTGGATCACCACAGAGGAACTGGTACAACAAGCACTTACAACTGAACAGAAGAGCACTGGAATAGGTTAAAAAGTCAGGTAATTTTACACCATGTGCCAGGATCTATTATCAATTTTAATTAAAAATATTTGCCCTTAGAATTTATTTGGAAAATCTTGAGAGAATGACTTTATTCTGGCTTCCTGTGTTTGAGGCTTTATTTACTGTTGAATTTTGGTTTACAGACATGTTTAATGCCCTTTGCTACTTACACAAATAGATCATGACACAGTAAAGACATTTTAGTCATTTTTAAAAGTACTTTAAACAACATTTGTACTAAATGTGTTTAGTTATGAAATGTGTTTAGTTGTAAAATGTGTTTAACTAAGATTTTCAACTTCTTGCAAAAATTAATGCGTTTATTACAAAAAGCTCATTGACTCAGTTCTGCATAACAAAAAGACAGAATTTACCCAATCTTAACACTATTTATATACCAGCCAGCCAATTAAATTATTCCATCTGTCAGCTAGGCCATTTTGTAATGTCAATCGTATTTTGAGCCAGCTGACTCATTCAAAAAAAAGTTCCCAGCTGGTAAACATAGACCTACCAGCTGGAAATGAAATGCATTAGTTACAAGCTGCCAGCCAGAAAGGTGTGCATATTGGCTCTTTTTGCATATCATATAGTGGTGGGCCCCTGAAAATACACATGGAGTTGTCAGCTGAAGGTGTGACAATGAAGCATTCAAAGCTCTATAGCAGCGAGTCTCCTGGTATTATCACCTTCTGGTGTCAATTCCTTATCGTCTGGGCAGGTTTTATTACCAACTTTATTTGATTTCCCAGAACAAAACATGTTCTTGAAGCCATCCCTGATATCATCGCGAAATACACAAAATACAATAAGATTAAACCAAGAATTTGAATAACTGAAAAGATAAATAACATTCTCTAATATAGAAATATCTTCAAAGTAGGGACCACCCCACATGACGTACATCCTCGGTATCATTGGGCAGAGTGTACATATTGTAAACAGAGAGGTCAGAATCACCAGCATCCTAATAGCTTTGCTGTTTTCCTGGATGATGCTGACTTTATTTTCCATGTTACGAATTCTGGTGAGTTCCTTAATGACCTTAGTGTAACAGACGATAACTATTGCGAACGGCATCAGGAACAAGAAACATAAATCGGCAAATATCATGAATTTGTTGGTGTATGCATAGTCTTTGTCCACGGTACAAGAATACATGGACATTCCATTTTTTTCCACCAGGATGAGATCGTTCATGACTGGGGCGCGGATAGCATAGGTGAATCCTATCAGCCAAACCAAACCTATCATCATTGCTGACTTTCTAAGCGTGAACGTATCTATGTTGCCATGAACTATTTGTCTGTATTTCAAGATGGCTATACAGACAATAGATAGGACGCTGGACACGTTGCTTCCATTGGCGGCCCAGTGACATAGTTTGCACAGGATAGAGCCGAGGTAGAGCTCAGAAAACATGCCAGTTATTCTTGCCGGAACGACAAAGATGCCGATGAACGCTCTGGCCGTTACCAGCGACAGGAGAAACAAATTTGAAGAACTCCGGAAAAGGTTCTTGTTTTTTATGATCACAGCGACAAGGGTAGCGTTTCCAACAACGTTAAGCAATATAACAAGACTATAAAGTGTAACAAATGTCCATAATGTCCTCTTTGACCACATGCCCACCATCATCGGGCCTGCTTTGGTAGTTGTATCAGACTGTGTGGTAACTTCTTCAGTAGTTGGACCTCCATTAACTATTGCTGAGTTATTACTCACTACTAATGGTAAAACCAGCAGCAACCTCCAGCCAGTCATGGCTACTGCCCTCTGGAAATGCGGTCTGTAAAATAGAGTAAAAACTAAATAAAACAACACAGAGGAAGCAGTGGAGTATCATTTATGTTGTATTTTCTACCTGCAACCAAAAACTACCTCCCAAAACAGGAATTATCTGTCATATCAGTCCCTGCCATTATTAATAAAAAATGTGCACACGGTTGACCTCAAGTCAAGACTATTAGTGAAGATCTGGCTGTGACCTGATTGGTGAAAGAATAAATGACTAGTTTCTGCTCTGTACTGAGTGGTCAGCGTCTCGGTCAGCCAACTGATTACAGGTGGGGCCCCCATAGGGTTTTAGGATTATTGGATTTTTGGCCTAAAAAAGAGGGATTATTGGATTTTTGGGGTGAAATATCTGGGAATTTTGGATTTTGAGGAAAGTGTTTAGGATTAATGGATTTTTAATAAGATAATTGGATTTTAGGATTTTTCAGTAATAAAGGATTATTAATTCAAACAATTAATGATTTAGATATGAGTTTCATGATATTTGTGATAAATATTTGTGTGACACTCTATGGTCCCCACCATCAGAAATAACTGGCTGGTCCCTTTGTATTTGTCAGATCTGAGACATTCAGAGGTCTCACACCAGGTGGTGCTGCATGTGCCACTTAGACAATAGACTAGGAAAGCTTTAGGGTGGTTGCAGAGTCTCCATGTGTTTTGTGATGAAAGTGAGGAAATTTTAACTTTTGGATTGCTTCTTGTCACTAAATGTGAGCAAAATGGCAGCTTTAGACACTGACACACCAAATACAAAGAATGCAGAGGGGCCAGAGGGTGATGGAGCACTCACAAGGGAGAAGTGTCTATGTCAAAAAAGGTTCTGTTGTAGTTATTAACACAATCAAACATGTGCATATATGTAAACTGAGGCAAGATATGCTTGAGAAGGGAAAATGTAAAGGGGAAATCTACTTGCAGAGCCCACTTGAGCCCACAGAGTTCTCAAATCAAAAACAATGTGTCATAGATAGAGAAAATGTCATCACTGTTTTAGATGATACTAACTATGAATATGTTCCAAAGGATGATATAATTGTTCTGAATGAGGAGGTTTTGATCAATCTTTTGGACCTGATAAAGGATCAGGGTGATACGGAGACACCCAATGAGCAGCAAGAGTTAATTAGTGAGGAATTATCTCAGTTGTCATTTACTAGTGACACAAGGGCCACTAGGCCTAAAAGAGTTTCAAAAAAAAGGAAAGACACAGATTACTTTTTTTACTAATTTTGAATATGTTCAAAAGGATTGGGTGTCTCCGTATCACTATAACAGTGAGATTACTGTTAATTTCAAACTCTGTGGGCTCAAGTGGACTCTGCAAGTACATTTTGTAATGTGGCATGACCTGTGTGAAACACTAAATATCATGTTATATCATGCATGTTATGTAATTCATTGCCAAATAAATTTGTACTAAATGTAAACATATTTTAGGATTTTTTGTTTTATACTTTTGGATTTTTAGATTTGAGGGGAAAAATATTTAAGGATTTTTGGCTACAAAAGATAAGGATTTTTGGATTTTTAGGTAAAAAAAGGGGGATTATTGGGTTTTTCATACCCCCCCTATGGGGGCCCCACAGGTCATGACCTGATGTTGGTCCATTCTGACCGGATGGAGTCTGGGGGAGAAAGACCAATATTTATTACTCAAGAAATTACAAAATTAGGATTATATCAAACATAGGGAAATGACGGCAGAGGTAGTGAGAAGATTGAATAGGGAAATGACGGCAGAAGTAGTGAGAAGATTGAATAGGGCAATGATGGCAGAGGAAGTGAGAAGATTGAATAGGGCAATAACGGCAGAAGTAGTGAGAAGATTGAATAGGGCAATGATGGCAGAGGAAGTGAGAAGATTGAATAGGGCAATAACGGCAGAAGTAGTGAGAAGATTGAATAGGGCAATGATGGCAGAGGAAGTGAGAAGATTGAATAGGGCAATGACTGCAGAGGTAATGAGAAGATTGAATAGGGAAATGACGGCAGAGGTAGTGAGAAGATTGAATAGGGCAATGACTGCAGAGGTAGTGAGAAGATTGAATAGGGAAATGACGGCAGAGGTAGTGAGAAGATTGAATAGGGCAATGACGGCAGAGGTAGTGAGAAGATTGAATAGGGCAATGACGGCAGAGGTAGTGAGAAGATTGAACGATTTGTAAACTAGCGATGTAATGCAGAGTACCAAATGTTTGCCCCAAATAATTCTGTTTTCTGGTTATGATTCTTGTCACTTACTGAATCTTGTCACTTACTGAATCTTGTCACTTACTGAATCTTGTCACTGAATCTTGTCACTGAATCTTGTCACTGATTCTTCTCACTGAATCTTCTCACTGATTATTCTCACTGAATCTTATCACTGATTCTTCTTACAGAATCTTCTCACTGCTCCGAACTCTAAATGCATAACTTAAGAAGGAGATACGGAGAACATGGAGAAAGCGTTTGAGTTACGTAAACTTCCGAACTCATTCCGAACACCAAAATCGAACAACAACTCATCCGCTAAGCCTGTTCGCCACCAAGCCTTTAGATAAAGAAGCCTTACACTGGGATTCAATGTCCCACTGTCCCCACTGATTCTTCTCACTTACACACCCTTCTCACTTACTTATTCTTGCCCGCTTGTTTTTTTTTCGACTTGTGTATATCTCATTCATTCCTTCAAAGTGCACAAAAGCACACAAAGGCAAACGTGCAAAACTCAAGCAGAACGTCAAATCCTGTATATGTGTTTAGAACTACTTATTATTTATACATAGTATTTCTATCACTATCCATGGTTACAATGTGTAATCCACATACTCCCTGTGGCTCGGTTTAGATCAATATTCAATAAAATTGGATACAGAATCAATTAATCTCCTATCAAATGATCAATCTCGTAATAAGTTTAAGATGGCCTTACAATACATAATGCACGTGTGCAGACATAACTTCCTGTCTATTATTGCAATTGATATTATATCAGTTCAAAACACAAGTCCCTGTCGATGATCTCTCTGACTTTAAGCCCCAGTCACACTAACACGATCTATCACAGGACTTGGCACGATCTGTTAAATCGTCTCACATCGTTTATCAGAACGGGAACACAAGTGAGGTGGTCTGGAATGGTCTGCCAAGGTCTTGTTTGGTCTGCTGAAGTCTGCACAAGCCCATGACTGTTTTGAACTGTTCAAAACAATCGTGTCACAGCCACGATGTGAAAGTCGTCTGGAGGCAGTCCTGTGGCAGTCCCCACACAATTGCCATGCCCTCTGGTGTAAACTTATGGCGATCTTGCATAATCTGCTGACTGTCGTCTAGGTATTCGTCTACGATGTGCGTACGTCATGTCATACGTCCTTGGTAGGATGACCTGACGATCTTGTACGCTCAAAACTAGCGATAACGGCAGATAACACACGACTTTTGAGGACATCTGAGGACTTCTGAGGACTTGTAAAGACTTTGTTAAGACCACAGGAAGACCTGGCCATGTTGCACAGATAGTCACGTGATAGAGAAGGATGTATTGAACACGTGGTGATCATGTTATGGTCGAGTGGGGGTCTGGGTCTGAACGCGTCATGTCTCAGCATTTGATCGTCTGACATTCGTTTTTTGTGCGATTATCACAATCATGTCAATTCCCGAACAGTCTTGTTAAAGATCGTGTAAGTGTGACTGGGGCTTTAAAGAGGCTTAAAGGGATTAAGCATAAATTTTGCACACAAAAAAACATTTAAAATTCACATATTGGTGATAAATGTAATTGCCATATCTATTTTCTTTTTAATTGAAGCATCCCCATGTTTGCCTGTTAATTCTATTCTGACAAGACCCTAATCTATTGCCCCTTTATGAAAGCACACTTTCTTGGCATCATTTATGTGTGGAGCATTATCTTAGATTACTGAAAGGTAATATTACGTCATGAGAGTATGGCAATATACACATATGATGTCATAAAATGTATTCTCCTTTGAATATTACCAAAATGACGTCAAACAGTGTAACCCTACTTTTAGCCTCAATTGAGGTCAAACAAAGTTCACGCTAACCATGTTTACCCGTCATGTGCAGCTTATGGTTCAGACAAACCTCTGCTGGGCATGCGATTTTGATGTCTTATAGCAACTTATCTTATTACTCTATTATAATTTCAATTTGTCATGATGTTCATATGTGGCTAAGCTTGCAATACACTAAATTGTAGAATTGATGCTTAATACCTTTAACTTGGGAAGTAAGGAAAATGTAAGGGGATTAAAAGTTTATATAGTGAAGCTGTGTTTCCATATGTGCAGTGCCTCATGCAGCGTGTCATGCAGTGCATCATGCAGAGCGTCAATTTTTTTCGCACACCATTCTGATCAATGCAGGTGTTTCCATGTATGCATATTGCTGTCCGTAATGATGTCCGTAAGCAAATAGACACAGCCTTTCGCATAGGGTGGTGAATGAAAATCTGACGCATAGAGTGACGCATAGGTTTCCCATAGGCTGCAAGTGTAATTTTGGCGCCAAATTGGAAGTTTGACCGTGAAAACATCACAAAACTGACGCATACATGTGAACACTGCATGACGCTCTGCATGATGCACTGCATTATGTACTGCATTACGGACTGCACATATGGAAACACAGCTTCACTATATAAACAGCCTGATTCTGCTGTGACAGAATCTTGGTTGAAAGTAGATGAAGCTCTCAACACAGATATCATCGGAAAGGTAAAGCCAAAAGGTTTCAAATTTCTACACACCCCACGGAACACTGGGCACCATGGAGGGGGTATGGGTCTGCTGTACAAAACAGCAGTCAAGGTCGGATCTAATGTGGAAACTGTTTTTACCTCTTTTGAGTACACTGAATATATGTTTCGATTGAGCGGCAATGTGTATCAGATTATTGTTGTGTACAGGCCTCCTCCATCTCCGGTAAATAGCCTCACAGTTTCCATGTTTCTGGAGGATTTCTCAACTTTCATGGAGGTCCAAGTTGTCAAGCCTGGCAAAATCCTGATATGTGGAGATATTAATTTCCACATGGATGACATGGGTGACTCCTCAGCCAGGAGTTTTCAATGTCTGTTGGATAGTTACGATCTTGTACAGCATGTTCATGAGCCAACTCATAAGGATGGCCATACTTTGGATTTGCTCATCACCAGAGCATGTGATTCAGAACTTGTCAAGGATGTATGGGCTGCACCTCCTAGGATAACAAAATCCCACCATGGAGTAGTACATTGTCAGCTTCTTGTCAGAAAACCAAGATCTGAGAAGAAAAATATCTCATACAGGAATTTCAAATCTATGGATAAAGCTGCTTTCATGGAGGATGTTCAGTCTTCTTCATTGACTGATCCATCATTAAATACAGTAGCAGAGCTAACTGCTGTATATAACCAAGTGATGTCTGAATCATTGGATAAGCATGCTCCCAAAATGTCACATGTCATCTCCCTGAGACAAGATACTCCCTGCTACAATGGTGACATTGCTTCAAAGAAAAGGAAGTGCAGAAAGCTTGAAAAGACCTATCGTAAGTCTAAGCTCACGGTGCATGAGGACGCTTACGTAAATGAAACTTCGGCTATGGCAGATCTGATCGAATCAACTCTTATTGAATACTACCAGGATGAATTTTCAGCCTGTGGTAATGATCAGAAAGACATTTTCATAGTGTTTGATAAACTATCTCATAGGACACAGGAGAAACAGCTTCCTGTTTATGATTCTGCGGTGGCACTAGTAAACAGATTTGCTGACTATTTTGTTGAGAAAATTGTTATTATCAGACAGGAGTTGGAAAATGTCAGATCAGATTACATTGACATCAGTGGAGTTATTAGTACTGATCACTTGTTGAGTGATTTTACTCCAGCAACTGAGGAAGAAGTGGCAATACTTATTCGTCAGCCACTGGACCAAATCCCAACTTCATTGCTGAAAGACTGTCTTGGAGTATTATTGCCAGTCATTACTAAGATTGTAAACCTGTCACTTTCTGAGGCATGTATGCCTGAGGATCTGAAGGAGGCCATACTCTACCCACTGTTGAAAAAGCTTGGTCTTGACCTTGAGGTACTGAAGAACTTCAGACCGGTTTCTAACCTGGCTTTTATCTCAAAGATCATTGAAAAGGTGGTTGCCTTGCGGACAAAAAGCCACATGTCAATCATGGAATGAATGAGATCCACCAGTCTGCTTACAAGGAAGGTCACTCGACAGAAACTGCACTGATTAAAGTGCATAGTGATATTCTTATAGCACTGGATAGACATGAGGGTGTACTCCTAGTACTTCTGGATCTAAGTAGTGCCTTCGACACAGTTGACCATGAAAAGCTACTTAGCATTCTCTACCACCGTCTTGGTTTCAGGGATAATGTCTTAGCATGGGTCAAGTCATATCTGTCAAACCGTAAACAAAAGGTTGGAATTGATAGGCAGTATTCTGCAACTCATGAGCTCAAATTTGGTGTTCCTCAAGGCAGTGTATATGGACCCATCTTGTTCACTATTTACACACTCCCAGTTGGAGATATTATGCGAAAGCATGAAATGGATTATGAGTTTTATGCAGATGACAAGCAGCTCATGGTCTTCTTCAAACCAAAAGTGCTTGCATCTATTAGAAGTAATGTGATGAAAATGTGAGTCTTGTGTTCTTGATGTGCGTTTATGCTTAGCATTTTTGTTTCTAATGTGCAATGATGGAAGAATGAGGCCTGCTTGATACGATCAAGGTATCAGCCGGATTTTGATTTTCCCCCATTAAAAGTCGGATCATCAGTAATCGAGCCCAAGAAGAGCGTTGGAAACATTGGGGTTTTCTTTGATGAAACAATGTCCATGGATGTACAAGTCAAGGCCATCATCAAATCTTGTCATTATCAACTGAGAAAGCTGTCAAAAGTCAGGAAGTTCCTCTCACATGAAGCTCCTGTACGCACAATCCACGCCCTTATCTCTAGTAAGCTGGATTATTGCAACAGCCTGTTACGTACCACTTGTAACACTACTGGTGTATGGGGAATGTCTCCGTCATTGTGGTAACGTTGACGGGGATCAGACATATGATACTCACTGGCTGTGAACAGGGCCTTAACCCAGCTACCCTATCTACCTATGTGAGTTGGAAGGTAAATAAGGACTACAGACACAGAGTATACAATGCACAAGGGTCTCCTTTATTCGGTGCTGTATACACTAGTCTGGCTAGGTCGGCATGGCAAAGAGCGAGGTATATGGAATACCTGAATGCATGATACTGACAAAGTCCTGAGAATGCATAAAACACCCAAGTCTATACAAGAGTGGCTGTCATGATGCTGAGTGTCGTGGATCTTCTAGGCAAGTGGATTCTGCTCCCTGAGCAGCGATTTCGGGGCCTTTTTAAGGGAAACTGGGCATCTGTGTGAGGGCTGCCTGCGTAGCGTCTTCTCCGGCTTCGGGGCTGCGCATGTCCTGCCTGCGTGGCTTGGAGGATCACGTCATCTCCAATGCGTCTCCTTGGCCTGCATTTGTTGGCCTCACGTAGCACTCAATAACCCATATCGTTTCTTGCCATAGATCGTGATTGTCTATGATTGTCTATATTTGTTTACAAGAGTCTATAGGTAGGTAATCTATATCCTACAATATGGCATCCCAGTAGCAATGATGTATGGCTTATAGAAAATCCAGAATACCGCAGCCAGAATGATTCTGGGGGGCCAGAAATACAACCATGTGACGCCACTATTAAAGGAACTTCATTGGCTACCAGTGGCAAAAAGGGTCGAATTCAAAATCCTGACAATGGTTTTCAAGGCTTTACATGGAAAAGCACCTATATATATGTGATCTCATTGTGTTGGACCAGCGTCCAGGCCTACGATCTGCTTCCAAAATGCTGTTAAAGGTACCTAAGACAAATCAAAAGACTTACGGGGACCGCAGTTTCTGTAAGGCTGGGCCTGTATTGTGGAATGCACTTCCAATTGATTTGAGACTATGCACCAACTATGACAGTTTCAAAGCCAAACTCAAGACTCATCTATTCAGCGTGGCATATGAGTAATGTAGGCTAGATTGACTTGGGTACAGCGCCTTTGAGCATTACGGAAAGAGCGCTTTATAAATATCCCTTTTGATTTGATTGATATGTTGAGAGCGCATTTACAAGCTTGCAGAAAACAATAGTGATTGAACAGAGCATGACCAAGCTGGATGGCTGAAAGTAGTTGATTTATTTATTTGTTTGTTTGTTTGTTTGGGGTTTACATCACTTTCAACATTATTTCAGTCATTTCGTGATGAGACCTACTTGTAGCGGATATAGCGCTGCCTCACTGAATTGTCATGTCAAAGGTGCTCAGCCTCAGCTCATATGGGGAATTGTATCATGAGTTCAAATTCGGCACGGCCGGGCTTCAAACCCACAACCTTTGGATCACCACAGAGAAACTGGTGCTAATAAGCTGGCACTCTAACCAACTGCTCCACAGCCCGTGGCCCCATATATTATTTGCCAGGTGATGACCACATAGTATTTGCCAGGTATGACCATATAGTATTTGCCAGGTATGACCATATTGTATTTACCAGGTATGACCACAAAGTATTTGTCAGGTATGACCATATAGTATTTGCCAGGTATAACCATATAGTATTTGCCAGGTATGACCACATAGTATTTGCCAGGTGATGACGATATATCATTTGCCAGGTGATGACCATTTGGAAGTGACAGGCAAAGAACACCTGACCAGTACCTGAAGTAGATTGATTTTTGTTTTGTTTTGTTTGTTTTATACCTGTGTTGAATTTTCGTGGGTTTGTTTGTTTGGGGTTTTATACCACTTTCAACATTATTTCAGTCATTTAGTGATGAGACCTACTTGTAGCAGATATAGTGCTGCCTCATTGAATTGTCATGTCGCAGGTCCTTGACATGACAACCCACACAACGGGTTAACCTTTTAGGCACAGCCCTCAGCTCATGTGGGAAATTGTATCATGAGTTCAATCCCGGCATGGCCGGGGTTCGAACCAATGACTTTTTGGAACACCACAGAGGAAGTGGTGCTAAGAAGCTGGCACTCTAACCAACTGCGCCACGGCCTGTGGCCTTTTAAGTAGATGAGCTCAATTAAGTTAATGTTGCAATATCAATAAATATTAAGTGATGAAAAGTGTTAAATCGTATGAGATCCTATTTCAAATAGGTTTCAATAATTAGTATATCTTACATAATGACTTAACACACATGCTTATTTTGTGGTTTAATGGGCAACTTACATACTGTATACAGACAAATTTTCGCGACCTTTTTATTTTCGCGTAAATTCGCGCCAGGACGTCATTCGCGAAATTAAATGGACGCGAAATTGAAGATGCAATACGCAATATGAGGTCGTCATGTTAAAAAGCGGGAGTGACGGGGACAAGCTCTTATTTTTGGCGCGAAAACAATTGGAGCCTATCAACACGCATTGAAATATTAATATATTGCGCAATGATGGATCCCTGGCTTCTCTTCATGTTCCGCACATCGAATTTACCGTGTTCCGCACATCGAATTTACGTTTTACTTTGAAACGATGAAATAACAGAATTGCGTAATGCATGTTAAAGGGATGTATGGTTTTGTTCTGTTCTCGACCTGCAAAGCGTATATTGTGTTAATATTGTGTATATACTTTTATTTATCATTTAAAACGCAATTAAAATCGATCCACGTGTGAAGGCATTTCTGTCAAAAAGGTAAGACACGACTCAACGCAACACGTGGTCGCAATTTTGAAAGGCGGAAGTGACGGGAAGAGGCTCTTGTTTTTAGCACGAAAACGATTGTTAACTCACATTGAAATATTAATATATTGCACAAATTGTTCGAAAACAGAACAAAACCATCAATCCATTTAAAACGCAATTAAAATCGATCCACGTGTGAAAGCATTTCTGTCCAAGCGGGAAGACACGACTCAAAGCAGTGGAAACAAAGACGAAATGCAAAACTGTGAACGCTGATAATTGGAATCAGTGAGAACAAAGTCAAAACAAAGTGTTTCGAAATTTTTTGTTTTGTTCTGTTCTCGATCTGCAAAGCGTAATTTGTGATAATATTGTGTACTAGAAATCCAAAATTCGCGAAAATAAAACGGCGCGAACCTGTCTTAAACGGCGATGGCACGAAAATAACTAGGCGCGAATTTTTCTCGGTATACAGTAACCTTTAACACAGAGAACTGACATTAAATGAATAATATTCCCCAATCACAAGAAAACCTGAGTGAGTAAATTGTCTTCATATATCTTGCTTCATATATCTTGCTTGCATTCATTTTATTTACAAATTCATCAACATGTAAAAGAACTCTTTTTCACTAAGATCACAATATGTTTCTATGGGACCTAAAAACATCCACCGCAACATTGTTGGAATAGTGCTAATAAATTCTAATATTCTCAAAAGTTCTTACTGTTTTTTACATCTGCCACAAGGGGGCTCTCAACACAAAGAACCATCAAAATCCTGAAGCTGTGAAAAGCAACAACGGACAATAATTGTGGCCAAATACATCTGCCAAAAGTGGATATAAATTTTGCCCCTTTAAGATTACAATATACATCTTTACAAGGGAAATCTATAAATCTATATAAGCTTTAAGGTTTTTATATACATCTTTACAAGGGAAATGTATAAATCTATAAAAGCTTTAAGGTTATGATATACATCTTTATAAGGGAAATCTATAATAGAAGAGGCCATGCCATGACAAGATGAGGTTTGATTATGTCATGACCAACAAAGGTTTGATTATGTCAGGGAATCTCAGTTCAAAACATTTGCATTTATGACAAATAATTGTACATTTATCACTTTTATTTGGATGGCATTACAAAACATACATGATTGACAATGTCCTTTGTTTTGTTCGGGATTTTATACCATTTGGGGTTTTATACCACTTTCAACATTATCTCAGTCATTTCTTGATGAGACCTACTTGCAGCAGATATAGTGCATGTGTACCTTGAAATTACATAAGACACCCTACTCACTGTACTTTTTCACACCTTTTTATACCTTTTTCACACCTGGTACCACCTGGTACTTTTTTGTTGACAATGGAGAAGTATATTATTTTGCATATAGAACATGTTGATGATTATGCTGTCTCATCCGGCCACGAGTCGTGGCATAGTTGGTTAGAGCACTAGCTTATTAGCACCAGTTTTTCTGTGTTGATCCAAAGGTTGTTGGTTCGATCCTAGGCCATGCCGAGATTGAACTCACGATACAATATTCCATACAAGCTGAGGCCCAAGGGTTAACGCGCTGTCCTTGTAAATCTGTGACTGGGTGGGTTGTCATGTCAAGGACCTGCAACACAACAATTCAGTGAGGCAGCACTATATCTGCTACAAGTAGGTCTTATCACTAAATGACTGAAATAATGTTGAAAGTGGTATAAAACCCCAAACAAACAAATCCACGAAAATTCAACACAGGTATAAATCAGCAAACAAACCCCACAATTCTACACCAGAAAACATTACCTGAGCAGACAAAGGTGTTTAAAAACAACACCATTATCAAAAATGTAGTATAATCTTATGTATTACATAAAATAACATGAAAAAACCCTAATGATTATTGAGTTACCATTTTATAAATTGATTATATATCAATTATGATTTTAAATCAGACTGGTAAAGTGGTTCAAGAATATAAATGAGACATTGACAAGAATCGAACTCACATATTCAGCTAGTATGATTCTCTGACGATAAATCCAGAATGATACAAATATAAATTTTCCACATTGGAATGTAGATATCATTATTATGCCTTATAGACTGGGTTCCATCTGAATCCTCCAAGTTGGAATTGATAAGAGTAATCATGATTTGGGTCGGGTACAAAGCTAATTTGGCCTTAGCCCTACCACACACAGCAATAAAACATAACTGAAGTACATGTATATAACATTCTAAAGACATATTAATCAATGCCTGTGCCTTATGCCATGATTATGTACTTACTCCAGTAAGGTATAAAATCTAACACTTGTGGGAACATTATCATAATGTGACTTCTAATCATGATTAAATCAATGATCGGCTCATTTTAACTCTTTCAATGCTATTATTGTTAGGAACCATTAACTCGATAAACAGCTCTTGTGAACCATTTCAATACCATCTGTTCTTCAGCATGAGCATTGCACATTGAAAAAACTACACACATACATTAATCCTTGAATCATTTTGACACTTCAAGCGCTGTCTAAAATACAGAAGGGCTTAATTGAACTATCTGTTGTACACCTGTTAATAAAAATCATCAAACTCTCATCACTTTCATATATATATATATATATATATATATATATATATATATATATATATATATATATATATACGTGGCACTTGGACTGATGGTGCCCATACTTGTGGCCCTAGAACTGATGGTGCCCATACTTGTGGCCCTAGAACTGATGGTGCCCATACTTGTGGCACTTGGACTGATGGTGCCTATACTTGTGGTACTTGGACTGATGGTGCCCATACTTGTGGCCCTAGAACTGATGGTGCCCATACTTGTGGCACTTGGACTGATGGTGCCTATACTTGTGGTACTTGGACTGATGGTGCCCATACTTGTGGCCCTAGAACTGATGGTGCCCATACTTGTGGCACTTGGACTGATGGTGCCTATACTTGTGGCACTTGGACTGATGGTGCCTATACTTGTGGCACTTGGACTGATGGTGCCTATACTTGTGGCACTTGGACTGATGGTGCCTATACTTGTGGCACTTGGACTGATGGTGCCTATACTTGTGGCACTTGGACTGATGGTGCCTATACTTGTGGCCCTAGAACTGATGGTGCCTATACTTGTGGCACTTGGACTGATGGTGCCTATACTTGTGGCCCTAGAACTGATGGTGCCTATACTTATGGCACTTGGACTGATGGTGCCCATACTTGTGGCACTTGGACTGATGGTGCCCATACTTGTGGCACTTGGACTGATGGTGCCCATACTTGTGGCACTTGGACTGATGGTGCCTATACTTGTGGCACGTGGACTGATGGTGGTCATACTTGTGGCACGTGGACTGATGGTGGTCATACTTGTGGACTGATGGGTACCATATCTGTGACACTGGGTGGAAGGGCCTGATTGCAAAGTTGCCGTGGTTGCCCAGTATATTGGAGGGACCCGCTGATGGTAGTCGAATTGGTGTTCAAGCATATGTTCTCACGAGAGTTATTGAGGCTGCCTTAGACAATCTTACTAACCAAAGTAGGACAATCAAAGGGCTCTCGTTTACACAGGTTCAATTTGGTCATTTAAATGGGTTTAACCCTGTTTATGCAGCGGGTGACTGACGTCACGGATTATTGAAGATTGCTGTGATTGGTTCACTTAAATATAGAACAAGGAAACCCCAACAACAACTACATATTTCCAGTAGGACCTTAAAATTACAATGTATCTTAAGTTAGTGACCAGATGTGTGGTCGGCCAAACATCCGGGCACCTTCCAGGGCCTTTACTGTTCCAAACCAGGGACAGTTATTAGTGTGTGAGGTTGTCTTCTGTCACTGAAAAATTACATTTCCACTTTGAACCCCCTTAACATGCCCCTGTATGGGTTGTAATTAATAACCCATAGTTTTGGCCCAAATTATAAAATATGCTTTCAGGTTTCTTCAGTTGAAAATTTCAGTGAGGTACACCGCCAAATAATATTTGCTACATGTCATGAAATAATTTCTTCTAAAAAAGCAGGTTTGTTTTTCCCATTTTTGCCTTATTCACATGCAGGTTATCCATTTATAATGGATTATCATCTACAGGCATTACACAGTTACTATAATTTATATTGGTTAACATAAATATGTAACAAGGGTTACCATGGCAACCGATTTGCTGATATGACATGTTTTTACTGTGGGACTGTTCAGAAAATGTTTGTATTTGGAAAATTTATATATATTTATGTTATCAGAAAACTTCTAATGTCCAATTTAAGGGAATATCCTATTCAATTGAATATAACACATACTTTATCATTAGAATGCTCAAAACCTATTTATTATGAAACGATATATACATATATATATCGATATATATATATATATATATATATATATATATACATTATGTATACATTATATATATAATTTTTAACGGGAAAAACATGGCGGGAAAAACACGAAGGAACACACGAGGGAGGAAATTTTGTCAAAACATCAGCGTGGTGGAGCTCCAGATTATCACTCATTATCGCCTATCAGTGACTTGAGCAACGCATATGAAGGGGGCCCCCATAGGGTTTTAGGATTATTGGATTTTTGGCCTAAAAAAGAGGGATTATTGGATTTTTGGGGTGAAATATCTGGGATTTTTGGATTTTGAGGAAAGTGTTTAGGATTAATGGATTTTTAATAAGAGTTCTCAAATCAAAAACAATGTGTCATAGATAGAGAAAATGTCATCACTGTTTTAGATGATACTAACTATGAATATGTTCCAAAGGATGATATAATTGTTCTGAATGAGGAGGTTTTGATCAATCTTTTGGACCTGATAAAGGATCAGGGTGATACGGAGACACCCAATGAGCAGCAAGAGTTAATTAGTGAGGAATTATCTCAGTTGTCATTTACTAGTGACACAAGGGCCACTAGGCCTAAAAGAGTTTCAAAAAAAAGGAAAGACACAGATTACTTTTTTTACTAATTTTGAATATGTTCAAAAGGATTGGGTGTCTCCGTATCACTATAACAGTGAGATTACTGTTAATTTCAAACTCTGTGGGCTCAAGTGGACTCTGCAAGTACATTTTGTAATGTGGCATGACCTGTGTGAAACACTAAATATCATGTTATATCATTCATGTTATGTAATTCATTGCCAAATAAATTTGTACTAAATGTAAACATATTTTAGGATTTTTTGTTTTATACTTTTGGATTTTTAGATTTGAGGGGAAAAATATTTAAGGATTTTTGGCTACAAAAGATAAGGATTTTTGGATTTTTAGGTAAAAAAAGGGGGATTATTGGGTTTTTCATACCCCCCCTATGGGGGCCCCATGAAGCTGCACTTGGTTGTGTTTACATTATGGCCAGTCAGAGATCTAACCCTGCCAGGCATGCAGTCAAACCGCCTGATCTAGCCTCCATATACAGCACACCACACATTAACAATACTAGCCTCTCTGATGCTGACCTGACTATGAAAAAGGCCCCTTCCACTATAAGTAAATCAAGGAAAAGTAGGCTTTAAAAGAAAGCTAGGAAAAGTGATGGCTTGACAAAGAGACTTAATCTCCTGGAATGTGATGAACAACTTAATGACAATATGTTTGTACCTGATACACAGTCTCCCAGCCTAGACACCAGCCTTGTGATCCCTGGGACACAACCTCATAAAAGTGCCAATAATGTTTATGATGTAACCCCATATGCAACTTGTGACGAGGGATCCGACTCTGAAGATGCTGACAGTGGTGCTGATAGCATGCCAGGCACACCACCTGTCATTGATATCAGACCACCCCCCCTAAGTCTGAGTACCTTCATAGTATGCTGGCAACCCCTGAGCCCCAGGACAATTCTGACACAGGATCAATACAAACTTTACTGTCTGAAAGTGCCTTGAATATGATTCTACCAGCATCAGATTCTACAGATGCATGTCTTGAATGTGACTCGGCTTGAATGTGACTCTAAAAACAATACTATTAAGTGCCTCACCGAGCAAGTGAAAATATTGAAGCTTGAATTGGGGCTAAAGAATGATGAAATGAAAAAGTCAGATGAGTCGCGGGAAGTTAAATCTCACTCTGAAGAGACACTGAAAAAGAAGACGGCTGAGCTTGATAAAATGGTGAAGAAACAAAAACAAGACATAATCAAGCTACACAATCAAATTGACTCTAACTCTAAGGAATATGCTCAAACCCTCAATGAGCTGTCATGTAAACTGAATGACTTACATGAAGAAAGGGATATTTTGTGCCAAATTAGACAGTCTATCAGTGCCGAGACATGAACCTGAAACCGCTCAACCTCGTGTCAGACCAACCTGTGAAGCCACTATACTACAGGGGTCACTGGAACATTATGTCAACCTTCCATCCAAGCCCAATAAGGTATCTTGACACTATCACTGCTCCAACAGCTGAGCATTTATTTTTGTACCGGTATGCCATTGTTTATCATCAATATACATTAGCTGATCAAATTCTCCATGCAGATCGCCCAGATCAGGCCAAAAGTCTTGGAAATAAAATCTCACGCAGCGCTGCCTGGCTTGAAATAGAAGTAGATGTGATGATTGACATTTTCCTATTGAAAGCTGATCATCATCCTGCCTTCAAAAAAGCCTTGATTGACTCCATGCCTCGCCCCCTCATCCATAACTTGGAGACTGACCCCAAATGGGGGTGTGGCGAGGATGGAGACGGTGACAACCTAAGCATTGTGGCTTTGAGTGAGGCAAGGGATATAATTGTATCTAAGGAGCATTTACCATGCCAACAGCCAAATGTGCCACACACACCTCATCCACAGTGTGATGTGCCGCATGTACCTCGTCCACAGTCAGATGTGCCGCACGTACCTTGTCCACAGTCAAATATGCCACACATACCTCGTCCACAGTCAGATGTGCCACACTTACATCATCCAGTCAAATGTGCCACACGTACCTCGTCCACAGTCAGATGTGCCACACGTACCTCGTCCACAGTCAAATGTGCCACACGTACCTCATCCACAGTGTGATGTGCCACACGTACCTCGTCCACAGTCAGATGTGCTGCACTTACCTCGTCCACAGTCAAATGTGCCACACGTACCTCGTCCACAGTCAGATGTGCTGCACTTACCTCGTCCGCAGTCAAATGTGCCACACATACCTCGTACAAAGTCTGATGTGCCACACTTACCTCGTCCACAGTCAAATGTGCCACACGTACCTCGTCCACAGTCAAATGTGCCACACGTACCTCGTCCACAGTCAAATGTGCCACAAGCTATGATATCTGTGCCACTCATGTCAGGCCAGCGGATAGAAACTGTAATTGTGGGTGATTCCACCCCAAAATTCATGCTAGACCCAATGAGTGATCAAGGAGTCACTAACTGTGCAGTCTACTCATTCCCTGGGTTCAAAATAGAAGACATTGAGAAGAAACTGCCTAAGTTTGTTGGACTCTCACCCAAAAACATAATATTCATGTGTGGTACCAACAATATGTCCAGTAACTCTGTACCTCAAGCTATGTAAAAGCTCAAGTCACTAATTGATGTTGCCAAACTTCTGATGCCCAATACTCGTATTATCATGTCGGGCATACTACACTAACTGGACCTACCATACCTTAATACTGATATCAATGCAGTAAATGATAATCTGATGAAATTACAGTCCAGTGATGTGTCATTAGTGGATCATAATTCCACCATTAGACACCTTGAGAAGGTACTCAGGCGTTCTGATAAACTTCACCCTAACCGCAGTGGCACTCGTCAGATGGCAGTCAACCTCAAGAAGCACCTGGATACCCTCCAGTGGAAGACCTACAGTCAGGCTGTCCAGGGCCTGAGTGACCAACATTCCCACCAGGTGGCACCTGCTACCAATAACCAGTATGTGCCTGACCAGACAACCTACTATGATGGCCAACAGAACATACCCACCATTATCACCAACAGATCTAACCAAAGTAATAACCTGCAGCCCCTGATGTCCTATACTCTACGGCGCCACAACTACCGCTACGCGATGTGAACAAACTGAAAATTATGACATGGAATATTCAGGGTCTGTATGAAAAACTGACATATAATGCCATAATAAGCCTAGTCAATAATAACGATATTATCTTTATATCAGAAACCTGGTGTCACCCAACCCAAGAAGTCAAATATCCTAATTATGATGTTATTAATATGCCTAGAATGTTCAATCACCCAAATGCACCCCACCGCTTTGGGGGTATGGTTGTAGGATATAGATTACCTACCTATAGACTCTTATATACAAATATAGACAATCACGATCTTTGGCAAGAAACCATAGAGGTTACTGAGTCCTACATAGAGGCCAACAAGTGCAGGCTAAGGAGACGCATTACTCGCCCCGAATAGAGATGACGTGATCCTCCAAGCCACGCAGGCAGGACATGCGCAGCCCCGAAGCTGGAAAAGACGCTACGCAGGCAACCCCCACACCGATGCTCAGATTTCCTTAAAAAGGCTCCCAAAATCGCTACTCAGGGAGCAGAATCCACTTGCCTAGAAGATCCACGACACTCAGCATCGTGACAGCCACACTTGCATAGACTCACTTGCATAGGTGCTTTATGCATTCTCAGGACTTTGTCAGTATCATGCATTCGGGTATTTCATATGTCTCGCTCTTTGCCATGCCGACCTCGCCAGACTAGTGTATACAGCACCGAATAAAGGAGATCCATGTGCATTGTATACTCTGTGTCTGCAGTCCTTATTACCTCCCAACTCACATAGGTAGATAGGGTAGCTAGGTTAAGGCCCCGTTCACAGCCAGCAAGTACGAGATCACAGATCCCCGTCCACGTTCCCCAACGACGGAGACATTCCCTATACACTAGTAGGATTACCAACCCTACGTAACATGGTCACTCTAATCAAAAGCTCTCTATCTAAAGCTGTTCATATCATTACCAAATAGTGTGACCACATGTGTATTATAATGCTTGACAAACACTTTTTCAATCTTAGTGAAAACTATTATATCATTGGTGCATATTTTAACCCATATAACTCTACATATAAGTGTGACAGTTGCTCAGGGGACTATTTTACCCAACTTGAGTCACTTATTTTTAATCATGAAGGTGATGGTCAATTCATAATAGTAGGTGACCTGAATGCAAGGACTGGTCTTGAACCTGATTATATTGAATCTGATATTCTGTCCATGACAAAGGACTATGATAACCATTGTACAGCTGTAAACCATATCAATTTTCCCTCCAATCCAACTGAGAATATTTTACCAAGATACTCACGAGATACATCTGCCGTTAACATACATGGTAGTGATCTCCTGAGACTGTGTAAACACTCAAATATTATAATGTTGAATGGCAGATATGGAAATGATAAAGGAGTAGGAGACTTTACATGTATAAAATATAATGGTAAAAACCTTGTTGATTACATCCTTTGCTCCACAAAATTAACCCAGCTTCAATCTGATTTTTGTGTTCATGCTAAACAACCGGAGTCTGATCACAAGCCGCTTTCATTCTCACTTGATTTTGGTGAAATCACACCTGAAAATATTAATGGTTTTGAAGAGTATAAATGTTTTAAATGGGGCCAGTCTAAACTGGATAATATTAAATGCACTCTGACTGATCTTGATAATCCGAGACTTCAGGTATTCTTAGATAGTATGATTATGAACTGTGATTCATGTACTGTAGCTACAAATTTTGACAATTACATTACAGAGGATCTTACCAGTAATGTTAAAATAAAGGAGCACTAGAGCAAAAATAACTTCCCATCAAATGGGTGGTATGATGATGATTGCAAAAAAGCCAGAAAAAATGTTAAAAATTGTATCGTCAATTCTAATGAGTATGAAAATGCAGATAAAGAATATAAGCGAATATGTCAGTCAAAGCAGCGTCAACATAAATCTGGTATTGTTGAAACCCTAAATAATGAAAATGACTCATCTAAACTGTGGAATGTTCTACATAGTTTGAATCCAAAAGAAAGTAAAACACCCCTACTAACACCCAACAATTTTAAAGAATGTTTTGACTCTATCTCATATGATGAGCCCACATTTGACAAAGAATTTGAAGGTCAATGCCTCGACTTCCTAAATAAATTTGATCCTAACAACACATCTAAATGTGATACTACTCATGAGCTCCTCAATTCACACAGAGTTAGAGCTTGATGCTGCACTTAAATCTCTCAAAGATAAAAAGAGTTGTAGAACAGATGGTACCCCTGCAGAGGTCTTTAAAGATACACAAGATGTACTTGGTGATACATTACTCTTTTTGCTTAATTATGTATTTGAAAAGGGTGTTTATCCTGACAATTGGGCCGAGGGTTTGATTAATCCAGTCCACAAGGCTGGAAGTTGGAAGGATCCAAAAAACTATAGACGTATAACTGTACAAAGAGCAATTAGCAAAATACTTGATACTCTCATTAATTATCGACTTGTATTTGTAACTGCCCTGCTTGATAAAGATGATATGTATAATGGTGGTTTTAAAAAGGGCAGCTCTGCAGCTGATAATATGTTTGTATTTCTCAGTGTGATTCAAAATATGATGGCCCTTGGCAAACCTCTATATATTGCTTTTATAGATTTTAAGAGTGCTTTTGACTCGGTTAACAGAACATTGCTATTTTATAAACTTATAAAATCTGGATACCATGGAAAGCTCATCACACTACTTAAAGATATGTACTCCAAAACCAAATCAAAAGTTAAAGTAAAAAATCTTCTCTCAGACTTTTTACATGATACACATGGTGTCAATCAAGGTGGAGTTTCCAGCCCATTTCTTTTTAGACAATTTCTAGTTGATTTCAAAATGTACTTAAATGTTAAATGTGGTGTAAATATGTCTAATGGTGAAATTCTCACACACATTCTTTGGGCTGACGATCTTATTTTACTTGCCGAAACAAAAGAAGAACTACAAACCCTGCTGAATAATGTATTTGACTATTGTAAAAGATGGCAACTGCTTGTAAATCTGACCAAGTCTAAAATTATGTTTATGAATGGTAAGAAAGGTGAAAATCCAACTCTCTACTATAACAATATCCTGCTTGAAATTGTTCACATGTACAAGTACCTTGGCACCATATTTTCTGATGGTTCAAACACATTTGCAAACCACCTTTCTTACATTGAAACTGTTGCAAAATGTGCAATCTTTTCCATTAATGGCTACCTATACTCCCTAAATGAAACCCCACCCCCATTTGTATGAAACTGTTTGACACCCTAGTTGCCCCCATACTTGATTATGGCTCAGAAATTTGGTCCCTCTGTATTTCAACTAATAAATTAGAAACCCTGTACCTAAGATTTCTCAAAAGTTCACTCGGGGTTAGACCACAGACCACAACAGTTGCTGTCTTTGGTGACATGGGTAGATACCCACTTCATATTAGACTCCAAGCTAAAGCTGTAAAATATTGGTGTAAACTTGTTTCCAAACCAAGTGGTTCTCTACCCCTACTAGCTTACAAGATGCTCCTCAGTCTCAAAAACTTTGGTTTTTAAACTTGGTTAGATAAAATATTTGATATTCTTGACAAATGTGTTCTTTCCCGTGTATTTGAAACTATATCATTCACAAACACTGAAGTTGATAACTTAGTCACTAATGTGAAAACCATACTACAGGATCAGTTTGTAAAAGAATGGCAGGATGAAATCTTTAAATTACCTAAATTAAGAACCTACTGCCTTTTCAAATCAAATTTTTTGACTGAAAAATACCTGTTTATTTATACCAAGAACCATAGACAAGCTGTAGCAAGATTCCGTTTTAGTGCACATAACTTAGAAATTGAAAAAGGCTGATGGCAGCGTAAACTTGTTAATGGTAAATGGATTAGTACAAAAAAAGATTTGAAAGAACGTCTCTGTATATTTTGTGTAGATAATCATGTAGAATCTGAACATCATGTCCTAATGTCATGTAGTAAGTACTCCGATCTCAGAGAAGAATTGTTTAACACAGCTAGGCAGTTTATTGACAACTTTAATAACAGTGATATTGATACACAGTTTGTTACTATTTTACAGTCAGAAAATAATAGAGTAATGCAGCAACTTGCCAAATGTATAAGTGAACAAGATGATGTCATTGATAAAAATGTGAACACAATGAACAATGTAAATAATAACAATGCTATGAATGTGTAGTTTAACTTAGGACTATGTATCTGTATTGATATGGATGGTCAAATAAAAGTATATATATATATATATATATATATATATATATATATATATATATATATCCTAATCTATTTATCTGGCCAACCATGCAGCTCAGTGTTCACCTGATTTGTACGATGTACTTCACACTTGCAATATGGCCAGCATGTTTCAGTGGACAACAGTTTCAGAATATCGTAACAATAATGGTTTCAGAATATATCTCATGCCATGAAAATATGGTCAAATTGTAATTTAATATATCTATAGCTAAATGCATTTGGTTTATTATTGGCTTTGTAATTTAAAAAATTCATGTAATTCTTGCTGTCTGCTATTCCGGATTTATCCCGCGGAGGCTGGGATAGAACTGAAGACCCCAGAGCCTGATTTAGGGAAATATTCTATAATTATTGGTACCCTGATTTAGGACTAGCTGCAGAAGGAGGAGATTTGGAAAAGGGGATTGTGATCCCTGTTTTAGGGAGAAATTTGAAAAACAGTACCCTGTTTTAGGGAAAATGATAAAATATTTTAACCTGTCTTAGGGAAAATATCAGCGAAAAGGACCCTATTCAAAGAATTGGGTCAAAAATGATCGTAGCACTCTAAAAATGCAGCGGATTTGGGATAGCAAAAAAGGATAAATTATTACAAATGTTAAGTATTACTTACGTTCCACTTTCCAGTAGATATCAGATAAAGAATCGTGAATCTAATGGCCAAATGATGCTAAAAAGTCTGAATGAAAATCTTGTCCCAACGCAAAGAAAACAATCCATCCAGTTTAAATTAAGAAATTTTAAAACTCCTCTTTGAAAAGAGGCCATTAGTGCATAAATACACATAGTATTACAAATATTTTAGGAAACTTATATTTCCTCATCATAAACATTGTATATGACATTTTAGCGATGAACCACTATGATGTAGATTCAACCCAAACATGACACACTTCATGCCATTCTGCAGAACAGGAATTTGTTATGTTACTTATACTGTTTATTTCATGTACAACCGTCTAGCATAGAAGGTACCTGATTTTCTCCTTATCAAAGTAAGTTATATCTCTAAATATTTATAAGATTGTAAAGAAAGAAAATATTTAAAATCGGTGTATAACATTTAGGGTAACATATGTAACTTCTTTTCCATGTTCAATATTGAAGTTTGTTATACTGTATATGTTTTATTCATCAGGACCCTAAAAAGCGGTTTGAAGAATATATATATATATATATATATATATATATATATATATATATATATATATATATATATATATATATATATATATATATATATATATATATATATATATATATATATATATATATATATATATATATCTATAAATATATAGATATATATATATATATATAAATATATATATATATATATATATATATATATATATATATATATATATATAGATATATATATATATATATATATATATATATATATATATATATATATATATATATATATATATATATATATATATATATATGTGTGTGTGTGTGTATACCTACCTATTTAAACATATCTATTTTAAACATTACCATTACATGAACTGTCTTCTAAAGCTTTTTTTCTTTCTTAGATGAAGAAATTATTGGTGGCATTGATTTTGATTGCTCTATTTATGGCACATTTCACTATTGAGTGTGAAGGTCAACGCCGTTCAATGCCGCAACGTTTTGGTCTGAAGACAAGGAATAGACCCAAAAGTACTTATAACATAGTAACTTTAAATCCAGAGATTTGTAATGCCGATTTTTCACTTGACTTGACAAAGAAGAAAAGATGTATCATAAACTCCTGAAAGGGCAATTCCCTTCTTGTTTTGTTGCTTTGCATATTATCAAAACTCAATATCAGGGTGGTGAGTGGTCCTGAAAAAGTGTTATATATCCAGCAGTATTGCTCATATAATGCTGAAAGTGATGTAAAATACCAACCTAAAGAACTAGTTAATACTTTATACTATTTTCTTTTTTATCTTTTTCACAGTTCTCTTGTCACGAAATAACATTAATGGGTTGATGTACAGTAACTGACACAAAACACCAAGAGAAAATATTTCATCTCTTCACATCAAAGGAAAATTATTCTGAAATGAAATACTTTGTTTTGATGTGAAGAAATTTAAGTACAATATTATGCTGCAATGATGGCAGTATTAAATGCCAAATATATGTTTTTTATCCCATATTAACATTCATGTAATATTAAAGTCGATCAGATCACAAGGTTATTAGCATTTCTTCTGTGATAATCTAAAGGTTGTGGGTTCAATTCCAGGTCATGTTGGCATTGATTTGACACATCATTAAAATATCCTATATGTGCTCAGGCCCATGCCTGAAGGGTTTATCTTTTGTTCTTGAAAATCTTTGACTAGGTGGTTTGTAATGACAAGGACCTGTGATATGATAATTCAGTAAGGCAGCACTATATCTATGACAAGTAGGTCTTGTCATGATGTAACTGAAATGATAGTGAAAGTGACGTTAAATTCTATAAAACGGAAAGCTATCACTATGCTTAATAGATGGAGCCAAACATCTATCGCTCACAAACATGATCAAA
This sequence comes from Amphiduros pacificus, assembly GCA_949316495.1. NCBI lineage: Eukaryota > Metazoa > Annelida > Polychaeta > Phyllodocida > Hesionidae > Amphiduros > Amphiduros pacificus. Next base: position 38,501,879 of record OX439011.1, on the reverse strand, counting down.
TAAGGTCACGCATGGCGATTACAGATATATACCTCATGCGTGATCACGTGTGGTCACGTTCATACAAAACCAATTGATATGTGAATCCGAGATTCATTTTTACATGAGGATGAAATGGTATGTAGATTAAAACTAATTGATTTTTTTTATATTTTCAGGGGCTAACCGATTTAAAAGAAGTTATGATGAAGTGGATTCAATCAATAAATTGGATGAGCGTGAAACAGTTATCATAACTTAGTCTCATCTACATCCCCGATGTAATATAAATTCTTGGAAGAAATGGAATCAGGCATTTCCACTAAATATTAATGTTTTATTTGTTTCTAATTTTGAATTGATGTGAATAAAGGATATAACAATCCTAAGTGACCTATGGATATGAAAATCTAATTAATAAATAGCTATTTGTTACTAACCCTTGAGAGATTCAATATATACCATATAAGATATATCAAAATTCTCTGATACCGATTACCCTTTACGGAGAGAACATTAGTATAATAAGATATTAATTTTAATTATGAAAATGAATATCATAAATTCATACATATTCAATCCTGATTTTAAATAAAATATCTAACACAACATTGCTTCTTATGGTTTTAAGTCTTCCATTGGTTTTAAGTCTTCCATTGGTTAACTGCGTCCGGTATACTTTTCAGTTATATGTATCTAACCATGTCAAAGCACCTGGTGAGCTAGATTAAATTGGGTCAATCATATTAAAATATATATCCTTCACCTCATTGAACAGGATGTGAACTGGACTCTACACGTGTGTACAAAATATTAAAATGCCATATGATAGACTCATATTCTTGTTGTATTTAATGATTGGAACTTTATACAAGGATGTAAATAATTAATTATATAGAGACAAATACCAGAATATTGAAGATTTCACACAGAAAATAAAAATATGGGAAAAGGCTTGGTATGGGAAAAGGCTTGGCATGGGAAAAGGCTTGGTATGGAATAGGTTTGGTATGGAATAGACTTGGTATGGAATAAGATTGGTATGGAATAGGCTTGGTATGGAATAGGCTTGGTATGGAATAGGCTTGGTATGGAATAGGCTTGGTATGGAATAGGCTTGGTATGGAGTAGGCTTGGTATGGAATAGGTTTGGTATGGAATAGGCTTGGTATGGAGTAGGCTTGGTATGGAATAGGCTTGGTATGGAATAGGCTTGGTATGGAATAGGCTTGGTATGGAATAGGTTTGGTATGGAATAGGCTTGGTATGGAATAGGCTTGGTATGGAGTAGGCTTGGTATGGAATAGGTTTGGTATGGAATAGGCTTGGTATGGAATAGGCTTGGTATGGAATAGGCTTGGTATGGAATAGGCTTGGTATGAAATAGGCTTGGTATGGAATAGGTTTGGTAAAAGTGATAGGTCCGGTAAAGTTGTACATAGCAGATATTGGTCCTGTGACAGGTATGTATTGTGAAAATTACCTCCTCCAAAAAAAAACCCAACTTATTCAGTAATGATAAGATGAACATGCACATTAATATACTTGAGCTCTAAATATTTATTTCGTTTCAATGCTTGAATGGTTTTTGTGAAAATATTAAGTGATCAAGTGTTAATGCAATCATTTACAAACATTATACGATATTTCATTATGAGTTTTCATTCAATGAATGTCAAGAGATATATCATTTAAATGCAATTTAGCAATAAATAAACCAACGTGACAACACTTTTGTGTATATGTGAGCAAAATGCACCAAATATAATAAAGACATAAAAATTCCTATATCTATGGATATATGTTATGATATAAATTGTTGGATACCAATATAAGACTACTTATCTTTATATTGCTGCTTGCCAGAATGGAAAAGTAATGCTCTCAATAATGCAATTATACACACACACACACACACACACACACACATCTTAACACTAGACAATATAAATGCTGTTCTCGTCAAATAGCAGTCTTTTCATACTATAAAAATGTTGACTGTTCCCTTCCAAGATTTTCTTAACTTCTTAATTCCATGGAGTTAAAGTAACATAATATGTAAAATAATATAATAGTTTAAGCTTCAATTATGTGGTGCCTTTTGGGGTTAATATTGGACAGGAAATTGTGAGAAAAACTTGGAAGGAATCAAACATTTAATGTATATATATATATATATATATATATATATATATATATATATATATATATATATATATATATATATATATATATCCAGTTGGATCCAAACATATATTCAGTCATGTAATACATGTAAGCTATTGCCTATTGTTATGTCCAGCTGATTTACTGCAACATAATCCAATATCTCTGACTTTGTGGGTGACACACAGGAGTAAGGAACAGTCACGGGGGAGTCAAACCTAACATGACACATAATGTCATGTTAGGTAAATTATGTTCATGCAATAACCCTTTATTATGTTATTAATGAATAGATGATAGTGACACTGAATACATGGTATTAATGAATGAATGGCTATTCAATTCAGTGCTGTTACATATGAACATGCAGGAAATTACATACGTCAAACAGGAAATCATATATATTTGTGTGTGTGTCTGTGAGTCTGTGTGTGTGTGTCACAAATATCACATATATCATAACAATATTATAAATGTCACTTGTGCGACAAATATCACAGATATATCTATTCACATGGTGTTGCACAAATACACGGTTTTACCCTTTTCTTATTGAGCCAAATAGATATGTTTTGTTACGTGTAAAAATCTGTTTTCTTTATCACAGGTGGATATGTGAGTCCAGACTGTAACCTCAATCTGGACAAGTTTAACTCTGGAGATTCTCATATTGCCCATAATATAAGTTGTTAGACGATGGTCAAGTTGTTAGACGATGGTCAAGTTGTTATATTATGGTCAAGTTGTTATATTATGGTCAAGGTGCTACATTCATGGTCGAGTGTGTAATATAAATTTAACATACTCTAGTGTTTATCAAATTATTTCATATCTTAAAGGAAAATAATTTCTCATTTTTTTTCAACAACTTTGTTTTTTTATAATGTTATGCATGGATGAATCTCTATGTTAAAATACAAAAAAGCAACACAACATGTCTCAACATACATGCAAACTTATTTTAAATGCAAAACTGTACTATTACATTAAAACTGTATTATTTGATGCAGATTTGAGTCAACCATTTCTATTAACCCCATTCCCTTCATAATTTAGACACCTTTTAGGCTAACTCCTATATTGAAATAGATATATTATTGCCTATAATATTATTTAGTATTTGAACTTACATTTTCAGGTTTCTTTTTGCAGCACTTTGCATACAAGGGCTTGAGTGAGCCCATGGTTCCCTGAGGGCCAATGATGGCTATCAGAGTTGTAAACAGTCCGAGGGAATATAAAATTGAAAAACCTATTGTTGAGAACATAAATAGTCCGAATTGAGAGAAGAAAATAATCTTTGCTGGTAACAAGAACATGGAAGCTCCCAGCGTGGTGAGCGCTCCAGAAAGCACAGATATTCCTACTTCTTCCAACATGTGCTGCGTGCGCGTGATGCGGTCACTGGCCAGAGAACGACTGTATCCCTCCGCCAAGTGGACAACATAGTCCACGGCAAGTCCCACCACCAACACCAGGTTAAGCGACTCTAAAAGCTTTAAAATCACAAAAACACAAAATGAATATAAATCCTCAGATTAAAATGCTCTATATATCATTTGCACTTCTATTTGACTTTGTAAACCTCCCTAAAATAAGGTCAATGCTACTATTTTTGCCTGTACACAGCTGGTGACTTCCTGTACACAACCGGAAAAAAATCAGTTATTCTAAATTTCCAAAAGATAAAGCATCCATTTCGGTACGTGGACGGACAGATGGACAGACAATAATTATATGTTTGCTAAGAAGTCCAAACATAACGGTAAAATCTTATGTGTTTTATAGGAGTATTGAGAACAAATTTCATGTTTCTATTATTGAATGAAATAGATAAAATTGATTACATTTCATCATTTATGTGTCTATTATTGAAGGAAAATTATTATATTTCATCTTCCATATATGTGTCTTTTATTGAAGGAAGTTTTTTTAAATTTCATCATTCATATGTCTATTATTGAAGGAGAATTATTCAATTTCACCATTCACATGTCTATTATTGAAGGAGAATTATTACCCCAAGTTTCCATCCTGCGGCTGGGATGACTCCGATGACAGATATGGTGATGAAAGCGATGATGAAGGTGGCGATGAAGCCCACGATGATGTTATGTGTGGCAAAGATAAGGATAGGCAGAGCAACTGTGATTCCCACCACAATACCAATCACTGCTGAACTCACCAGTTTCTGAAAATATGAGAAGAGGATTAATAAATAATGGAACAAATATAAAAAAAAAACAAATAAACAAGTGACAAATCAACAAGACGATGAATCACAAAGAGAACAAACAAAGAAACAATCAATACAACAAGAAAACAAAACAACAAGCACACACATCAAAAAGAAAATATTGTAGTTTCATTTTCAATGCAAAATGGGTTATATTTGGACAGATATAGAAACCAATTACTTTGAAACAATACTTTGATGAGTATGGGTATTATACCTTGCACAAACGATACTCCAGGGAATCATGACAATACAAAATAATGAGTAATGAATAATTCCACTGTGAAAACTCTATTTGACATTTTGATAGGAAAAAGACAATTGAAAAGAAGATATTGTATCAAGTTTGCTACCTTTTGTACTTTGAGCCAGTGCCATAGATTGAAGCCCTGTATTGAGGTAGGTGTACACTGGAATCCACCTTGTAGCGGTTCAGACAGTCCTGACACCTAGCGAAATAAAACAGAAACTATCATATCTTCACACTGAAATACTCCTTGCAGAGGTTCAAACAAATGTCTTAGTTTACTTTAGACCTAAATTAATGAAGCCTGCAAATGTCCATTGGCCATTCTTTTTCTTAAACTATTTAATCTCATCAAAACCACGATTTAGAGCTATACATATAGAGAATAAAATGGTTGGTTCCTCATATTGATTATGGGGATAAACAATGCAAATTCTCCTTCTCTGCCCCAAGTTTAGGTGATTGTATGAAGAGACACGTGTGTACATTCATATCATACGAATATTGTAGTAAGAAAATTACCCTTACAACTTCAAATACTGAAAAAACCACTTTCATTTTTTAAAATATATTTAAAATGTTCAACATTCCATTGTTCTGAAGATGGTAACTATGATAGGATCAAAGCATTTTGTATCCAATGTCTAAAACAATGCGTTGCCATGACGACATAGCTGATATAACGGACGTCACACATCCATATATAATTACTCCTAGCTGTTCTAAACCATCATTTGGGTTCGGGACTAACAGATTAAAAGAATATGTGACTCACAGTTTGGGTCATCCATTCCTCCCATTTGTCCCTGATTGGCAACCCGGAGGGATATCCCAGGGTTCTCCCGTCGATCGTAGTGTTGATCACTATTGCAGCATATCGCATTTCCGTGCCATACCAGTAGGAAAACCCTGCAATTTGACATCACAAAATTTTATTCTTTCAAAATTTTATTCTTTCAAAATTTTATTCTTTCAAAATTTTATTCTTTCAAAATTTTATTCTTTTACTCTGCACGACATAAAACATATGATCATATGGTTAAAGATGTTTAGATGTTTAGATGTTAAATTAACGTTGCATCATATATATGGAGTTTTTTTACTGTCAAATTAATTACACTAGAGATGAGGAACCAGAGGTAGATTTTTAATATATTTTTTGTGTTTCTTTTTTTGCATTGATCTCAACCTGTAAGGGAATTATCAAGGAAAAAATTAAACAAATTTTCAGATATATGCTTTCTGATATCAATCAAATCGTGATCAATTTGGCATGTTTGATATGTTTTCAGCTGTAGAAGACTTTATTGACAAATTCTTATTTTTGCTAAATTGGAGATATTTATGTATTAATGACTCAGCATTATTGATCAAATACACGATAATTCTCTGCATAAAAGATTGAAAAAGTATAATTTCGTGAAAACATTAAAAAGCAAAAAGATATAAATAAAAATGCGATATGGCAGCAATAAGCTATGCGATTTAACAACACATTTAATGAGCAATGAAAACGTGATGAGCAATGGCAAAAATAAAGAGCAATGACAAAAATAATGAGCAATGACAAATATACTGAGCAATGACAAATAAAATGAGCAATGACAAATATACTGAGCAATGACAAATACAATGAGCAATGACAAATGTACTGAGCAATGACAAGTGTAATGAACAATGGCAAATATAATGAGCAATGACAAGTGTAATGGACGAAGGCAAATGTAATGGACGAAGGCAAATATAATCAATGATGAAAAATATAATGAGTAAGGCAAATAAAATGAACAGTGACAAATATAATGAACAATAAAAAATATAATGAGCAATAGCAAATTAATGAACAATGACAAATATAATGAACAATGACAAATATAATATAATGAACGATAACAAATAAAATGAACAATGTCAATAATAATGGTCGATGGCAAATATGATGAACAGTGACAAATATAATGAACAATAGCAAATAAAATGAATTATGACAAATATAATGAACAATGGCAAATATAATGAACAATGACAAACCTTATGAGTAATGACAAATATAACAAGTAACGACTAGTATAAATAGTAATGGAACTAAATAGAAGTTGGAATTACTAGTAAAACGAGTAATGACAATAATGACAGATATAACGAGTTATAAATATAACAGGTAGTGACAAATATAATGAAAAATATCAATATATTGGGCAATGAAGACATACAATGGTTGATTATGTTTTTACCATTTTTGGGCACTAAATGACCTTAACGGTTGATGTGCCTCTATGCAACCATTCATTCATTCATTCATTCATACAATGGTTGATGATCAAAGACATATATCATTGTGGTCTAGTGGTTTTGATTCGAGTGATCGTGAAAATTAGTGAGACATATAACATTGGCAGCCACAAGGTTTTTGTACGGGGTCAACAAGGCGACAATACACAGGTTGTTGAAAGGTGTAGTCTGAGAAGGGATCACATACAATTATGCAAAGTGTTTACCTGTCTGAGCTGCAAGATATTATCAATAGGTTAATAATGACAGGATGTTCACATGATAATTACTATTGTAACGTATGTAGCTGAGCTCTGGCCAGTTCTTATTAATTGGGTTGCAGTTAGCTTATGGTTTGAAGGGTCATTGTTTATTTGGGGTTTTACTTCAATCACAACATTATTTCAGTCATTTCATGATGAGACCAACTTGCAACAGATGTCGTGCTGCTTCACTCATTTATCATATTGCAGGTCTCATATCACAGGTCCTTGACATGATAACCCACCCGGTCACAGATTTACAAGGAAAAGAGGGCCTGATTTTTTAATTAAATTTCAAACCCTAAATATACGCGTGTACTCAGATTTGAAGCCATGCTTACTGAAGAATGTTTCCAAAACGGAAGTGTTTTTTTTTATATTTTCCCATCATGTTCCTGAAGACATTGCAAAGGTTGGATCTGATATTATTCTCAGAACCTGAGCAGAACATCAAATCTAAGCATGAAATTAAGATACTAATAATAATAATAATAAAATTTATATAGCGCTGATACCAGACAAGTCTGTTCATAGCGATCTGAGCATGCACTTCAAATTTAGGTGAAAAAAACAAGCCCAGGTTGGTATTGAAGGGAATTGGACCAAACACCTTTATTTTATATAAATTTATATCAATGCCATGGATAAATATTGTTAGTCAATGGTAATACAAATATATATATATATATATTTACGTGCTAAGGAGGTCTCCACAGAATCTGGGGTTTTTGCCTCTCCAAGCAGATGCTGATATTCCTCCATGTAACTGGAGAACCCTGGAGTGAACCCATTAAAGAGGAAGTTGGAAACCCCCACCTGAAAAACAAAAGGACATCACATGTTAAACTATTCAGAGATTTTCAGGCAATTTTCAAATCACTTTCAGCCATCTTGATTTCAGTGCTAGCCTGGTCTGTTGATGCTCTCCAAATAAGACGCTCATCTAGTATTCAAATCCACCGCACTGTAATTAGTAGTTTGGTTTCTCCCAAGTCAGGAACTCTCTATTCTTGGTGAAACGCATGTCATTACAAATGTTTTGAACAATCCTGCAGACATGTTACAATTGCCATTAATCATGAGAAGAATATACAAATATTTAAGACAGAAGACACTTTTTAACTATCATTTACAGATATGTTCAGGGTTTTCCATCATCTATTATAAAGGGGAAAGTTTACATTTTACAATGAGAGTAATTGGGGAGATTTCAAGATGGCTCACCTCCTTGGAACTACTTTATATGGACTGTTTACATTTTACAATGAGAGTAATTGGGGAGATTTCAAGATGGCTCACCTCCTTGGAACTACTTTATATGGACTGTTTACATTTTACAATGAGAGTAATTGGGGGAGATTTCAAGATGTCTCACCTCCTTGGAACTACTTTATATGGACTGTTTACATTTTACAATGAGAGTAATTGGGGGAGATTTCAAGATGTCTCACCTCCTTGGAACTACTTTATATGGACTGTTTACATTTTACAATGAGAGTAATTGGGGGAGATTTCAAGATGGCTCACCTCCTTGGAACTACTTTATATGGACTGTTTACATTTTACAATGAGAGTAATTGGGGGAGATTTCAAGATGTCTCACCTCCTTGGAACTACTTTATATGGACTGTTTACATTTTACAATGAGAGTAATTGGGGGAGATTTCAAGATGGCTCACCTCCTTGGAACTACTTTATATGGACTGTTTACATTTTACAATGAGAGTAATTGGGGAGATTTCAAGATGGCTCACCTCCTTGGTACTACTTTATATGGACTGTTTACATTTTACAATGAGAGTAATTGGGGAGATTTCAAGATGGCTCACCTCCTTGGAACTACTTTATATGGACTGTTTACATTTTACAATGAGAGTAATTGGGGGAGATTTCAAGATGTCTCACCTCCTTGGAACTACTTTATATGGACTGTTTACATTTTACAATGAGAGTAATTGGGGGAGATTTCAAGATGGCTCACCTCCTTGGAACTACTTTATATGGACTGTTTACATTTTACAATGAGAGTAATTGGGGGAGATTTCAAGATGTCTCACCTCCTTGGAACTACTTTATATGGACTGTTTACATTTTACAATGAGAGTAATTGGGGGAGATTTCAAGATGGCTCACCTCCTTGGAACTACTTTATATGGACTGTTTACATTTTACAATGAGAGTAATTGGGGGAGATTTCAAGATGTCTCACCTCCTTGGAACTACTTTATATGGACTGTTTACATTTTACAATGAGAGTAATTGGGGGAGATTTCAAGATGGCTCACCTCCTTGGAACTACTTTATATGGACTGTTTACATTTTACAATGAGAGTAATTGGGGAGATTTCAAGATGGCTCACCTCGAAGTATCTGGTACTCATCACGCTTGCAGGAAGGTTTGTATGGTAAATACCGGGCCGGCCATTCATAAGCGTCTGAACTTTGTTCTCTGTCAAAGGAAATCCTACTCCTTTTCCCTGAAATTAATTTTGATTTGTTTGTATTAATGACCTCTTCAGTATTGTTTAGACGTTAAGGCTTTATCAGGTCAGACAGAAGCCTGTCACCTGGACTCAATGCCCTACTCTCTAAAAGATTAGGATATATCAGGTCAGACAGAAGCCTGTCACTTGGGCTCAATGCCCTACTCTCTAGAAGTTTAGGCTATATCAGGTCAGACAGAAGCCTGTCACTTGGGCTCAATGCCCTATTTGATTACTTTATTAAAAAGGGCCCTTACACAACAGATATTACTATGATAAAAAACGGAATAAACTTTATAACGCCTTGGTCTTCGTGCACTTAATAACCAAAAGACTGCTTCATTCATTTCAATAATTGCTTGTTTGTATCAACGGTCTTTTCAGCATGAATTAGTCTTATTAAGGTATGACAGAAATTTGTCACCGGGACTCAATGCCCTGCATATTCCAAAGAGGGACTTGGGTCCTACTTTTGAATTATCACATAGACATAATAACACAAAGCACAGCTTTAGCTAACAAACCATGGAACAGTGGTTGGAGTGAGAAACAACTTCAATAATTGTTGTGACACAAAACATTCTTATACCATATTTAAAGAGACGTTATAAGATGTTATATTCTAATGGCCTTACGGTGTAGAAGTCAGACATGTCTTTAATGAAGCACTTGATTTCCGGTTTCTGCGTGATGATGTTAGGCTTAATGTTCAGTTCACTGAGCTCAGCATCGTCCATCGCCATCATATCATTGCAAAGGCCCTGCAATGACAACATTACATCACTGGTCTGCTTTTTTTAATAAGACGAAATACAAAAAAAAGACAACCTTTTTGTATTAATACATTTTTCAGCACTGGGCTGTATCAGGTCTTCGAGACTTAATGATCTACTTCTAAGAGATACTTTGTATCTTTCTTTTGTGTTATTATATACAACATTTTATAACCATGTAACAATTGTGAATACATCATCAATAATACGGATCAACTACATATTGTATTCAAGTGAAACCAGTTCATTGAATTGTTAAATAAATAAATCATAAAAAGTATGTTAACTTAAAACATTTTCATTCTAATTTAATTTTTACTTTTATTAATGACATACCATATAATGTATCATACTCAATAATGCATCATACTATATTTTTATATTTTTTTCTGGTTTTAAATGCGTATTGAATATAAGAACTTAGATAAGAATTATCATGTCACGGGTCATGATAATGATATGACAATTTACCTGATCACACAGAATTACAAGGACAATTCAGGCACTGGCTTCAGCTCATATGAGAAATTGTATCATGAATACAATCTCGGCATGGCCAGGAATCAAACCCACAAATGGCAGGAATCAAACCCACAACCTTTGGATCACATTATAGGAACTGGTGCTAATGAGCTTATACTTTAACCTACTATGCAAAGGCCCAGGTCCTCCAGATTACAACTTACCATGAGCTCATTTTGTGCTGTGGCAGAGTTCATGTTAAATTTGTCATCCCACACTGTGATCCCTGTGCAGGTGGCATTGGTATGGTGGCAGCCGTCCATATCCTGGTCCTTTAGCCCCCAGACTAATAACACTTTGGTCAGATCTCCGTCACGCCCACTCTCAAAGGAGGAGCTTCTCACCTTCAGGTACCGCCCTATCATGGTGCTTTCCTTCAAAAACTCAACCTAGGTAAGACAATCAATTGATAATTTTCAGAACAAAGAAAAAATATATATGCTAAAATGTCTTTCTTTTGAACAAGAAATAAATCTATTTTTTAAGATCTAAAAGTAAATATATGTTTTATGACCTTGAAATTGATAAATGAAAAAATATATCCGATATTTTATGCAAAATAGCCTCATATCTAATTTAAAAGTCAACCTGGTTAAGAAGAGAGTAATAACTAGGCGTTCCAACTATTTATGCATGTGAAAAACAATTAATTGTCTGACATTGTATTTAAAGTTTGAAACAAAATGAGTCTCATGGACAACTAATGGAAAGAATCTTTTGACAATATGACGTCTTGAAAGCGAATAACTAACAAATCAGACCAATACTTTTAGAGGAGAGATCGAATTTGATGAACAGATAAAATGACAGAAAATGTCACCCAGAATAACTAATAAAAGACCCAAAAAGGTTTTTTTTTATGTAAAACAAACTTTAAGTCTTCTCAATAATTCATCCTGGGTATGACCAAAAATGTATTCCAAAAAGGATTTTCTATGTAAAATAGCATAAAGAAATATTCTAAGAGACAGAAATTAAGTAAATATATTCACCTGCGCTTCATTGACCTCGACCTTGGTACACATTACAATCATGATGATCAGGACAATGCCATAAAATGCCAGACAGAACCAGCGGCCAATCTTGTGCGTCACAAACCGGAAGTAATATGTAGCAAAAAAGCGAACGATTGGGTTCTTCTTGTCTTTTTTCTTTGTTGTGGGTTGAGTAGTGTCTGTATCTTGGACTGCTGAGTTTCTAGGGCAGCAGCAGCAGCATTTGTACTTCTCCCAATACAAATGATACACAATCACCGCACTTGGAAAAAATATGATGACGGAGATGTAGTTGACAATCACAAGGATTCCGGCGAAGGTACCAAACGAGTATACGGCCAAGAAAGGGGAAGTGGCACTAACAAAGAAGGCTACAGCTGTGGTGAGGGATGTGAACAGCATGGCCATGGATGCTTTGCGATAGCAGTCAGAAAATCTGTGAGCCAGAGATTTATAGCTGTGATGGGCAGTCTCCTTCCACGTATCAAAGAAGACGAAGACGTCGTCTGCTCCGATGCCAAGGATGATGAAAATAGCCAGAACGTGGAAAATGCCAAAATATCTGAAATCAAGGATGACGCGGTAGATGAGATTGGCGCCCGCAAATCCGGTCAGGATGGTGCCGATGGCAAAACCAGTCACCCAGAAAGATCCAGTCTGAATAACCATGAATATGAAGATGAAACCAAAACTTCCAACAACGAGAGCAAAGTCTTTGAACACTTGGGAGGTGATGAATAAGCTGATAAGGTATTGACTGCTCATGATAAATTCCATACTGCCTAGCCCAGATTTGTACTGATCTTCCCCTTTCACTCTGAACTCTTCATCAAGAAACTTTTTAACCTCTGCTTCTTGATCTGAGAACCTATCGGATGTGTTAGAATATCCACTCAACGGGAATCCTATAAGCAAGCTGGATCTTGTCGAAGACATTCTGGCTTCGGTTGAAGTTATAACCGCGCCTTTCCCGAGATGATACTGGAAATTCTCTTTGGTTTCATTCAGGGTATTCGCAAGATGCAAAATGGAGATGATATTATCAAACTGGGGGTCATACAACCTACTGTCTATAGACACTTTGCTGCCATCAAAGTAATTGATCAAGGATTTTATATTTGTACAGTTACTCTCATCGCGCGTGAAGCAGAAGCTCGTTTGAAACTTGGTGTCGTTGAAGAACTGGTTTTCCACCTGCTGCATCCTCTGCAGGTTCTCCTTGCTGATGATGTTGGATCCATCCTTCATGTTGTATACAAACTCGATGACATCAATGACTTTGCTGCGCTCATCCTGTACCTCCTCCGCTTCACTCCCAAATTTTACAATGTTCCTGAAATATTGATAAGACATTTCATTGTTGGCCCAGATCACTCAATCAGCAAAATGTTCACCTGGAGACTGAGGCATTGCGAGTTTGAGCCCTTGACAGTCGCTTTCCAACGTTATGAACAGATATATAAATGTATAAACTATTAAAGCTATGAACAGATATTGTCTGGTATAAACTATAAAAGCTATGAACAGATATTGTCTGGTATAAACTATTAAAGCTATGAACAGATATTGTCTGGTATAAACTATTAAAAGCTATGAACAGATATTGTCTGGTATAAACTATAAAAGCTATGAACAGATATTGTCTGGTATAAACTATTAAAGCTATGAACAGATATTGTCTGATATAAACTATTAAAGTTATGAACAGATATTGTCTGGTATAAACTATAAAAGCTATGAACAGATATTGTCTGGTATAAACTATTAAAGTTATGAACAGATATTGTCTGGTATAAACTATTAAAAGCTATGAACAGATATTGTCTGGTATAAACTATAAAAGCTATGAACAGATATTGTCTGGTATAAACTATTAAAGCTATGAACAGATATTGTCTGGTATAAACTATTAAAGCTATGAACAGATATTGTCCGATATAAACTATTAAAGCTATGAACAGATATTGTCCGATATAAACTATTAAAGCTATGAACAGATATTGTCTGGTATAAACTATTAAAAGCTATGAACAGATATTGTCTGGTATAAACTATAAAAGCTATGAACAGATATTGTCTGGTATAAACTATTAAAGCTATGAACAGATATTGTCTGGTATAAACTATTAAAGCTATGAACAGATATTGTCTGGTATAAACTATTAAAGCTATGAACAGATATTGTCTGGTATAAACTATTAAAGCTATGAACAGATATTGTCCGATATAAACTATTAAAGCTATGAACAGATATTGTCTGGTATAAACTATAAAAGCTATGAACAGATATTGTCTGGTATAAACTAATAAAGCTATGAACAGATATTGTGCGATATAAACTATAAAAGCTATGAACAGATATTGTCTGGTATAAACTATAAAAGCTATGAACAGATATTGTCTGGTATAAACTAATAAAGCTATGAACAGATATTGCCTGGTATAAACTAATAAAGCTATGAACAGATATTGTCCGATTTAAACTATTAAAGCTATGAACAGATATTGTCTGGTATAAACTAATAAAGCTATGAACAGATATTGCCTGGTATAAACTAATAAAGCTATGAACAGATATTGTCCGATATAAACTATTAAAGCTATGAACAGATATTGTCTGATATAAACTATTAAAGCTATGAACAGATATTGTCCGATATAAACTATTAAAGCTATGAACATATATTGCCTGGTATAAACTAATAAAGCTATGAACAGATATTGCCTGGTATAAACTAATAAAGCTATGAACAGATATTGCCTGGTATAAACTATTAAAGCTATGAACAGATATTGTCCGATATAAACTATAAAAGCTATGAACAGATAATGCCTGGTATAAACTAATAAAGCTATGAACAGATATTGCCTGGTATAAACTAATAAAGCTATGAACAGATATTGTCTGATTTAAACTATTAAAGCTATGAAAAGATATTGTCTGATATTAATTATATATCATAATAATATTAATTATAATAATATGAAATATTTCCTTCTTATTTTCAAATAAATTATGTAAAAAATAGCAACTAGATTGCTCATAGACTAATATATCTGAGGGCGTGGCTTGGTACAGTTAAGCCAGAGTAGATCGGATACATATGTCAAGATCTATGTAAAATTTATTTGTAAACTTTGTCTGAAAGAAGACAATTCATCTTTTTATTCTACATAACTGATGTGAATAATTAATAATATTTAGTGGAACTTTACTCTAATATAGAACTCACTGGTCATTGTCGTCCTTGCCATCCCAGGCCACTGTATTACACTATCATTGGACTTTACTCTAATATAGAACTCACTGGTCAGTGTCGTCCTTGCTACCCCAGGCCACTGTATTACACTATCATTGGACTTTATTCTAATATAGAACTCACTGGTCAGTGTCGTCCTTGCCATCTCAGGCCACTGTATTACACTATCATTGGACTTTACTCTAATATAGAACTCACTGGTCAGTGTCGTCCTTGCCATCCCAGGCCACTGTATTACACTATCATTGGACTTTATTTTAATATAGAACTCACTGGTCAGTGTCGTCCTTGCCATCCCAGGCCACTGTATTCCACTATCATTGGACTTTATTTTAATATAGAACTCACTGGTCAGTGTCGTCCTTGCCATCTCAGGCCACTGTATTACACTATCATTGGACTTTACTCTAATATAGAACTCACTGGTCAGTGTCGTCCTTGCCACCCCAGGCCACTGTATTACACTATCATTGGACTTTATTCTAATATAGAACTCACTGGTCAGTGTCGTCCTTGCCATCTCAGGCCACTGTATTACACTATCATTGGACTTTATTCTAATATAGAACTCACTGGTCAGTGTCGTCCTTGCCATCCCAGGCCACTGTATTCCACTATCATTGGACTTTACTCTAATATAGAACTCACTGGTCAGTGTCGTCCTTGCCATCCCAGGCCACTGTATTACCCTATCATTGGACTTGACTCTAATATAGAACTCACTGGTCAGTGTCGTCCTTGCCATTCCAGGCCACTGTATTGCACTATCATTGGACTTTACTCTAATATAGAACTCACTGGTCAGTGTCGTCTTTGCCATTCCAGGCCACTGTATTGCACTATCATTGGACTTTACTCTAATATAGAACTCACTGGTCAGTGTCGTCCTTGCCATTCCAGGCCACTGTATTGCACTATCATTGGACTTTACTCTAATATAGAACTCACTGGTCGGTGTCGTCCTTGCCATCCCAGTCCACTGTATTACACTATCATTGGACTTTACTCTAATATAGAACTCACTGGTCGGTGTCGTCCTTGCCATCCCAGGCCACTGTACTACACTATCATTGGACTTTACTCTAATATAGAACTCACTGGTCAGTGTCGTCCTTGCCATCCCAGGCCACTGTATTACACTATCATTGGACTTTATTCTAATATAGAACTCACTGGTCAGTGTCGTCCTTGCCATCCCAGGCCACTGTATTACACTATCATTGGACTTTATTCTAATATAGAACTCACTGGTCAGTGTCGTCCTTGCCATCCCAGGCCACTGTATTACACTATCATTGGACTTTATTCTAATATAGAACTCACTGGTCAGTGTCGTCCTTGCCATCCCAGGCCACTGTACTACACTATCATTGGACTTTATTCTAATATAGAACTCACTGGTCAGTGTCGTCCTTGCCATCTCAGGCCACTGTATTACACTATCATTGGACTTTATTTTAATATAGAACTCACTGGTCAGTGTCGTCCTTGACATCTCAGGCCACTGTATTACACTATCATTGGACTTTAATATAGAACTCACTGGTCAGTTTCGTCCTTGCCATCTCAGGCCACTGTATTACACTATCATTGGACTTTATTCTAATATAGAACTCACTGATCAGTGTCGTCCTTGCCATCCCAGGTCACTGTATTACACTATCATTGGACTTTATTCTAATATAGAACTCACTGGTCGGTGTCGCCCTTGCCATCCCAGTCCACTGTATTACACTATCATTGGACTTTATTCTAATATAGAACTCACATGTCAGTGTCGTCCTTGCCATCCCAGGCCACTGTATTACACTATCATTGGACTTTATTCTAATATAGAACTCACTGGTCAGTGTCGCTTTATTCTAATATAGAACTCACTGGTCAGTGTCGTCCTTGCCATCTCAGGCCACTGTATTACACTATCATTGGACTTTATTCTAATATAGAACTCACTGGTCAGTGTCGTCCTTGCCATCTCAGGCCACTGTATTACACTATCATTGGACTTTATTTTAATATAGAACTCACTGGTCAGTGTCGTTCTTGCCATCTCAGGCCACTGTATTACACTATCATTGGACTTTATTCTAATATAGAACTCACTGGTCAGTGTCGTCCCTGCCATCCCAGGCCACTGTATTACACTATCATTGGACTTAACTCTAATATAGAACTCACTTGTCAGTGTCGTCCTTGCCATCCCAGTCCACTGTATTACACTATCATTGGACTTTATTCTAATATAGAACTCACTGATCAGTGTCGTCCTTGCCATCCTAGGCCACTGTATTCAACTATCATTGGACTTTACTCTAATATAGAACTCACTGGTCAGTGTCGTCCCTGCCATCCCAGGCCACTGTATTACACTATCATTGGACTTTACTCTAATATAGAACTCACTGGTCGGTGTCGTCCTTGCCATCCCAGGCCACTGTATTACACTATCATTGCACTTTATTCTAATATAGAACTCACTGGTCAGTGTCGTCCTTGCCATCCCAGGCCACTGTACTACACTATCATTGGACTTTATTCTAATATAGAACTCACTGGTCAGTGTCGTCCTTGCCATCTCAGGCCACTGTATTACACTATCATTGGACTTTATTTTAATATAGAACTCACTGGTCAGTGTCGTCCTTGACATCTCAGGCCACTGTATTACACTATCATTGGACTTTAATATAGAACTCACTGGTCAGTGTCGTCCTTGCCATCCCAGGTCACTGTATTACACTATCATTGGACTTTAATATAGAACCCACTGGTCAGTGTCGTCCTTGCCATCTCAGGCCACTGTATTACACTATCATTGGACTTTATTCTAATATAGAACTCACTGATCAGTGTCGTCCTTGCCATCCCAGGTCACTGTATTACACTATCATTGGACTTTATTCTAATATAGAACTCACTGGTCGGTGTCGCCCTTGCCATCCCAGTCCACTGTATTACACTATCATTGGACATTATTCTAATATAGAACTCACTTGTCAGTGTCGTCCTTGCCATCCCAGGCCACTGTATTACACTATCATTGGACTTTATTCTAATATAGAACTCACTGGTCAGTGTCGTCCTTGCCATCCCAGGCCACTGTACTACACTATCATTGGACTTTATTCTAATATAGAACTCACTGGTCAGTGTCGTCCTTGCCATCTCAGGCCACTGTATTACACTATCATTGTATTTTATTTTAATATAGAACTCACTGGTCAGTGTCGTCCTTGCCATCTCAGGCCACTGTATTACACTATCATTGGACTTTATTCTAATATAGAACTCACTGGTCAGTGTCGTCCTTGCCATCTCAGGCCACTGTATTACACTATCATTGGACTTTATTCTAATATAGAACTCACTGGTCAGTGTCGTCCTTGCCATCTCAGGCCACTGTATTACACTATCATTGGACTTTATTTTAATATAGAACTCACTGGTCAGTGTCGTCCTTGCCATCTCAGGCCACTGTATTACACTATCATTGGACTTTATTCTAATATAGAACTCACTGGTCAGTGTCGTCCTTGCCATCTCAGGCCACTGTATTACACTATCATTGGACTTTATTCTAATATAGAACTCACTGGTCAGGGTCGTTCTTGCCATCTCAGGCCACTGTATTACACTATCATTGGACTTTATTTTAATATAGAACTCACTGGTCAGTGTCGTCCCTGCCATCTCAGGCCACTGTATTACACTATCATTGGACTTTATTTTAATATAGAACTCACTGGTCAGTGTCGTCCTTGCCATCTCAGGCCACTGTATTACACTATCATTGGACTTTATTTTAATATAGAACTCACTGGTCAGTGTCGTCCTTGCCATCTCAGGCCACTGTATTACACTATCATTGGACTTTATTCTAATATAGAACTCACTGGTCAGTGTCGTCCTTGCCATCCCAGGCCACTGTATTACACTATCATTGGACTTTATTCTAATATAGAACTCACTGGTCAGTGTCGTCCTTGCCATCTCAGGCCACTGTATTACACTATCATTGGACTTTATTTTAATATAGAACTCACTGGTCAGTGTCGTCCTTGCCACCCCAGGCCACTGTATTACACTATCATTGGACTTTATTTTAATATAGAACTCACTGGTCAGTGTCGTCCTTGCCATCCCAGGCCAGTCCACGGAGATAATCCACGTCATCCCTGATGTCCAGAGGAAGGCTATCAAACACGATAGGCAGGATGTCATATCCGGAGAAGGTGAGCATGGCCGTGATCAACACAAAGAGGATGTGACCTCCTAAAGCAAACCCTGAAATACACAGCACAAGTACAAACATAAACTAAAATATATCTTAGTAATACTACAATGTTAAAAACAAATTTATTGAAACATATGTATGCATGCATGCATGACCGGCCCCACTAGTACAGTTGGTAGAGTATAGGATCTGTGCCTTTAATGGTAATATAAGTGGAGAACGGGAGGTGGTGGGTTCGACTCCATCTGCCGGCAGTGTTACTTCCTTACTGGTTAAAAGGCTCGAAAGTCGACCTGATATGGCCATAGTTGCTGAAAGGGTCGTAAAAACACCATTTGACATTTCACATTTGTATGCATGCATGTATGTATGACATCAGATAGGAGTGTATAACAGCACGAATACGCCTTTGTGATTATTGATCAGTTCTAGATATTTTAATATTTGACATAAGCCAAGTTCACAAAGGGAAATGAAGGGAAAAAACACAATGCAAGAGTTCATTAAGATTGGATGCATATGAGGCACTAATGAGCAATGGAAATCGTTATGATTATCATTAATGTATCACTTATATGAATAGGAATGATATAATCATTAATTATTCAAATACAACATCCGCTGCACATTACGGTTTGAAGAAAAGGGGGAAATATTAAAACCAGAAAAAACAGTTCAATGAATAATAATAATAATAATAATAATAATAATAATAATAATAATAATAATAATAATAATAATAATAATAATAATAATAATAATAATAATAATAATAATAATAATAATAATAATAATAATAATAATAATAATAATAATAATAATAATAATAATAATAATAATAATAATAATAATAATAATAATTATAATAATAATAATAATAATAATAATAATAATAATAATAATAATAATAATAATAATAATAATAATAATAATAATAATAATAATAATAATAATAATAATAATAATAAATAATAATAAGGATTTGTATAGCGCTATTTCAGACTACGTCTGCTCAAGGCGCTTTCCAAAGTTTAAGCTATTACAGCCCATGATGTCTTTGTTTATTAACTATTGCACCTAAGTAGTTTCTCTGTCATGTTAGACTGCGTAGTAATGTAGAACATAATGGAGGAAACTACTTAGGTGCAGTAATTCCCCCTGCTCACACGTGATCACAAGACTCTCCTGACTTATACCTGAGCCAATCAGGATAAGGGGCATGATCCCTGAGGGAATCACTGATTGGCGTTCTTGTCAGTTTTTAAAGCGGGGTCTGGAAATAATGAGAAAAAGTTGATAAATAATGAGAAATGAGAAAAAGAACACAGCCTACTGATACAGCCCTGATATGAAGAAATGAAGATTTGGAAACCAATGCAG
This sequence comes from Amphiduros pacificus, assembly GCA_949316495.1. Lineage (NCBI taxonomy): Eukaryota > Metazoa > Annelida > Polychaeta > Phyllodocida > Hesionidae > Amphiduros > Amphiduros pacificus. The sequence goes on along the minus strand of OX439011.1, from coordinate 38,481,070 downwards.
TCTTCTTGTCAAAATCCACAGTTATACAATAACAAATAATGTACAAATTGATTGAAAGTCATTAAGCAAGTTGAAGTCAACTCAATGTATGTGATTGTGTGTTTTACGTTTTATTATCGGAAAAACGATCAAATCTAAATATGAGAGATGGTCAGTGCAGTGACGCAATTCGTGACGTCATCAATCTTCCTCATACGCACGCGCAGGCACCTGCGTCGTAACGTAAACCTCGCTGTCATGGTCAATTATAGGTCTTCGTATTTCCTATTGTGCTGGTACACAGCTGGTCCTGCAACGAAACAGGACACGAGAAGAGAGAAATCGCTGCCTACAATAGGCTGTGCTTTGTGTGATCTTATGAGATAAATGCAAAAGAAGTATCCCTAGTCGCTGTTGGGAAAGAGAAGGGTACTGAGTCCCGATGACAGGCTTTATGTCTGACTTGATGCAACCACATTGTACTGAAGATGTTGTCAAAACAAACACTCCTGGTTAAAAACTGGAAAATATTATCACTTTACATGAAGAATAATTTCATGTTTTCTGTCGGTAAATCAATTGGTCTGTAGAATTGCATGCAATATAGAGTAAGTAAAAAATTGCCACTGTACCATGTGTTAAACCATGTTGGAACACGAGACGCGCCTATAGACCAAGGTTCTTACGATCATAGATAACATATATATCTGTATATAATACAACCGAAAGCGTTCATCAGGTGCACATGTATTGGTTGAATCAGTTGAGTGAAAGGCACTGGTGGCAAAATTTCCACATCAAAGAAAAACATTTCGTGATTGAATAATTGGATCAATGAGAGAAGAAGGATTTTTTTCCACATCATACCATCCTTAACGTATTATTTCCTAATATATATATATATATATCAACTATAACTTATACCTGCATTAATGCTCTCTCTCCCAGGTAACGTCCTGGATCGGCTGAAGTCTTTATCATGTGTAATATTGTGTAATGAATCGCATACCCAGGACTATAATATCGATGTACTATCGTGTACATGCTGATTGTAGCTATTAACGCTATATATTAGGGTAATCGCATCTCCCAGGCATCTTTAGTATTACCTTAGTATATTCTAAGTTAGGCCAGTAAAGTAAGACTCGTTTCTCAAGGTGTCCTGACTGTATTTAGAAAGGTGCCTTGACCCTATTTAGAAAGGTGTCTTGACCCTATTTATAAAGGTGTCTTGACCCTATTTATAAAGGTGTCTTGACCCTATTTATAAAGGTGTCTTGACCCTATTTATAAAGGTGTCTTGACCCTATTTATGAAGGTATCTTGACCCTATTTATAAAGGTATCTTGACCCTATTTATAAAAGGTGCTTTGTTCCTATTTAGAAAGGTACCTTGACCCACTGAGTCCAGAAGCAACAAATTTGTGGGGAGTGGGTGGCTGCATCTAGACTCAGTGCCTTGACCCTATTTAGAAAGGTGCCTTGATCCTATTTAGAAAGGTGCCTTGGCCCTATTCATCAAGGTTCCTTGGCCCTATTTAGAAAGGTGCCTTGACCCTATTTAGAAAAGTGCCTTGGCCCTATTTAGAAAGGTGCCTTGATCCTATTTAGAAAGGTACCTTGGCCCTATTTAGAAAGGTGCTTTGGCCCTATTCATCAAGGTGCCATGGCCCTATTTAGAAAGGTACCTTGACCCTATTTAGAAAGGTACCTTGACCCTATTTCTGATTAGAAACAGATCAGGCTCCAACACCAAGACAAACAATCCATGGCGCAGCTAAGACCTCCGATTCAAGTATATAAACAACTTCATGTATTTCTTTACAAAAAACAACCCAAAACTTTCCATTTGTTAATAAAAGAATTGATTAGAAAGAAGTCTACATATGTAATGCTGATTAGAAGGTTTAATTTCCGGCCAAATAAATCAAATTTAGGTAGGGACTGTTTGTGTCTGACACGAAGCATCGTCTTCCATTATGTATAAGACAAATAATGTTGACGTTGTTAATGGAAACCTTATCGAGGGAGCATTATTCCACCAATAGAAACATGTACCAGGGTGCAGTTTTACCTGCGTCAAGATGTGATTTTTTTACCATCATGTATTTCTTTTTCCTACAACAGGACTCAGCTTCTATATTAATCAAATGATGATGATGATCAGGGTGTGGTTGCTACCTACATCAGGGTGTGGTTGCTACCTACATCAGGGTGTGGTTGCTACCTACATCAGGGTTTGGTTGCTACCTACATCAGGGTGTGGTTGCTACCTACATCAGGGTGTGGTTGCTACCTACATCAGGGTGTGGTTGCTACCTACATCAGGGTGTGGTTGCTACCTACATCAGGGTGTGGTTGCTACCTACATCAGGGTGTGGTTGCTACCTACATCAGGGTATGGTTGCTATCTACATCAGGGTGTGGTTGCTGTCTACATCACCTCTAGCTCCATCATACTGTAGTCTCTCCCTTCACAAGGAAGCGGTTTCTATCGGCATGAGGCTGCACTTTCTTCCACATTGCAGTCTCTACCGGCATCATGTTGCAATTTCTACCTGAATATTCTAATCATATTGTCATATGCCAATACAAAACACAATTAAAATTCTAACAACGAGAGATATGAAAGAATTGATAAAACCATGTTGGCTAATATGTTTAATATATAATAATATATTTCATTGTAAGAAAAGTGGTTATGGGAGGATGATTACAATAATGATGAGATAGTTAATTGTCTCAACATAATATCACAGGCGCGATGCAACATGGGAATAACGCCCTTTCTATTGAGACCTTGAAACATTGTCGAATGTAACAAGAGATGGAGTGGAAACCCACCTGAACTACTCAACACAAATGTCCTTGATTATCAAGACAGAATGTGTCACCTGTCACCCTCCATTTCTCCATTCCTGAGTCAGAGCTTTTCTCAGAGCTTTTCTCATTTGTGTGTGTTTGTGTGTGTGTGTTTGTGTGTGTGTGTTTGTGTGTGTGTGTGTGTGTGTTATTAGTATCATTCTTGAGTATCATTTGTGTGTGTGTGTGTTATTAGTATCATTCTCGAGTATCATTTGTGTGTGTGGGGGGGGGGGGCAGGTAGTGTTGATAATGCGCATGACACTTTTGAGGGCAGTATCGATTGAAAACTTACACATGTATGCTAAAATATTATGAGGCTTGGCACGAGACATGAAATACGAATAAATATGAGGCTATTAAATATCACCTTTGCCAATTTCAGGAGAGTAAACAACACATATATGATTGGATTAATCCATGCTTAATTACCACTAGTCATGGGATAATTTATCCCTTAAACATGACCAAAAATTCTCGTGACAACTTCAATTAATGACAGATAGAAAATCTTCAGAAAATACCGATTTTTGCATAATTTTAGGATAATCAGAAACACTTCTCACTGATTGAGTTCCAACATTTGTGATCCACCTTGTGCCATGTGAAATTCATACTGGGATAGGTTTGTAGACATGACATCCGATATATTAAGCCTGTCTACCAGCCAACTCCCTCTAGCGGCAGATAAATCTGTGAGACATTTATATCAATTGTATAATTAGGTTTCTACTGATACCAAAATAAGGTAAAAAGTAAACAATGGCTAAGCTATCAATCATATCTCAAACCTTTTATACTTTTATGAAGAAAAATGTAGTGAGTTGCTTTGAGGTCAAATTATTTTGAGGTCAAATTATTTTGAGGTCAAATTATCTTGAGGTCAAATTATCTTGAGGTCAAATATTTTTCATTTGACCAAGAAGTGTTCAATATCTTAAATATCTTGATAACATATTGAAGTAACACATCTTGGTCAGATAAATATTTGTCCAGAAAAAAAATTATCAAAAAATATTGAGGTCAAATGTTGAATATTATCTCTGGACGGTTTTATTTCAACACTTAATAAGGAATGACTTATTTAGAAGTGTACTGTATTTTCTCTATACAAATCTTAGAGCATATCAATCTACTATGATATATTTGATATTTGGGAACATGGTAAGATTTGTCAGGTGCAATTCCATGGCAGGCAATGTGGATAATGCTTTGTGCTGGTGTTTGTTTCTTGTCTGGGGATATATCGTGCATCTATAGGTCAGTACACATATACTTCATTGATTATTCTCATCACTATGTGTTTATTTGGATTTGTTTGGTTGGCAGTTCAATATATGCATTGTGTTGATTATCATGTTCCTGTATGACGTCATACATACACTTTATGTACTTAGCTCTGTTTGCATAGTTATGCATGTGGTCCATAATGCAGTGCATAATTTGATTTCAATCAACATGCCATTCAATCTGGGTTTTTCCACATATGCATTTGGCTGCCCGTTGGCATAATGTTTGCACAGACTTAGGGATAGGTTACTCACAGCTTGCAAGTCATTGTAAGAATTGTCTGCAGTTTGAGCATGAAACCATCACAAAACTGAGGCATACACGTGAACATCACTGCATTATGCACTGCATTACACTCTGTATTATACACTGCATTAATTATATAAATACTGCATCACGCACTGCATTACACTCTGCATTACTCAGAGCATTACTCAGTGCATTACACACTGAATTATACACTGCATTATACACTGCATTACACTCTGTATTATGCACTGCATTAATTATATAAATACTGCATTACTCACTGCATTATACACTGCATTATACACTGCATTACACACTGCATTACACACTGCATTATACACTGCATTATACACTGCATTACTCAGTGCATTACTCACTGCACTACGCACTGCATTATACACTGAATTATACACTGCATTATACACTGCATTATGTACTGCATTACTCACTGCATTATACACTGCATTATACACTGCATTATGTACTGCATTATACACTGCATTATACACTGCATTATACACTGCATTGGGTTATGAACACAGCTTTAATCAATTAGGGTTTCTTTTAGAAACCTCTGTGTAAAATTAACTTGAATATACTATCAAAGGCATTTGATTGTTCAAGTTTAAACAAATCGTCAGCATCAGTAAATAATCAGAAATATATCCAAATTGCCCTTACTAACATTCAGGCATTTCTTTTGTCTGTTACCAAATGAACCTTTTTTGCCGTAATGCTCCATATAGGGACTGGAATAGCACACTTCCTAATCCTAAGATTGCACGAGTTATTTATATAACTCCCACCTTGTGACAAACCAAGTCTGTGTTACAAGCAAACTGAGTGTCACCTTCTGGGACAGTGAGGCCAGTGCCCACAGCAAAGACACCTGATACAGAGAGATCTCCTGCAATAAAGATAGATTCCCGAGGAGAGATCTCCTGTAATAAAGACAGATTCCCGAGGAGTGATCTCCTGTAATAAAGACAGATTCCCGAGGAGAGATCTCCTGTAATAAAGACAGCTTCCCGAGGAGAGATCTCCTGTAATAAAGACAGATTCCCGAGGAGTGATCTCCTGTAATAAAGACAGATTCCCGAGGAGAAATCTCCTGTAATAAAGACAGATTCCCGAGGAGAAATCTCCTGTAATAAAGACAGATTCCTGAGAAGTGATCTCCTGTAATAAAGACAGATTCCTGAGGAGTGATCTCCTGTAATAAAGACAGATTCCTGAGGAGTGATCTCCTGTAATAAAGACAGATTCCCGAGGAGTGATCTCCTGTAATAAAGACAGATTCCCGAGGAGAAATCTCCTGTAATAAAGACAGATTCCTGAGGAGTGATCTCCTGTAATAAAGACAGATTCCTGAGGAGTGATCTCCTGTAATAAAGACAGATTCCTGAGGAGTGATCTCCTGTAATAAAGACAGATTCCTGAGGAGTGATCTGTACTATTGTCGGCTGATTGGCAGATGCTGTGATCTGCTGAGCAGGGCATGATCTCCCTGTGAGCAATACCATTATCCGCTAGATGCATACAGAAAAAATAAACCTAATCAGTTTAAGAACTAAAAAATAGAAGGGCCGTTTTAGGTGTGATTAACTGATTGATATGAAATGATACGCTAACAAATATCATTTTCCTTCTGTTAGCCAAGCTTGCATATCTACAGTTTCCTCGTGCATGACAGATTTTAACATTTGCCCTATCTCCATCCACTTTGTTTGATCATCTGATGATCCTCCTGTTATGCGATCATATGATATCCATCAATACGGGAAAGGTTGAATCTGCTCATCAGATTGAGGACTCAATAATCTATCGTATGTGAAGTAGATCACTTATTATCTGTGATCCTCGTGTTCAGACCGAGATCAGTACAGTATTGTGTGTCAAAGGTGTGGTAAGTAGGTTGTCTGCTGTACCACTCCTTGTCCATAACAATAGGCCCACGTTTGTGTCTCTTGTCAATGCATGTAATAAAATTAATATTAATGATGACCACAGAAAGAATTATATGACGTCACATTACATTGTTCACATGATTTCATTCATAACAATAATGGCAACATTCAACTCACCAATCAAAATTTAGCGAGCACGTGAGTAGGTTGACTTCGGGGCACAAAAGTGATCTGAATTTTTCTGTAGCCAGGAAGGTTGCCGTAAACATGCACTATATCTAATACTTTTGTCTGGGATTGCTTCAACATTGTTTTATGCATCTGCTGCCTGCAGTACACCATTTTATTGCTCTGTATGCCTACTTTTAGAAAATCCCAAGAACTTGATACTGGTTTTTTGTTTGTTTTTTTGGGGTTTTACATCACTTTCAACAGTATTTCAGTCATTTCGTGATGAGACCTACTTGTAGCAGATATAGTGCTGCCTCACTGAATTGTCATGTCGCAGGTCCCAAGAACTTGATACTGGTTTCACCTCATGAAGTACATCCTATTTGCCTTGCGTCATCGCTCCTTTCACGTGCCGGAAGAGGCAGGATGCAATGTGACTCTCTTCCGCATATTCTACATATATTGTATAATGTAGTGGATTAACTATTTCTTGTGTAGTTATTATGAATTACTAAGAAAGCATTGTATTCATGATTATTATCACCATATATGGTCGGGTTCGCATACTGTATACCATGGTATTTTCATGAGCAGGATAATTTCGAGTAATTTGCGATTTGTTGCGCATTTGCAAACATTTCTTGGTTTCCAATGTTTTTGAAAATTTACGCGATATTTGTCATGTTCAAGTCGCAGAACAATTAACGAGAATTGGGGACTCAATGAACAGAGCTAAACAGAGGTAGACAATTCTCTATATATCTGCATAATATGAATATTCATGACCTGCGGCCGGTAGTGACCGCGAATTTGGGCAATGTAGGCAGAGGTAGGTTAAGGATCAATTACTATCAGAGTGCACAAAAACACAAACAACAAACACCTAATAAGTTGCTGGTCACTCCCCCCCCCCCCACACCCCCCACACACCCCCCCCCCCCCCCACACGCACCCTCACCCACTTAGCAACAAAATAATTGCTAACTTATTGCTAACTTGGACAGCTGACAGCCAAAGCTCTAATTCCAATCCTAAGTACTTCCGAGTGCTTCAAGAGTATCATAAAAACAATTTGCAATCAATAAAATCGCAATCTGAAGTGTTGCTATGATGTCTTGTTGTCCCCGTTACGGGAATTTGGTGTAATTTACATTTAATATGCAGTTTACATTTGATATGCAGTTTACAGCTCGGCGATCACATAATATGTTATATTACCAAAATTATCTTCATTCAAACAATTAATGAAAGACAAAGCCTTTTTCTTTGGCAGCCTAATGTAAACATGATCGCATAATTACTGTCAGACTTTCTTACGACATCAGTGTTTGTACGTGTTGACTGAGATTCAAGTCATTACAGCATAAAAAAGGTTCAAAAGGATGTACAGTGACCGGCAGCCAAATCAGGACATTTTCATGTTTTTCACTCCCGATTTTCACAAAACCCTTCAAAACCTTGTAAAAATTGCTCACATCGATTGAAGATCGTCTACTTCAAAGGCGTGTGAAGTAAAAATGATATCCTTTCAATATTTACAGAATTATCAGGAAATTCACGCATTCAGAAAACCTGCAGATTGTCCGAGTTCACATTGAGTTCACGGTGATCTTGGTCACGTCACCATTTCTGACGTCATTTGACAGTGACAACATCACTCGTGCAGTGAAAACAAATGAACACATTTAACATTTTGAAAGTCAGTGGGAATATAAGATAACATGTGAGAGACAACATTCAGCTCAATTGCAATCAGTACAGCAAGGTATGCTAGATGTTTGACAGTGCTAAAAATGTCCGAGATTCATCTGCCGGTTTCGGACAGTTGCCGGTCACTGTTTAATGTTTATATATCTGACCTTAAATGTGGATATATATATATATATATATATATATATATATATATATATATATATATATATATATATATATATATATATACAGGGATCTTGTTTGGGGGTGTCATGACATAATGGGTCATTCAAATCACAAATGCCTCATTCTGATCCCTGCCTAGGGGGACGATGGACCCATTTAAGTTCTTCACATAATTTGTTATTGTGTTAATTTAATGTGTTATTTTAGATTGGCTACATGGCTACTTTGGCCTCGCCATTTTGCTAGGAAATTGCATATATCAGTAAAGCTGTTGCGATTGGTTGTTTTCTACGAGACTAGTCTTCTCGTCTCGTTGTTGCTGTACATACAATGTAGTCAAACAATAAAATGCTCATTGATAGCTTATCACATTGTCTCATTTATCTTTGAATTGTCTCATTGTCTTTAATGAATACGGAGACAAAACTCACATAAGACTTTTATTCTACTAATATCTCTGATATGATCGCCTTGTTAATATCTACTTTCCCGCCATTAACATAATGGTTTAATTGTACTTTTTGTAAGAGTGATTACATCAATTTTGACCTTTTATCTCATTCTGATTTTGATGTTGGATACATTACACACATGAAATATGACGTCAGGTATATAGCAAAAAGGAATAACATCAAATGCTGAATATTGATCTTAGATTTCAAAGCTTTCATTTGAAAGTCTTTGCATGTGCCAATTGTTAAAAAAAGTTCTGAAAACAGCTCAGGGAGAGGCAAATTCTGCAGAGCTCAGAAAAATCAAGAGCTGGTGTAAATCTGGTAATATATTTATTCTTTGATATTTGATATATCGAATTATAACAATAATATTCCAATATGGTACAAATCTAAAACAGGCGATGTTCTAATCATGCCCACCTTTGTATCTAGTATTTAGATATTAGAATACTTAGATACTTAGAATATTAGAAGAACTTTACAAGATAGACATCAAGTTATTCCTATATATGTAGCTAGTCTCTGAGTGACAATGATAACAAGATAGACATCAAGTTATTCCTATATATGTAGCTAGTCTCTTGAGTATCAATGATAACAAGATAGACATCAAATCATTCCTATATATGTAGCTAGTCTCTGAGTGACAATGATAACAAGATAGACATCAAGTTATTCCTATATATGTAGCTAGTCTCTGAGTGACAATAATAACAAGATAGACATCAAGTTATTCCTATTTATGTAGCTAGTCTCTGAGTGACAATAATAACAAGATAGACATCAAGTTATTCCTATATATGTAGCTAGTCTCTGAGTGACAATGATAACAAGATAGACATCAAGTTATTCCTATATATATAGCTAGTCTCTGAGTGACAATGATAACAAGATAGACATCAAGTTATTCCTATATATGCAGCTAGTCTCTGAGTGACAATGATAACAAGATAGACATCAAGTTATTCCTATATATGTAGCTAGTTTCTGAGTGACAATGATAACAAGATAGACATCAAGTGATTCCTATATATGTAGCTATTCTCTGAGTGACAATGATAACAAGATAGACATCAAGTTATTCCTATATATGTAGCTAGTCTCTGAGTGACAATGATAACAAGATAGACATCAAGTTATTCCTATATATGTAGCTAGTCTCTGAGTGACAATGATAACAAGATAGACATCAAGTTATTCCTATATATGTAGCTAGTCTCTGAGTGACAATGATAACAAGATAGACATCCAATTATTGCTATATATCTAGCTAGTCTCTGAGTGACAATGATAACTGTTTTATTTCTTACTCTAATCACTAACTATAAAAGATATAGATTATTATGAAGTGTTTCTTTTCTCTATATGTGAATGTACCTGACTTTAGGTTTAATAATATCTACCTTTTCCGCCATTACTAGAATAAGAAAGAGTCATGGGGACTAAAAAGATACACACGCACACATATACACACACACACATCATACACACACACACACACACTCCACACACATCATACACACACACACTCCACACACACCATACACATCATACACACACACACTCCACACACACCATACACACACAGACACACACTATACACACACTACACACACACTTATTATGATGAGTATGATGACACTTATATGACAAAACCAAGTTTGTGAATAACATTACAGAAATACTCATCCCTTGTTAGCATGGTTAGTGATAAAACAGATGGCATACAGAACCAAGTTCCACCCACTATATTATAGAGTCTGTATGCGATATCAATATTTCATGTGGTTGGCTATGGTTACACAAACTCGATGCAGCATCTGTTCAAATATGTAAAGTCCACATTGAACGAGTTCTATTTTATATGACACACGGATGCTATACATTTATGACTGTAAAACAACATTATGGCTGCCCAGTAACATTATGGCTGTATCATTATTATGACTGCCCAGTAACATTATGGCTGTACCATTTTGGCTGTACAGTAACATTATGGTTGTACAGTAGCATTATGGCTGTACCATTATGGCTGTACAGTAACATTATGGCTGTACCATTTTGGCTGTACCATTATAGTTGTACAGTGACATTATGGCTGTACCATTATTATTATTATGGCTGTACCATTATTATTATGGCTGTACAGAAACATTATGGCTGTACCAGTATTATGGTTGTACAGTAACATTATGGCTGTACCATTATTATTGCTGTACAGAAACATTATGGCTGTACCATTATTATGGCAGTACCATTATTATAGCTGTACGGTACCATTGTGGCTGCGCACTAGCATTATGGCTGTACAGTAACATTATGGCTGTAACATTATAGTACAGTGACATTATGGTTGAACCATTATTATGGCTGTACCATTATTATGGCTGTACAGTAACATTATGGCTGTACCATTATGGCTGTACAGTAACATTATGGCTGTACAGTAACATTATGGCTGTACAGTAACATTATGGCTGTACCGTTATCACTGTACCTTTATGGCTGTACAGTAACATCATGGCTGTACCATTATGGCTGTACAGTACATGGCAAAATGTGCTCCATGTGGAAAACACATGGTCTTGTTTTCACATGGTAAACCATGTGGTTTTCACCAGGAAACCATGTGTTTCTTCACCTGGTGATAACCACATGGAAAATTTTCATGTGGAAACCATGTGTTTTGCCACATGATTTTCACATGGTTTGTAAATCATGTGGTTTCCATGTGAAAACCAGACCATGTGGAAATCATGTGGTTTTCATGTGATTTTCATGAGGAAAGTGTGTGGTTTTCATGTGAATTAATACCATGTGGTTTCCATATGGAATCTTTTTGTGTGAATATCATGAGGTTGGGACTCAGAAAATAATTTTAGCCCTTATCACCCTTGGAAAATTATCACCCTTGGAAAATTTTAGCCCCTGGGAAATTTTAGCCCTTGGGATATCATCACTATTTGAAAATATCTTTGGAAAAAAAACCACCCTTGGAAAAAACCACCCCTGGGAAATTGTAGCCCTTGGAAAATTGTAACCCTTGGAAAATTGTAGCCCTTGGAAAATTGTAGCCCTTGGAAAATTGTAGCCCTTAGGAAATTGTAGCCCTCGGAAATTTTCACCCTTGGAAAATATCACCCTTGGAAAATTATCGCCCTTGGAAAATTATCGCCCTTGGAAAATTATCGCCCTTGGAAAATTATCGCCCTTGGAAAATTATCGCCCTTGGAAAATTATCGCCCTTGGAAAATTATCACTATTTGAAAATATCCTTAGAAAAAAACCACCCTTGGGAAATTGTAGCCCTTGGAAAATATCACCCTTGGAAAATTTTAGCCCTTGGGAAAATATCACCCTTGGAAAATTTAGCCCTTGGGAAAATTTCATCTTTGGAAGTTTAGCCCTTGGAAAATTTAGCCCTTGGAAAATTTAGCCCTTGGAAAATTTAGCCCTTGGAAATTTTAGCCCTTGAAAATTTTTAGACCTTGGAAAATTTTAGCCCTTGGAAAATTTTAGCCCTTGGAAAATTGTCACCCTTGGAAAATTATCGCCCTTGGAAAATTATCGCCCTTGGAAAATTATCGCCCTTGGAAAATTATCGCCCTTGGAAAATTTTAACCCTTGGAAAATTTTAACCCTTGGAAAATTATCACTATTTGAAAATATCCTTAGAAAAAACCACCCTTGGGAAATTGTAGCCCTTGGAAAAATATCACCCTTGGAAAATTATCGCCCTTGGAAAATGTTAGGCCTTGGAAAATTTTAACCCTTGGAAAATTATCACTATTTGAAAATATCCTTAGAAAAAACCACCCTTGGGAAATTGTAGCCCTTGGAAAATATCACCCTTGGAAAATTATCGCCCTTGGAAAATGTTAGGCCTTGGAAAATTAAGTCCTTGGGAAAATATCATCTTTGAAAATTTTAGCCCTTGGAAAATTTTAGCCCTTGGAAAATTTTAGCCCTTGGAAAATTTTAGCCCTTGGAAAATTTTAGCCCTTGGAAAATTTTAGCCCTTGGAAAATTGTAGCCCTTGGGAAATTGTAGCCCTCGGAAATTTTCACCCTTGGAAAATATCACCCTTGGAAAATTATCGCCCTTGGAAAATTTAGCCCTTGGAAAATTTAGCCCTTGGAAAATTTAGCCCTTGGAAAATTTTAGCCCTTGGAAATTTTTAGACCTTGGAAAATTTTAGCCCTTGGAAAAATTTAAGCCCTTGGAAAATTTTATAGCCCTCAGAAAATATCGCGTTTAGGAAAATTATTGTGCTGGCAGAAAATTATTTGGAGATGTTTCCTTTGTCTCCCTGTGTAAAGTTGATCTATCCTTTGTCTCCCTGTGTAGAGTTGATCTTCCAGCTTGTGTTGTGTGTTCACTTCAAGCCTGTGAGGCACGTGCTGCACTGTGACGTCACACTGGTATATACATTGGGCAGACGACATCAAAGAGAAGGCACCAATTTTCAGGTCTTGCTGTATGAGAAACTTCTTTGTTGTTTTGAGCCAATTCATATACAGATTTATAACTTCAAATGGAACAGACTTTGTCAGAGATGCTGAAGAAAGACTACTATTTGAAAGTTGGACCAAATGGTGAGTACAGGTTACAGGATATTATGCAATGCATGGGAGAATCGCTACTGTAGCCCAAAGTTTGTGGTTGGGCATCACTTGTATTGTACATCTTTTGTGTGTTTTGCATGTGACCCATATGTATTGAACACCACTTATGTGGTTTGTACATCACTTATCAAGTCAAGTTATATGAGGTTCCCCATGACTTGTGAGGTTCCCTATCACTTGTGAGGTTCCCTATCACTTGTGAGGTTCTCCATGACTTGTGAGGTTCCCCAACACTTGTGAGGTTCCCTATCACTTGTGAGGTTTCCTATCACTTGTGAGGTTCTTCATCACTTGTGAGGTTCCCATCACTTGTGAGGTTCCATATCACTTGTGAGGTTCTCCATCACTTGTGAGGTTCCCTATCACTTGTGAAGTTCCCTATCACTTGTGAGGTACTCTGTCACTTGTGAGGTTCCCTATCACTTGTGAGGTTCCCTATCACTTGTGAGGTACTCTGTCACTTGTGAGGTTCCCTATCACTTGTGTCACAAGTTGTGAGGTTTCCCTATCACTAGTGAGGTTTCCCATCACTTGTGAGGTTCCCTATCACTTGTGAGGTTCCCTATCACTTGTGAGGTTCCCTATCACTTGTGAGGTTCTCCATCACTTGTGAGGTTCTCCATCACTTGTGAGGTTCTTCATCACTTGTGAGGTTCCCTATCACTTGTGAGGTACTCTGTCACTTGTGAGGTACTCTGTCACTTGTGAGGTTCCCTATCACTTGTGAGGTTCCCTATCACTTGTGAGGTTCCCTATCACTTGTGAGGTTCCCTATCACTTGTGAGGTTCTCCATCACTTGTGAGGTTCTTCATCACGTGTGAGGTTCCCTATCACTTGTGAGGTTCCCTATCACTTGTGAGGTTTCCAATCACTTGTGAGGTTTCCCATCACTTGTGAGGTTCTCCATCACTTGTGAGGTTCCCTATCACTTGTGAGGTTTCCCATCACTTGTGAGGTTCCCTATCACTTGTGAGGTTTCCTATCACTTGTGAGGTTCTTCATCACTTGTGAGGTTCCCTATCACTTGTGAGGTTCCCTATCACTTGTGAGGTTTCCCATCACTTGTGAGGTTCCCTATCACTTGTGAGGTTCCCTATCACTTGTGAGGTACACTGTCACTTTTGAGGTTCGCTATCACTTGTGAGGTTCTCCATCACTTGTGAGGTTCTCCATCACTTGTGAGGTTCCCTATCACTTGTGAGGTTTTCCATCACTTGTGAGGTTCACCATCACTTGTAGGGCATCATATCGTTGGATTTCATCGATACGATACGATACGTATCGATGATTTATCGATATTCAATACGTATCGATACGTATCGATACGTATCAATAAATTATCATTCCACACGATTCGCGTCGCGTTTGCCATTTTTAATAAATAACACAAACCAGTATCACATTTAACATTTTCTCTCTCTGGCTTTTATTTATGTACATATTTACATTTGTGCTGCAACATTAAGTTAGTGGACCTTCTAAGTTCTTCTTCAAAAAAATCAGGGCGTCCACTGCATCAGGATTGAGGCAGGACCTCTCAGCGGTGACAATATCACCCGCTGTGCTGAACACCCGCTCAGCGGGAACAGAAGTGGCCTGGACGACGAGATACCTTCTGGCCAGCTTAGAAATGTGGGGTAGGTCCAGTTCATGCTCCTGCCACCAGGCCAGTGGGTCACGGCCCATGGGCAGTTTGGCCAGCTGGCGATATTTTGCGACCTCTGCCTCTGCAAGCTGATGGGAGGTAAGTCTGTAAGAAGCTGTCACCTGCACATCCTCGTCATCATCATCATCGTCCAGGATGCAAACCTTGGCTGCAGGGGGCTTCACCTCATCCTCGTTGTCATCCTTGGGCTCGGACTTCACCACAACACCGCCTTGTACTGTGTCCTGTAAATATAAACATGTAAATGTAGTAGACTGGTCGTTACTATTCACTGTGGGGGTGGTATTTTATATATAATGGTAATATTATGATTAATGTAATGGTAATATTTTCTTTATTTTTCAGGATTAATAGTTACCATGATGTCAACCACAGCCTGAATAAGGCGGGTCCAGGCCTCAGGGGTGATACACCGGCGCAGCTTCATGCGGGGGTCTAAGGCTGAGGCCTCCTCCAGAAAGTTGTGGAGTTTTGTGTCGTTATATCTCTCCACCAAATCTGCTGACACTGCCGCTTTCAGCTTTACAGCAAAGGGGGTGTCACCCTCTTCTCGCATGAAGAGGGCCACCAACTTGCTCTGTAAAGCAACAATTAGAAAAAAATTATGAAATACATCACAAATGCTATAATGCATGAGATATATATTTCTCTTCTCTTTCTCTTCTCCATTACCTGCAAGGGGAGAATCAGTCCACAGGCTGGAAAAGTCTCTGTGGAGATGAGAAGGGTAGTCTCATACATGTGGGCCATGAGCTCCACATATGTCTCCACGCAGCGGATGGCATTGTCGCTCAAATCAGCATGCAAGAGCTTGGCATCCTTCTGAGAACGGAGCCGCAGGTCCATAAGGGCCGAGATAATGGCAGGTCGCTGCTCCAGAAAACGCTTCTAAAAACAAAAATTAAACAGTAAAAAAATGTTAAGACCCTGATCATCTAATATCTAATCTGTATTACAAAATTCAGTCCAGGTTCAATTTTGTAAACTCACCTTTGAAAGATATCCACTGTTCCATCGAGTCTTGCACTCGGTCATCAGTGTGTGCTTAGGGAGTTCCAGCTTACGCTGGTACTCCTGGAAGACAGGTAGTCCCACTGTTGAGCTACGATGGAAATATGAAATGACACTATTTATCTTGCTGTCAACATCTCTCATGGTTTCAGCCGCGCGGACTGCTGCCAAGTTCAACGTGTGGGCAAAACACCCCACTTGTAGTTGCACCACCTATAATTGTAACAATAGAAGTCATAATAAAAATAGTGACTACTAAAAAAGTGATTACTATTTATATTTTACTCTCATTATCAAAACAGAAATACTTATCTATTATAAGTTCTCACCTTCGAGAGTTCACATGCTTTTACCATGTTGGCAGCATTGTCGGTTGTCACTGCTGCCGCCTTCTCCTCCAACCCCCAATCGCCCAGTGTCCGGTCCATCCTGGCGGCCAGGAACTCTCCTGTGTGGGACTCACTGGCTAGTTCGGTTTGCAGGACCTGAAACATAGTTAGGCAAACATAATGCACAGAAAAAGAGAACATTTTTGATCTTAAGTTTACCTTTTTGAATGATATTCAAGTTGACATAATATTCAAAACAACAGTGGTTATCTTTTTACCTTGGATTTGAGTGTCCATCCCCGCAGGAAATGAACAGTATATGTTTCGTAAGCTTGAACAGCCCGTGATGACCAGCCATCACTGGTTATTCCCACAAAGTCAACGGTCTTCAGTTCCTCCCTCAATTTCTCCTTCTCCACCGTGTGAACTGCTGGGATGATTTGTTCTCCCATTGTGTTATGGCTTGGGGTCTGATACCTGGGCTCCAAAACATGGAGGAGATTCCTGAAACAAAAATTGAACCTTTTCTGACTTTTTGAGATCAATGTGAAATTTGTTTATATATTTTATACACAATGCCCATAGACTGCTGAAATATATTATTTTTTTTAATGTAAAAATATTGTTTTGCATGAATAAAGATTTATTTATGGCAATGGCATTGTCAGTACAAATTACCTAAATGAGCGGCTGCTGATGGTTGAGTAGGGCCTCATGTCATCAATGATGTGATACGTCACGGCCCTAGTGATCTCCCTATATCTTGAGGAGGGCAGCTTGGCCAGCCGGGCCCGCTCCCAGGGACTCATCTTTACCTCCGCAGTTGAACATTGTGATGTAGGTTGTGATGCAGAGGAGCTAGAGGCTGGGGGATCCAGACCAGGAAGCCGAGGAAGTGCAGGTAGTGGGAGAGCTGCCGTTGCCCCAGCTGACGTTGCCCCAGCTGCAGATTGAGGATCTTGAGATGAAGTACATGCTACTTTCTTGAGAAGATCTGCGGATCATTGAAAAGTTCCAAGAGATGGGGTTTAAGTCCAACTTAAGGAAATTTTGGGCAGTGGTCCATTTTCTATCATTTTAAATTTTCCAAATAGAATATGATGGATCTTACTCAACAACACTGGATCTTTCTCAATAAATCACTGTGATGGATCTCACTCAACATGTGATGGATCTCACCCAACCCGTGATGGATCTCACCCAACATTTGATGGATCTCACCCAACCCGTGATGGATCTCACCCAACATTTGATGGATCTAACCCAATATGTGATGGATTTAATTCAACCCGTGATGGATCTCACCCAACATTTGATGGATCTCACCCAACCCGTGATGGATCTCACCCAACATTTGATGGATCTAACCCAATATGTGATGGATCTAATTCAACCCGTGATGGATCTCACCCAACATTTGATGGATCTCACCCAACCTGTGATGGATCTCACCCAACATGTGATGGATCTCACCCAACCTGTGATGGATCTCACCCAATATGTGATGGATCTCACCCAACCTGTGATGGATCTCACCCAACCCGTGATGGATCTCACCCAATATGTGATGGATCTCACCCAACCCGTGATGGATCTCACCCAACATTTGATGGATCTAACCCAATATGTGATGGATCTAATTCAACCCGTGATGATTCTCCCCCAACATTTGATGGATCTCACCCAACCTGTGATGGATCTCACCCAACATGTGATGGATCTCACCCAACCCATGATGGATCTCACCCAATATGTGATGGATCTCACCCAACCTGTGATGGATCTCACCCAACCCATGATGGATCTCACCCAATATGTGATGGATCTCACCCAACCTGTGATGGATCTCACCCAACCCGTGATGGATCTCATTCAACCCGTGATGGATCTCACCCAACCCGTGATGGATCTCACCCAATATGTGATGGATCTCACCCAACCCGTGATGGATCTCACCCAACATTTGATGGATCTAACCCAATATGTGATGGATCTAATTCAACCCGTGATGGATCTCACCCAACATTTGATGGATCTCACCCAACCTGTGATGGATCTCACCCAACATGTGATGGATCTCACCCAACCCATGATGGATCTCACCCAATATGTGATGGATCTCACCCAACCTGTGATGGATCTCACCCAACCCATGATGGATCTCACCCAATATGTGATGGATCTCACCCAACCTGTGATGGATCTCACCCAACCCGTGATGGATCTCATTCAACCCGTGATGGATCTCACCCAAACCTGTGATGGATCTCACCCAAACCTGTGGTGGATCTCACCCAACCCGTGATGGATCTCACCCAACATTTGGTGGATCTCACCCAACATTTGATGGATCTCACCCAACCTGTGATGGATCTCATTCAACCCGTGATGGATCTCACCCAAACCTGTGATGGATCTCACCCAAACCTGTGATGGATCTCACCCAACCCGTGATGGATCTCACCCAACATTTGATGGATCTCACCCAACATTTGATGGATCTCACCCAACCTGTGATGGATCTCACCCAACCCGTGATGGATCTCATCCAACATTTGATGAATCTCACCCAACCTATGATGGATCTCACCCAACATTTGATGGATCTGTGATGGATCTCACCCAACATTTGATGGATCTGTGATGGATCTCACCCAACCCGTGATGGATCTCACCCAACATTTGATGGATCTCACCCAACCTGTGATGGATCTCACCCAACATGTGATGGATCTCACCCAACCTGTGATGGATCTCACCCAACATTTGATGGATCTCGCCCAACATGTGATGGATCTCACCCAATATGTGATGGATCTCATTCAACCCGTGATGGATCTCACCCAACCCGTGATGGATCTCACCCAACATGTGATGGATCTCACCCAACATGTGATGGATCTCACCCAACATGTGATGGATCTTGCCCAACATGTGATGGATCTTGCCCAACATGTGATGGATCTTGCCCAACCTGTGATGGATCCCCCCAATAAATCAAACCTGTGATGGATCTTACACAATGATCCAGTCATCTTACCTGCAACAGACTTGTGTGGCTGAAGTTCAATGCTGTGGGCTCTCCTCAGATGGCAGAAAAGATTGGTGGTGTTGCCACCCTTACTTGTGACAAAATTGTTACATAATCGGCACTTCCCTCCCTCTGGTGTCCTGTCAAAGTGCAGCCAACATTTGCTCTTGGGTGGCATCTTGCAGTGTTTTGACCCTCAAAATTCGCGCCCCCAGGCGATAACCAATAACTTGTCCTTGTGATTCTTCAAGGTGATCCAACCGATCAGAAAAGAGACATTTCGAGCACCTTTCTATCATAAGCTGTAGTACAATATGCTCGAATAGTCATCTGATCGGTTGTATAACGCTCTCGACCAATCAGAATCGACCTGAACATCCAGGTCATGCAGCACTCAAACGAAACTCCACGAAGGTTTATTTTGACAAATTTGTTCATTTTAAAGTGTTATTATGATGATTTGAGGGACAATTTCGATATATATCGAATATATCGAAGCACCAGCATGCCAATACCGGTTATCGTATCGATGTCTGTATACCGGTGTTTCGATATTATCGCGTACCGGTGTGATGCCCTAATCACTTGTGAGGTTCTTCATCACTTGTGAGGTTCTTCATCACTTGTGAGGTTCTTCATCACTTGTGAGGTTCCCCCATTACTTATGAGGTTCCCCCATTACTTGGGGTACTCTTTCATTTGTGGCGTTGTACATTACTTGTGCGGTTGCACATGAGTTATTTGGTCAGTATCTAGTGACCATATATCATTTATGGGAATAGTTAAATCAGAGAGGGAGAGCACTTTTTCAAATTACTCATGGATGTAATGTCTTATTTCTGAATGAAGATAATGATACTGTTAAAATTAGTCTTTTTTCACCAAATTTGATAAAAAAAATACTTAAGATATCTAGTAGGTTCAAGTTTGATACTATATGTCACATTTTTTTTTTACAGGACGAGCAGTCACAACCATCATGCAGAATGAACAGACACCCATCCATAAAGGAAGGACTCGATGCAGAATCTGTAGTCACCCATCTATGCAGGAAGGACTAATCCAGAATGAGCAGTCACAACCATCCATGCAGAATAAGCAAACACCCATCCATACAGGAAGGACTAGATGCAGAATGTGCTGTCACCCATCTATGCAGGAAGGATTCAGTGCAGAATGAGCAGACACACATCCATGCAGGAAGGATTCAGTGCAGAATGAGCAGACACCCATCCACGCCGGAAGGATTCAGTGCAGAATGGGCAGACACCCATCCATGGGGGACTTAAGGACTCACATGAGCCCATTGTGCTGTGTACCACTTTCGCACATAAGATATTAGCAGGAAAGATTCAGTGCAGAATGAGCATAAATAAAGGGTCCTGTGAGGTCTGAGTATTCACATTACCAAAGAAGGGGCAAAGTATGGAATAAGGGACTAAGTACAGTACAATTTCAAAAAAAGAAAAGAAAAAAGGAAATTCCATGCAAGAGTGACAGTTCAGTATGGCATGTCACAAAATTGCAGAATGGACTAAGTGTTAGATGATAAGTCACAAATATGATGAATGGACCTTTAAATCTAGAACTGCCTGAACTGTTAAGATATTTAAAGTTGAAATGTGATTCATTACTTGTGACCAGCAGGTGCTTCATATTGTTATTCAACATCACCAAGGAATGATGTCACAATAGGCTGGTTATTATGCCAACTTTAAGGTTAACTTCTAGGTTAACAATAGCAGAATTATGCCCCAATAGCTGTTTTGAGTTCCCTTACAAAATTATTATGTCATGAAATTAAACATTCATGTTGCATAATAATTTTCTTAAACATCAAGAACTGCATAATTTATGTTCTGACACAATGATTCGAATATTTTAATTCCTGTATTTATCTAAATGTGTACTAAGATAGATTAAATTATTTAAATAGTTGTACATTGCTTTAAGTTATAATATTGGTATTGTGATGTATCAAGATTAAAACATTTGAATACTATATTTGTGATGAAGATTGTTCCAATAAAGACTTCTCTGTTGAAATAAAAATGTTTTTGTCATTGATAAAAAAAATCAATCAGCAACTATAATAATTTTCATAAAACTAGTAATTTAGTAATTTTAATTAGTAATTTTAACCAATAGTCTAGATCCCAAATCCCAGCGAGCATGAACCACCCTAACCCCATATCCTCAATAAACCATATGAAAACCACACAATAACCACCAGAAAACCTTGTGTCATATTTCCATGTGGTTTCCATGAGGCTCATTTCCACATGAAAAACACATGGAAACCACATGGAAACCACATGGCTTGAAACCATGTGGTTTCCATGCGACTCGTTTTCTGCCAGGTTGCACATGGTTTGAAACCATGTGAAAACCACATGGTTTCCACATGGCTTTCACATGGAGCACATTTTGCTGTGTAACATTCTATAAGTTTCTACATCTATAAGTTTACTCGGCAAAACCAAATGGCATCCCGCCGAGAGTGCAGGGTTGCACTAAGGGGTGCAGCTGGTACACACCAGCTGCTTGTTGCCAACCTTTATACTCTGGCAAGGGAGTTCCTAAAGGATGCCGAGCTACCTGGTTCCAAATATAGATGAACATTATGGCTGTACCATTATGGCTGTACAGTAACATTATGGCTGTACAGTAACATTATGGCTGTAACATTATGGCCGAACAGTAACATTATGGCCGCACAGTAACATTATGGCTGTACAGTAACATTATGGCTGTACAGTAACATTATGGCTGTACCATTAAGGATGTACAGTAACATTATGGCTGTGCCATTATGGCTGTACAGTAACATTATGGCTCTACAGTAACATTATGGCTCTACAGTAACATTATGGCTGAACAGTAACATTATGGCTGTGCCATTATGGCTGTACAGTAACATTATGGCTGAACAGTAACATTATGACTGTACAGTAACATTATGGCTGTACAGTAACATTATGGCTGTACAGTAACATTATGGCTGTACAGTAACATTATGGCTGTACAGTAACATTATGGCTGAACAGTAACATTATGGCTGTACCATTAAGGCCGCACAGTAACATTATGGCTGTACCATTAAGGATGTACAGTAACATTATGGCTGTACAGTAACATTATGGCTGTACAGTAACATTATGGCTGTACAGTAACATTATGGCTATTATGTTTCATCACAGCATATATCTATATATACTTGTACATATAAATATATAAATATAGATGAACATTTATCTTCATTCTTTTTTTTTATTAATTATGAATTTCCAATTTTAAATTAAATGACTTTCATTTTATAATGATCTGTATTCAAAATTATTACAAATAAATATAACACTGAAATTTAATTTTTTTTAAAATCGCCATTTCTCATGCAACGAAAAAATAAAATCTCGTCAAGAAAAAACACTATTACAACATGCTCAAGTCGATCAGCATGAAGCAAAATTTGATTCACATATATTTATATAATATATACTAGGAGATTAATCCTGGGATCCTACTAAACTAGACATAGACTATAACTCACCGAACCATGTCTTTGGTCTGTGGGTGATCAGCCTGCAGATGAGGAGCGGCTCTTGGTCTCTTTTGGTTTGCAGTTGCTCCCTTAATTCTCTCTCCTCTTGAGGCACATCTCCTTCTTTGCCTTCCCCGTCAATTATATCTAGTGTGGAGGAGGTAGGGGTGTCGACATTTCCGTTATAAATGGTGTGTACAGGTGTGCTAAGGTCATTCTTCTCATCATTGCTGAAGGCCTCGTTATCGTAGGATACCTGTCCATTTGTTCCCGCCGTGGTTTTGTCGTCTCCCATACTTACTATATATATATATATATATATACATATATATATATATATATTTATATATATATAATATACATTAAACGGGACGATATAGCAGTTGCCTTTTTATTGCAATACACTGAACAATACACTTCAGTGTGCCAATGTTTGAGCGACTCCTTCCGCCATGTACAAATCAATGAAATAGATTAGGATATTTCTATGGCATACACACACCAGGTTATAATCAAATGGTTTCTATTTGACTCACATGTCAGGTGTCCGTTGTTTGTTTGATGGCACGTTTATTTTGCTGCCAGCGTGTTGTGGAGAGCCATCGATCAGTGTAGCGCTATATATGACGAGCCGTGGTAGCGACACGACACAACACTATAAGATTGGCCTTCTCTCTGCTCTGTCTCTTCATCACCTCCTCATCTCACCTGTACTCGCTGTCCGCTGATAAATCTGAGTCAGTGTGTCCAACGACCCCAACGCGGCCGCAAAGAGATGAAAATATCACAAACAACGCTGCCTGCAAGAGTTACATTTCATGACTATTTTGGCAAGTGGTAGCATAACTCGTGGTAGCGAGCGCACAGGTATTAATCAATATTGCTATGGATGACTTAACTCCAGATCTTTTAATAGCTCCAGCTAAAATGACCAGCTACCTGTGATAAATTGCAGTTCTATATAAAACAAACCCAGATTGATAGTCAGATGAAAGACAAAGTGTTGCAATTCTCGTCTCTTGTAAGCGGTGGCTTAAATTAGTTAAAGGTAAATTACCCTCATGTTTCCAATCGAGGCACAATTGCAATAATATAATAATAATAATAATAATAATAATAATAATAATGATTTATATAGCGCTATATCAGACCAAGTCTGCTCGAAGCGCTTCATTAAGATAGTGTTTTCTAAATAGAAATATTTTAAGTTTCTTCTTGAAAGTTTCAACAGTTTTACACTTTTTCACTTCAAGGGGCAGCGCATTCCAGTTCCTTGGCGCATACGCCATGAAAGCCCTATCTCCATAAGATTTCATATTAGTCTTAGGTACTACGTATTCATTTTTATCATTAGATCGCAGTCCCATACCCAACTGTTTATATTCTAATAAATCAGACAAATATTTTGGGGCAAAGCCATTTTGCACCTTCCATGTTAATAGAGATATTTTGAAATCAATCCTAGCTTTTACTGGTAACCAGTGAAGTTCCTTAAGTTTTTGCGTTATATGATCTCTCTTTTTGAGCTTCCCAACTACCCTCGCCGCAGCGTTCTGTAATTTTTGTAATTTGGCTAATTCACACTCAGGAAGACCCGCTAGAAGGGCATTTCCATAGTCAAGGGTAGAAGTGACAAATGCATGAGCAAGGGTGTTGGCTGTTCCCTCATCTAAACAATTTCGTACTCTTGATAAATTTTTTACATGGAAGAAACCGTTTTTACACATTTTTCTGATTTGTGATTTCATAGATAGTTTTTGATCTAGAATAACCCCTAGATCCTTAACAGAATTTGATCTAGAGATTCTAGTTTCCCCTACTAGAATATCTTCAGGTACATTTTTCTTTCTGAATTCACAGCTTTTACCACATAAAAGCATTTCTGTCTTTCCATCATTTATCTTCATTTTATTCTCTATTAAGAATTTTTTAACCTCTATAATACAATTTTCCATCTCCTTGCAGGACTTAACTCTAGTTTCTTTAGACTTAGGATCAATGGTGATGTAGAGTTGTGTATCGTCAGCATAGATGTGATGCTTGAGACCATAGTTACCAATTATATCTGATAAAGGCTCCATATATGCCGTAAATAATAAAGGTCCCAAAACTGAGCCTTGTGGGACACCATATTTAATCTTAATATTATCAGATCTTTCACCATCTATTACAACACATTGTTTTCTATTAGACAAGTATGATCTAAACCATTTAAGGGCAGTCCCTGTGATACCACATCTTTTTTCCAGTCTATTAAGCAATATTTCATGATCAATAGTGTCAAAAGCCGCTGATAGATCAAGTAGTACCAGCATTACCGTTTTACCATCATCAATATCCATTAAGATGTCATTCTGCACTTTGAGTAATGCAGTTTCAGTACTATGGAACTCCTTATAGGCTGATTGAAATAGGCCTTGAATATCATTTCTAACTAGATGTCCCACAAACTGTTTAGCTACTGCTCTTTCTATTAATTTTGATAAGTAGGCCAGGTTCGAGACTGGTCTATAATTCTTCTTTATCAATTCCAGGCCCAATTTCTTAATTAAGGGTCTAATGATGGCCATCTTCAGGTCATCAGGCATGTCTCCTAATGAGATTGACTTATTTATGATGGCTTTTATTAATGGCAGTAAATTCCCCATGCATTCATTTAGAAGCCATGTAGGGATTGGATCCAGCTCACATGACTTCTTTGCAGATTCTTTAATTATTGTTTTGACTTCAGAATCACTTAACAATGTGAATTTTATCAACTGTGTATCAAATCTGACTTCCTCATTTATTTGTTGATTATTTTTATCAATTTGGTCCATGGACTCTCTAAGATTCGAAATTTTTTCAAGAAAAAAATTATTAAATTCTGAGGCTAACTCCTTTTTATCATTATGACTAGGGAAAGGGGTGTCCTCTTTAGTATGTAGTAATTTATTTAATATTTTAAATAATTTTTTCGGATCTGATTTATTTGAATTTATTATTCCCGAATAATAATCGTTTTTCGAATTCTTAATGATATTATTATATTTGTTCCTCTGTATTTTAAATTGTATCTTATCTGAGGAGAGGCCAGTTTTATCATGTTTCCTTTCAAGTCTTCTTTTCTTTCTTTTTTCAATCCTTACATCATCAGATAACCATGGTACCGGTTTCCTAATATTTATGGTTTTCTCCACATTAGGAGCATGTTTGTCAAGTACCATTGTCAATTTGTTATATTTATCAAGTAATTTATTTAGATCTGCATCTTGATATGATTGACTATCGTTGAACATTTCCTCAATGTCTCTTTTAAATTCATCGATATTCATTTTTTTGTAATTTCTATATGATACAGTTTTTTTGTTATTGACTTTAGTCTGCAGATTTAAGGTAAGTCTTAGGATATTGTGATCTGATATTTTTTCATCAACTATATGTTCCTTAATTACATTACTGTGTATGCCTGTTATTAATAGGTCGAGCGTATTTCCCATAATATGCGTTGGTTCTGTCACATGATTATGTAAATTATATAGATCTAGGACTTCATTGAATTTTATTACATTAGGCCTCTCGGGTCTATTCATGTGAAAGTTATTGTCGCCCACCAATATAACTTCATGTGTATATGTGCTATAATAAGACAGTAGTTCACTGAATTCTTCGAAAAATTCTGTGTAAGTATATTTGTTCTTATCAGAAGGCTCAGGTCTGTATATTGTAATAATAGTGCATATCTTATTTTTAGTTTTAATATTTATTTCCATCATTTCCATTGTCGATAATTTATGTGTGTGATTAATTTTCTTTATGTCTATTTCAGGTCTATAGATAATCGCCAGACCCCCGCCAGACCTTAGGACACGTGGTACATGTTCAATATCATAGTTGTTACCTTTAATTTCACCTCTTATGATTTGTTCATTCATTTCATTAATCCAAGTTTCAGTTATAAAGAATAAGTCAACATTATTTTCATTAAGATATAAATTTATCAGTTCTGTCTTATTTCCAAGACTTTGAACATTGGCTGTTGCAATAGTTAGATCTTTGTTCATTATAATGTGTGTATTTTTTTTAAGGTTATGTTTTACATGTCTATTCATTTTGTTATTAGTTAAGTTTCTATTAAAGTTAATTTTATTTGTATTCTCCTGAGCATTAAGGCAACTTTCAACCGGGAAACCGGCCATTGACCCTATGACGTCATTATGGAGGGAACCTCTTTCACCCCCAGCAGATTGCCCCCCATGACGGCCAATCAGATTAACGGAGGGCGGAGCTAACGTCCGATCGCTTCGAGACTTAGTGCGGTGATTAATAATATAAGGACTATGTTCCTTTTGCCTGAAATTATGGGTTGCAATTTTGTTACTGTCAGAAAGATATTCAAATCGATTTGAGAGCGATATTTCGTTTAATGGCGTAGTAAAACCTGTTCTACTCTTACGGACCATCCTGTGGTGGGTGTGGTTATTTAGACCACGTGACCCAGATAAGGCATTTGATTGGTTCAAGTTTTTTCTTATGTTTCGTATGTTAGAGCTACCATTAAGATGCTTATCATTAAGAGTGTCCAGTTGGGGAAGCCCTTCACCCCTGGCCATGTATTTAATATGATCATTGATTCTCACCATTTTATTTAAAGATGATGTGCTTCCATTAAATTCTTTACACTTGCGTTTTCGGATATTATTGTATAGATTGACTTCTTGATTGTTTGGAATCTTCAATACCTCAGCATATGTGGGCTTTAAAAATTCTACATGTTTATTTGCTGTTTCATATTCTTGGCTATCTTTATTACTTAAAAGATAAAAAATTTTGTTTTGACATTGATTTTTGCATTGGCTACAAGGACATAAGGTATTATTATTACTGAAAAGATAAAAAACTTTGTTTTGACATTGATTTATGCATTGACTACGGGGACATAAGGTATTTATCTTTTCATGTGAAAAAATGACATTATTAAAATCTTTTTCACGTTTGTTTAAATTTATTTTCATGCAATTTTCTTTAAAATCATCCTGCATCATAAAAACATCTCCATTCATAGAGTTTTTCTCATTTATAAAAACATTTTCATTCATGCTGTAATCTAAGATGCAATCATTTTTTAAAAGTTTCACATTATCGCTAGGTATTATATTTTTTAATGGCACAGAGATATTTTTAGAGCTGCCAATCGTGGTCCAGTAATTCACACTACCATATTCATACCTATAAGCATTTTCATTATCTACATGATTTAAATTTTGGTTATACAAGATTCTTTCATTATACATATTTCTCATCTGAAACCTTATGTCCCCCTGACCCCGTCATTTGTTAAATTTTTGCCTCTTCAATGAATGCAAAAATTTGCATCTATCCCCAAACCTGCACTCCCCATTCTTCTCATAGTTTTGACAAGGAATTGCTTTACTATCTAATTGTTGCATATTTTTGTACTTTATGTTAGAATTTCTTCCGAAAATTAATTTTCATGAAGCGATTCAATAAATTCATTTGATGCCATCAAAAGTCTGTAAGAAGTATACAATGGAAAGAATTCTGTACTTTCTATAAAGTTCTATATTTAACCTTGTAATCTGTTTTCAAACAGGAGATTTCTGTCTGAGTCCAGTATTAGTGTAGTAAGACAGATAGTACCTCCCGCACAAGAAATACTAATTTAGAGCTCCGTCTTATACAAATAATTTTAGCCTTAGAATAAATTCAAGATATGTTCTCTACAATTGTGTGTCTTCACAAAAATAAGATAGATAGTATTCCCCGCACGAGAAATACCAATTTAGAGTTCTATCTTATATATGTATCAAGAACAAAATTATCAGTGTAGTAAGACAGATAGTACCTCCCGCACGAGAAATACTAATTTAGAGCTCCGTCTCATACAAATAATATTAGCCTT
The DNA here is from genome assembly GCA_949316495.1 of Amphiduros pacificus. Classification (NCBI taxonomy): domain Eukaryota; kingdom Metazoa; phylum Annelida; class Polychaeta; order Phyllodocida; family Hesionidae; genus Amphiduros; species Amphiduros pacificus. The sequence goes on along the minus strand of OX439011.1, from coordinate 38,452,173 downwards.
AGAATTGTGTGTCTTCAAAAAAATAAGATAGATAGTATTCCCCGCACGAGAAATACCAATTTAGAGTTCTATCTTATATATTTATCAAGAACAAAATTATCAGTGTAGTAAGACAGATAATAATGACTAAAAGGGGTCACAGTGACCCAGTTAAAATAACAGAAGTCTCGTTAAGGTCTTAAAATAAATTTTATTTTATGCGCCAATTATGACTTCGACAAAATGCGACCGAAATGCATGTTCACAAGCTACTAACCCACCGAGGGTTAAATCAAAGGTAATAACCCAACAAGGGTTAAATAAAAGGGAATAACCAAACAAGGGTTAAATGAAAGGGAATGACCCAACAAGGGTTAAATCAAAGGGAATAACCCAACAAGGGTTAAATCAAAGGGAATGACCCAACAAGGGTTAAATAAAAGGGAATAACCCAACAAGGGTTAAATCAAAGGGAATGACCAAACAAGGGTTAAATCAAAGGGAATGACCCAACAAGGGTTAAATCAAAGGGAATGACCAAACAAGGGTTAAATCAAAGGGAATAACCCAACAAGGGTTAAATCAAAGGGAATGACCCAACGAGGGTTAAATCAAAGGGAATGACCCAACAAGGGTTAAATCAAAGGGAATGACCCAACAAGGGTTAAATCAAAGGGAATGACCCAACAAGGGTTAAATCAAAGGGAATGACCCAACAAGGGGAAATTTCTCTTCTTTTATTTTGCATCTACCCTGCATTAAGGTTAACGACCACCCATTTCGTGCATTTTGGTCTTTGTCAATGAATAAATAACCTCACATAACATGACCAGTTATCTATATATGTGCTAAAGTAGGGTCCATCAGTAAGACTAGTCATTACTTCATCTTGTAAAGTAAATGTGCGGATGTAAAATTCTTACAAGATTTACAATTTAGAGTCACGTCTTGCACATATGATCATAGCCTTCCCTTACTGACCTCTCTTCTGTGCCGAAAGATGTCTCTCACTGATGCAGCCATCTATCTTTCATTGTTGTAACTGTCTCTTACTGTAACTATCTCTCACCTATGCAGCTGTCTCTCACTTATGCAGCTGTCTCTCACTTGTGCAGCTACCCTACCTTTTGCAGCTATCTCTCACTTTTGCAGCTATCTCTCACTTTTGCAGCTGTCTTACACTTGTGCAGCTATCTCTCACTGTTGTAACTCTTAACTTATGCAGCTGTCTCACACTCGTAACTGTCTCTGTAATTATCTGTCACATGTGCAGCTGTTTTTCACCTATGGAACTGTCTCTCACTCGTATAGCTATCTCTTACTGTTGTAAATCTTTCACTTGTGCAGCTGTCTCACACTCATAACTGTCTCTGTTTATAACTTATCTCTAACTTTTGAAATGGTGTCTCTCACTTTTGCAGCTATCTCTCTCTTTTGTAGCTGTCTCTAACTTGTGCAGCTATCTCTAACTATTGTTACTCTCTAACCTGTGCAGCTGTCTCACACTCGTAACTGCCTTTATTTGTAATTATCTCTCACATGTGAAGCTGTCATTCACTTATGCAGCTGTCTCTCAAATGTGCAGCTGTCTCACGTGTATAGCTATCTCTCACTTATGCAGCTGTTTTTCCCTCGTGCAGCTATCCCTCTCTGTTGTACAGCATTGTAAGTAATAAGTCAAGATACACAACCGAATTTTACTGCAGTCAAATGGCGAATTTTACTGCAGTCAATACTTCACACAGCAACTTTGTAACAAGTGCCTTCGACTTGGAGCGGTTGCAATCCCTCACACATGCAGCTATTTCTCGCACATACAGCTATGTCTCACTTATACAGCTTTCTCTCACTGTTGTATTGATCTCTCCTTTGTGCAGCTATCTCTCACTGATGCAGCTGTCTCATTTGTGTAGCTGTCTCGCACTGATGCAACCATCTATCTCTCATTATTCTAACCGTCTCTTACTGTAACTATCTGTCACCTATGCAGCCGTCTCTCACTGTTTTGACTATCTCTCACTTGTGCAGCTATCTCTCACTGATGCAGCTGTCTATCTCTCAATGTTGTAACTGTCTCTTACTGTAACTATATCTCACCTGTGCAGTTGTCTCACTTATACAACTGTATCTTGTGCATCTATCTCTACCTGTTGTAACTGTCTCTGTAATTATCTCTTACATATGCAGCTGTCTCTCACCTATACAGCTATCTCTCACTTGTACAGCTATACCACTTATGTAGCTATCTCTCCCTTGTGCAGCTATTTCTCTGTTGTAACTGTCTCTCACTGTTTTAACTATTTTTTCCTTGTGCATCTATCTCACTGATGCAGCTATTTATCCTTCATTTTTGTAACTGTCTCATATGTTCATGCTGTTTGTAACTATATCTCACTTGTGCAGCACTCTCACCTATACAACTGTCTCTCACTTGTGCAGCTATCTCTCACTTGTACAGCTATCTCTCACTATCTCTCATTTATGCAGCAAAACAAAGCCCAAATACAGAAATGTATGCATATTGGAGGTAATATTTCATATCTAACGTAATTTTGACAACAAATAAGTAAGAATTGTGCCATTCATAATATGCCAAAAGTGCAACCCATCACATAAACTTGCAAAACAAAAGTGAAGTGGAGTTAGCGTCACTTCCACCAGAGGGCAGGCAACATGGTGAGGGAACAGCGAGATCGCACACTCTTATCAGTGGCGAATTTGATAGCAGCCCATTCCTCACACAGCAACTTTTTTTTCAAATCTCGTCACACTTCCTCTCTGATCACGTTCATGCTTTGTTATATAGTATGTAACAAGTGCCTTCGGCTGGGAAAAGATGCTGTCTCTCACTGTTGCAGCTATTTCTTACTTATACAGCTGTCTCGCACTTGTGCAGCTATATCTGTCTCTCACTGCTGTGGCTATCTCTCACTTGTGTATCTATCTATCACTGCTGCAACTATATTTCACTTTGCAGTTATCTCACTTATGCAGCATAGCATATCTCTCACTTGTTGTAACTATCTCACACTTTGTGAAGTAATTTCTCATGTCTCAATGCAGCTATCCCTCAGTAATGCAAATATCTCTCGCTGTTGTAGCTATCTTTTATTTATGCAACTACCCCTTGCTGTTGTAGCAGTCTCTCTCTTGGTGCATTATTGCAACTATCTTTCGCTTCTAATTATCTCTCACTTGTGCAACTGTCTCTCACTACTGTAACTATCTCTCATATGTGCATCTATCACTCACTTATGCAGCTGTCTCTCACCTATGCAGCTCTCTCTCACTTATGAAGCTATCTTTCACTTTTGCAGCTATTTTTCACTTTTGCATCTGTCTTACATGTGCAGCTATCTCTCACTGTTGTAACTCTAACTTGTGCAGCTGTCTCACACTCATAACTGTCTCTGTTTGTAACTATCTCTCACCTGTGCAGCTCTCTCACTCTCAAACTTGCAAAACAAAAGTGAAGTGGAGTTTGGTTTAGCGTCACTTCTACCAGAGGGCAGGCAACGTGGTGACGGAACAGTGAGATCGCACAGTGACAAATTTTATTGCAGCCTGTGCCTCGCACAGCAACATTTTTTTTTCAAATCTCGTTACACTTCCTCTCTGATCACGTTCATGCTTTTTTATTTAATATGTAACAAGTGCCTTCGGCCGGGAAAGAATGCTGTATCTCACTGTTATAGATATCTCTCACTTATGCAGCTGTCTCTCACTTGTGCTGCTATATCTCACTGCTGTAACTTTCTCTCGCTGTTGTAACTATCTCTCACTTAAGCAGCTGTCTCCCCCTTGTACAGCTATCTCACTGATGCAGCTGTCTCTTACATGTGCAGCTATCTTTCACGTATACATCTGTTTCTCACTTGTGCAGCTATCTATCTCTGCTTTAACTACCCCTCACTTGTGCAGCTATATTGCATTGCTGTAACTATCTCTCACTGCAGTTATCTCACTGAAGCAGCTGTCTCTCACTTGTTCAGTTATTTCTCAATCTCTGTTATAACTGTCTCACTGTTGTAACTATTTGTCACCTATGCAGCTGTCTCTCCTGTACAACTATCTCTCACTGATGCAGCTTCCTCTCACATGTGCAGCTATCTTTCACTTATGCAGCTGTCTCTCACTTGTGCAGCTATCTTTCACTTATGCAGCTGCCTCTCACATGTGCAGCTATCTTTCACTTATGCAGCTGTCTCTCACTTGTGCAATGTCAAGGACCACTTGTAACTATCTCACTTCTCACTTGTAACTATCTCACTTCTCACTTGTAACTATCTCACTTCTCACTTGTAACTATCTCTCACTTTGTGAAGCTATTTTTCATGTCTCAATGCAGTTATCTCTTATTTATGCAGCCATCTCTTATTTATGCAGCTATCTCTTGCTGTTGTAGCAATCTCTCACTTATGCAGCTATCTCTCACTTGTGCAGCTATCTCTCTATTGTGCAGCTATCTCTCACTTTTGCAGCTATTTCTCAATTGTTTCTCACAATCATGCTGGCTAAAAATATCTGCATTTCACCCATGTCAGCCCCTTTGTACAAAACCTACTGGGACCTCAATAATTAGATCAATAATTAGGTCAAATTAGAGATGCTTGAAAACAAAACTCTAATACAGAAATATAGGCATAGTGTGGGCGATATTTCACAACTAACATAATTTTGACAAAAAATAAGTGAAAACTGCTCTATATCTCATATACATATTGTTCAAACCATCGCATAAACCTGCAAAATAAAATTGAAGTGGAGACTGGTCTAGCGTCCACCAGAGGGCAGCGAGATTGCACGCTCTTATCAGTGGCGAATTTTACTGCAGTCAATACTTCACCCAGCAACTTTGTAACAAGTGCCTTCGACTTGGAGCGGTTGCAATCCCTCACACATGCAGCTATTTCTCGCACATACAGCTGTGTCTCACTTATACAGCTATCTCACTGTTGTATTAATCTCTCACATATGCAGCTATCTCTCACTGCTGTAACTTTCTCTCACTTATGCAGCTGTCTCACACTCGTGTAGCTGTTCATGTAATGTCTGCATTTACACCCATGAAGGCCCCTTATTGCAAAACCTAGTGGGACCTCCGCTAGTTCAATAATTAGGTCAATAATTAGGTCAAATTCCTGATGGTTGAAAACAAAGCTCTTTTACAGAAATATAGGCATATTGTGTGTAATATTTGATATCTAACATGATTCTGACAAAAAATAAGTGAAAACTACCTTATTCATTACATGTATATTACACAACCCATCACATACATTTTTGGTTGCATGTAGCCAAAAATGTATCACAAATATCACATTTTAAATTTATCATTGACAGACAACATATCAAAAACTGATAAACAAGCCAGTTATCCTGAAAATAAACCAAAACTGAAGTGGAGGTCTAGATCTCACGCTCTTTTCAGTGGCAAATTTCATTGCAGCCCATACCTCAAACACAAATTATTTTGTTTAAATCTTGTTACTCTTCCTCTCTGATCACAGCTTTTTTCATATAGTTTGTAACAAGTGCCTTCGGCTGAGAAGGGATGCCATCTCCCCCTTTTGTAACTATCTCTCACTCATGTAGCTGTCTCTCACTGTTGTAGCTATCTCACTCGTGCAGCTATCTCTGACTTATGCAGCTATCTCCAACTTATGCAGCTGTCCCATACTTGTTTCCATCTCTATTTATGCCTCCATTTCACACATATAGGCCCCTTTGTAAAAAAACTAGCGGGACCTCAATAATTAGGTCAATAATTAGGTCAAATTATCAATTTTGTAAAACTGAGGCCAAATACAGAAATAATGCATATTGTAGGCAATATATCACATCAAAGTATTTCTCACCATAAATAAGTGAGAAATAGCTCTGAACCAATCTGTGCAGCAAATCTGAACCAATCTGGTTAAATCGCGTCATTCTGGTCGCTCACAACTAATCTGGGTGCTAAGATGTCATTCTGGGCGCTCGCAACACGTCTGGGCACTAAATCATAGCCAATCTGAGTGGTATTTGACCGTTGTTGTATGGTGGACATTGGCTGGACTGAAAAAGTTGTGTTGTTTAATCTTTATATGTCGACTATCATACACATTTTTTAAAGAAAATAACATGCTCATCAGTTACATATATAACCACATGATAATCTAAGACTGATTTTTAATGAGATTTCTGTGTAATTTTAAACCAGGAATGTGCACCAGTTTAAGATTGCATAACAAGGGGTATAATTTGACTTGGGGGCACAGATATTACCCTAAAAACGTTATAAATGTGTCATTATCAATGTGTCACTATCATTAACAAAACACTGTTACACACTCAACTGTAAAGAAATTTGATAACTTTTTGTGATGATTGTTATGTGATTTTGATGCTTTTTATGAGATATCAAAAAGTCGTTATGTACCAGAACTGCCCAGATTGGTTCAGAATTGGTTCAGAACAATGGTATGACATCAAACCACCCAGATGTTTCAATTACCGCCTTGATTGGTTCAGAGCTCTCCCACCCCTGAACTTGCAAACTAACACTGAAGTGGAGACTGGCAATGTGGTGAGGCAGCAGTGGGTTTTGATAAGCCATCATAATCATGTTTATACTTTCATGTGTATCACCTGGGCCCCACCAACCATGGAGCCCAACCAAGAGAAAGTTGCACGGGATCGTGTATTTCAGATTCCAACGCCAAGGGTACCCAGTAATTTACTCTCAGAAAAGATGTAATAAAATAATGTGTTATGATATGGCATATATCCCTGAGCATGTACTTCAAATTGAAGTATGATGAAATAATTGCGCCCTGGGTGAGTAAAAATTAAAAAGAATAAAATCAATGAGTCTGTTGCTTTGAAAATTTTCTCCTTCATTATATTATGATCTTACAATAAATGTTAACCACGTCCTCCAAAAGAGACAAATATTTACCACTAGGGGGCACTGAACATACTTCAAATACCTCCCAAGGTGGCAGCACATATCATTTGCCATTAAATGTAATAAGCATTGATCCAATAATGTGGTGTATTAATAACACACCAACATGCAAACATCATGACATATCAAAGTTTAACATAGGGTAAACAGGGATATCATGAATATTTTTGACCTCAGATGAGGCTCAAAATTGGTGAGCACCCACTGCACGAATATCCTTCTATAAGCACACTGTTTATTAATGTAAAGCACCAGGAACATACACCAATACAGTGCCACACTTAAAAAAACTGACAGCAGTATATATATACAACTTACTTAAAATTTGCTCTCCTGTTTCTGCTTGGATAAGCTTGTTTACTTCAATAAACATTTTACTGATAGCTGATATTTAATGGCGATACATTCAACTGATATATATTAAATGTAATAATGAATCAACAGATAAATACTCAAAAACATGAACAGTATATGTGTAGAACATTTGCTGACTAACATATATGCCACTGTTTATGTAAGGTTATATGATCTATCCTTCAACGTAATATTGCAGTTTACATGATATATGGAAGACCTATCCTCCACTGAATATGTCAGTTTAAGTGATCTATACAGGGCTTAATTACACTATTTATATAATATTTACGGACCCCGTCCTCCATTGTATATACAAGTTTATATGATATTTTCAGGACCTATCTTCCACTGTATATGCCAGTTTGTATGATATATACAGGACCTATCTCTGACTCTATATGCCAGTTTATGTGATATTTGCAGGACCTATCCCTGCCGAATATGCCAGTTTATCTGTTGTTTACAGGACCTATCTTCCACTGTATATGTACCAGCATTTTTTATCAGCACAATATGTATTACCCCAAAAATGTATAACAAATATCACATTTTAAATTTATCATTGACAGACAACATACCAAACACTGATAAACAAGCCAGTTATCCTGAAAATATGCATATCAAAGGTTATACTTGTTGACCTTTTATATTAGGCCCTTTTTCAGATTTTAAGACAACCTGGTTCTTGTCTGAAAACAAGCTTTCCTTAAAAATAAAATGCAAGGGATATTATCCCTAAATGGTACACATACAATATTTTCTATCAGGTTCTGTTAGACTGGTGAAACAAAATTGCCTTTTGCTTTATAAATGGTCATTGCCTAAAATGTACAAAAAGTATAAAAAAATCATTTCTATATTTCCTAATGGTATACAATCATCTTAATCCAGCCCCTTATAAGAAAAGGTCATTGACCTTATTAACGAATTCTTCTGAAAGAAAACTGTAATACAAGTGACACTTCAAATGTATCTGATGTTTCACATCAAACCTCTTGTAAGAACAGACCATGCACAGACTTGTAAAAGGGCATTGACTTTGCATGTAATCAATTTGTGCTGAAATACTGAAAGGGTCACTTGAAGTATTGCTTAATAAGCATCTTTATTTTTCTCACTGACTACCTTCTGAAAACAGAACAAAAACTGTTAAAAGGTCATTGACCTTCCCTTTTTATTAATAATTGACCTTGCCTGGAAACAAGCAGCCCTGAAATGAAAGAAAAAACTGGTAGATAATAATGCATTTATCGTGAATGGATGTCTCCTAGTTCAAACATTGTCAAAATCATGATGCTGAAAATTCCAAGTAGATGGCATCTGGGTTAGGATAAAGTCTGAAAAAATATATATCCAACATAACAGTTTAAAAGTATTTCCTTTGCAAAAATCTGCAACAGAGTGGGGCTTGTGTTACATGTGTCAGCCTCTTGCAGGATATAAATAAATTAAGGATTATGTTGATTGATATGTAAAAGATATCTGAATGTTACATAGTATCATAAAAGTGTAGAAAACGTCAGGCGCGATTTAGACATTTATACCCTTTCTTTTCATTTACTATCCAAGATTTGCTAATAAATTGGCTTGTAGTGAACATTCTTTCAATCTGAAAGGTCCTATCAGTATCTAAGCAACAAGACAATAATGAAATAAGAGATATCTAAGAGAAATTATTACCAGATAACAATCCCCCACTGGTTCACCATTTCAAATTTTAAGGAGTCAGAGGAGGAGCAACGTGCATATCATGCTTCAATTATCTACAGTACAAGTAAACTTACAGTATGTGTAAGTTTACTTATATCATATATAACCATAAGTAAACTTAGAAAGTATAAAAATGTTTACATTCACAGTTCATATACAAGACTAAAGGTATGCAGTATACAAAGGTTTCCAATATCCTACCCAATCAGAGGCAAACATATTAAAACTGTAGAAAACTGTAATACAAGTGACACTTCAAATGTATCTGATGTTTCACATCAAACCTCTTGTAAGAACAGACCATGCACAGACTTGTAAAAGGGCATTGACTTTGCATGTAATCAATTTGTGCTGAAATACTGAAAGGGTCACTTGAAGTATTGCTTAATAGGCATCTTTATTTTTCTCACTGACTACCTTCTGAAAACAGAACAAAAACTGTTAAAAGGTCATTGACCTTCCCTTTTTATTAATAATTGACCTTGCCTGGAAACAAGCAGCCCTGAAATGAAAGAAAAAACTGGTAGATAATAATGCATTTATCGTGAATGGATGTCTCCTAGTTCAAACATTGTCAAAATCATGATGCTGAAAATTCCAAGTAGATGGCATCTGGGTTAGGATAAAGTCTGAAAAAATATATATCCAACATAACAGTTTAAAAGTATTTCCTTTGCAAAAATCTGCAACAGAGTGGGGCTTGTGTTACATGTGTCAGCCTCTTGCAGGATATAAATAAATTAAGGATTATGTTGATTGATATGTAAAAGATATCTGAATGTTACATAGTATCATAAAAGTGTAGAAAACGTCAGGCGCGATTTAGACATTTATACCCTTTCTTTTCATTTACTATCCAAGATTTGCTAATAAATTGGCTTGTAGTGAACATTCTTTCAATCTGAAAGGTCCTATCAGTATCTAAGCAACAAGACAATAATGAAATAAGAGATATCTAAGAGAAATTATTACCAGATAACAATCCCCCACTGGTTCACCATTTCAAATTTTAAGGAGTCAGAGGAGGAGCAACGTGCATATCATGCTTCAATTATCTACAGTACAAGTAAACTTACAGTATGTGTAAGTTTACTTATATCATATATAACCATAAGTAAACTTAGAAAGTATAAAAATGTTTACATTCACAGTTCATATACAAGACTAAAGGTATGCAGTATACAAAGGTTTCCAATATCCTACCCAATCAGAGGCAAACATATTAAGTTTAAAGATGTATATGTATACAGTGCATAAACAGTGTCAAACATATGCTGTATATGAATGTTAACCGATGTCCTTCACAACCAGAAGTAAATTTAAAAAGTATAGAAATGTTTACATACAAAGTTGATTAACAGGAGTATACTTACATGACACAAATGTTTATTTTTATCATATATAACCTGAAGTAAACTAAAGGTGTATATGAAAGTTTATTCATATCATATGTAATCAGGAGTAAACTGTTGAATTCTTGCAAAGCTAAATATGATGATAAAGTTTAGGATGCTTTACCCTGCCAGTTTAGTCTTGTGGTTACTGATATGTAGTTTACATCTGTATATCTGAAACATGAAGTTTCAGAGGGCTTAAACAGATATAGTACAGGTATATCTTTGTTTATCTGGATCTTGGCACAGTGGTACCTTTCAAAGGACAACACAATTCTTGACGTCTTTGCCATTCCCTCTTGAACTAATTTTACCTCTCAATGTGTCTCTATGATAACATTATACATGGAAATAATGCCAAGAAAGAAGTGTGCTTTCAAAAGGGGGCATCAAATTAGGTTCTTGTGTAAATAGGTTTTATTGACATCTGCCTTTACTTTATTGTTTCTTTTTGTCATCAAGCAGACCAATGATTAGTTTCAGTTGGTTTTCTTGCAAAAAGTTAGAATGTCTTTAAACTGCTACCTGAGACTGTTGCGTCTGATTTTTTGGATCATCAGTTTTATTTTGAGTGGTGAAAACTGATAAGCATATTATTTCCCCCAGAAAATAAATATAACAGTTGATATATTATGATTAAAGAAAGCCTCTTTTGTCAACCGTTTGGGAAATCTGAGATTTGCTGCGATTTAGTGTACTGCGATGTTGTGAGCATCCAGAATGGCGTGATTTGTCCAGATTGGTTCATATGTTCTGCCCTGAATGGTTCAGAGATCGCCCACCCCTGAACATGTAAAAGAAGGAATTCATTAGCATTTGGAAAGTAATTTGGTTATGATATTTTGTAGGGACGTGATGTGTGGTATGGACCTAGTGTTTTGAAATTAAATCATTTTGGCAATCATTGTTTTACTGGGGCATATCTTAATAGTTCTCCTATGAGTGCCACACGCACACCTGGTTTATAGACCAATGACGGTTGTCAAGACAATGGTGGCAGACAATGGCAATTATTTTGACCAATCAGAGAACACCTAACAGACGATTTCAAGAAGTGTCCTTTGTATCAATGGCAGGAAGCGGCAATTAACATGTGTCTACATTTTAACATCGCATAGATGGCTTTCTTAGAATAAATAACACAGACAAATCATTAAACTGAATTAACTGGCAACAGGGTCTTTTGGGCAGCTACAGATTTGTCTAGTTAATGAATTCTTCTAAATTATTGTTTTGGAGATCAGATATTTACCTAGGGAAGCAATCAAATGTCATTACACATCATATTCCCCAACATCCCTTTCTGTTCCATTTGAAAGTAGACGAGTCTTCTGTTGAAATCCAAATCATCCATTGCACACTTTGTAAACATGAAATGGGTAGTACAAAACATGGTGTGACTTTCACCCAATATAAATGGCGCCAAAAGAGCAGTTTTTCAAATATCTTCTATACTTTTAAAGAACCGACTACTCGTAGTAACCCATTGGAATTGCTGGCTCCCTGTTTGTGGCTGCACCGGTTTGGCACCCGCCGTTTTGACGGCGGCGAGAGCGGCATATTGCCGGATCCTCCATTTTGTCCCTTTGAATTCATACATATCTCTACTTGAAATATTTTCACAAATCCAGCAAACCCAACCATCATTGCTTGCTGCTTTACAGACCAGTTAATGCTACAAAAATGTCATTCATTCACGTAGAATGATTTCATTATCCATTTTATCAGTATAAAATCATTATCCATTTTATCAGAATTATATCATTATCCATTTTATCAGAATGATATCATTTTCTATTATATTAGAATGATAATATGATCCATCAGAATGATATCATTATCCATTTTGTTTAAATGATATCATAATCCATTTTATCTGAATGAAAGCATTATCCATTATATCAGAATGATATCATTATCAGGGTGATATTAATTTTATTCTGATATCATTATCAATTATATCCAAATGATATAATTATCCATTTCATCAGAATGATATCATTATCCACTTTATCAGAATAATATCATTATCCACTTTATCAGAATGATATCATTATCCATTATATCAAATATCATTATCCATTTTATCAGATATAATTATCCATTTTATCAGAATGGACTATGTTTCCGGTCAGATTTTCCCTGATATTTATGGAATACAGCATATTCTAGAATTCGTGCCGTAAAAATCGTGAGACGTTGCGCACATTTGGCAAGCCATTTTGATAGGTCATATATATCCTTCTGTTTGACAATTTGTCCAATATTCTATACATAGTACATACAGTATACCAAAATAGGTAATTAAAAATACACTCTCAATATATGAAAAAAGGGTCACCACATAAGATTTTCAAAAATGAATGTCAAAGTTTTGGATTTTCATGTTGTCCTTTGAAAAGAAAACTGTCAGAAATTTTAAATTTAAATATGAAAATCCAACATTCTTTCAATATTAAAATACTAGATACCCAACCACAAAAACACATGTTCACCTTGTTTTTTTTCAGTTATTGACCATTGCAAAATTTCGTGGTCACCATTCCAGAATCTTCATAGATTGACTTCAAATTTTGGAAGTTTGCATAAAATTTAAGTCTTTTGTTCAAATATATAGTAATCAGTTGATTAGTTAACCCATAACATTCCTTATTTTTTCAAATATCCGATATTCCCAACCTATCTGGAGATCCCTTTAATTGTCAAATGTCATATTCCCAACCTATCTGGAAATTCCTGAAATTGTCAAATATCATATTCCAAACCAATCTGGAAAATCCTTACATTTTCAAATATCCGATATTCCCAACCTATCCGGAAATCCCTTAAATTGTCAAATACCATATTCCCAACCTATCTGGAAATTCCTGAAATATCATATTTCCAACCTATCTGGAAATTCTTTACATTGTCAAATATCATATTCCCCCCAAACAAAACCAAGTTTGGAAAGCTATGACATTCTTTTTATTCTTCAATTCTTTATATTTCCAGTATGTGTTGTAATGATATAAACAATAGAATATGGGGTCACTGTGCTTATTTTTAAATTATTCAACTTTGTATAATGCCATACCATCATATTCCACACCTGACAATGGAAAGTTTGATAACTCAAAAATAGACATTGTTACCCTTTGTCTAGGAATATTTAAATTACACAACTTTAATCTAAACTCTCCTCATTTCAATGCCACCTTTGATAGTATTGTTTCCTTGTACATGGCATGTTTTTCTATAAGCAAATATACTTGACTTTTGAGGTGACATACAGGAGTTAGGAACAGTCATGGGGATTAAAAAATTGAATAAGGCATGGTGGAGAAATCGTTCATACTTTTTGTGGAACTGAGAAAGTCATTTGTGATAGCTAGAGCCAAGCTGTGAAAGCTGTGTTATAGTTAATGTCTCGCTTTCCATGTATTAAATATATATATATATATATGGCCCCGTCTTCGGACATAATAACAGTTGAATGGAGGGAAAATATGTTGTTAGCGTGAGAATCTCTTATTTTGAAAGGTACCATCTCCACCAAAACGCATGCTCCATTTACTGTCAAAAGAAAGTTTATGTTTGAATAACTAGGTTTGGGCATGATTCAGTGAGCACTGGCAAAGCACAATAATTTCCTCCAGATCTGTCATTACTCAAATGAGTTTGTACCTTGAGTGTGAGTGTTTACCGGTTAGTTAAGAGATTATTCTCCTGAGTTGTCCCAGAGTTCAGTTAATTCTTCACTTCCAGTTGATTCTCACCAAAAAAAACATTCAAAAGTTAGTAGACTATTTTAGTTACATCTTGGGACTTATTTTCCTAGGATGATGTGAACATTTGATTTAGTAGATATTCAAAACGAGAGGGATTCCTCATGGCAATTTGTAGACAATAGGTAATCTGCAAACCCGTCCCTAAAGGGTTAACACATTGTCCTTGTAAATCTGTGACAGGGTGGGTTGTCATGTCAAGGAACTGCAACATGACAATTCAGTGAGGCAGCACTATATCTGCTACAAGTAGTTCTCATCACGTTTCATAACAATGATCAGTTTATAAAAGGAAATATATGTGAAGTATGCACGGCAAATATCAGAGACAGTGTGGAGCATTTTCTCTGTGAGTGCTCAGCCTTAGAGGCAGAACGGATTGAATTGCTCAATGAAGTGTCAATGCATGCACAGAGTGACAATTACATGATTATGGATATGAGTGATAAGTGAAAGTTCCTACTTTCGCCAGAGACATATTCTCAGGACAATTGGACAGAACTGGCCAGTATAGTGGCCAAAGGAGTCCACTCCATGATTCAGAAGAAAAGGAGCCTATATAAATAATGCTCAGTGATTTTAATGTGTTGTAATTTGTTTGTATTGTGTGCATGCCATATTCTTAAATATTTAACACTGTATGTATATATAATGTGCTCTCCAGGCTTGGAGGTTATAATAAAATATATATATATATCACGAAATGACTGAAATAATGTTGAAAGTGATGTAAAACCCCAAAAAAATAAACAAACTGAATGACAAGAATGATTACATCTATTTATGGAATTACTGCAAATACATTTCTCTCAATGTAATGCTCTGGAATAAGATAAAAATAGTATTTCTCTGCATTACATAGGTAGTATTCAATCACTACCTCTGCAGTGATTGCCCTATATTTGATACCATTCTAAATTTGGAATTCCCCAATACTTGCCTTCCTCACAAAAATATCATCAAATCTGAATTGAACGACATAAACTGTAATCAGGTGTCTGACACATAAACTGACCAATTAGTAAAATTGCCAGTACAAAACAAATCTTTTTATATTCTTCCACCAGTCAGTTTTTTTAAAATACTGATGACTTGGGGTTGATTCTGTGCGCACCTTTATACCTTTGGTAATAGGGACTAATATGAAAGAGAAGTCCTGCTATAGAGGGCGGTTCAGTACACCCCCAAGTGAAAGTATATCTATCTTATCTATTTCAGATGCGTAAAGGCCTGTTGGTCGTGGTGTTGATCGCACTTTTACTGGTGCAGTTCACACCTGATGGCTCCTGCTTGCGAAGAAGACGAAGATATCTGAGCTACAAACATCTAACCTTTTCCAAACAAGAAGGTTTTGTGACACTTGTTATTTGTTATATACTATGCCTTAAAACATGAATAAGAATGATATTTCACTGTAAAAATTAAATTCAAATATGGAACTAAAATATATTCAACAAAATCTTTTTTTATATAAATGTGGGATAATACTTTTTTATTTCAGATAATCGAGTTAGGAGAAGCTACATTGAAGAAGACACTATTAATGAACATGATAAGCTTGAAACAGATGTCATTAATTAATTTGATTGATATCCTCTGTGGGTTTATAATGTAAAAAATTTAATAATATTGATAAACGATGTTGATTTGACAAACGTCAGTTCAAACAACTGTTTAACTATTTAAGTTGAATTCTTCAAGGACGACCATGTCTTGTGTAATCAAAATAAAAAATCACATCAAAAAAAGTTTAAGAAAAAAATTACAAAAATTAAAATATTCAACTCAGAGCATGATATATTGCAGTAAAGGGTATATATCACTATACAAATAGTAATGTCTTACGATTGAAATTATTCCATATTGTTTAATGAGATCATTACAGATTATAGTTGGGTAAATAGTGGCTCAATACAAAATTGCTGTCGATTAATTCATCATAATCATCAGAGAACCAGAAAGACACCATTCCCTCTGTGATGTTCATGAGTTCGATTCCCAGCTTTTCCTAATTAAATTCCCTTCCTAATTTATATGAGCTGAGCCCATGCCTCAATGGTTAACCTATTGTCTTTGTAAATCCCTGAATGAGTGGCTTTACTAATGTCTCTGTGCTTAAGGATGGGTAGCTTTTCAACGTCAACAATGCAAATATGTGGGAATTAGAAAATGGGAATCACAGGGTTAAAAAAGGAAGTATTGTCTTACTGAGGCAAGATTTGAGTTTTAAAAATTGATCACCTGACATAAAATCGCAAGCAATGTAAGTTACCTGTGGACTCCCGACTTGAGTGTCTAACTTAACCGAGGCAGATATGGACCTCAACCTTAATGTCTGCAAGGAGTTTGTGATGTCAGCTGTTATTTCATCAAGGTATATGTGCTCCCTATGTTTTGAGAGACTCACTTGATGCAAGTCATTTACATATATAAGGTATGTCGTCCAAGACCTTATCTTATCGATGTGGCCGTGAGAAGGAAGACACAGTGATATCTGGTATCAACAGAGCTACATCTGATATCATCAGAGCTACACCTGGTATCAATACAGCTACATCTGGTATCATCAGAGCTACATCTGGTATCAAAAGAGCTACATCTGGAATCATCAGAGCTACATCTGATATCATCAGAGCTACATCTGGTATCAAAAGAGCTACATCTGGAATCATCAGAGCTACATCTGATATCATCAGAGCTACATCTGGTATCAAAAGAGCTACATCTGGAATCATCAGAGCTACACCTGGTATCAACAAAGCTACATCTGGTATCATCAGAGCTACATCTGGTATCAAAAGAGCTACATCTGGAATCATCAGAGCTACATCTGATATCATCAGAGCTACATCTGGTATCATCAGAGCTACATCTGGTATCATCAGAGCTACACCTGGTATCAACAGAGCTACATCTTGTATCATCAGAGCTACATCTGGTTTCAACAGAACTATATCTGGTATCAACAGAGCTACATCTGGCATCATCAGAGCAACATCTGATATCATCAAAGCTTTTTTGAGAGATCTACTGTCAATTCTACTGATATTACAGGTGTGATGTGATATGTTTGATACCACATGTTTGATAAGACAGGTTTGATGTCACCAGTTTGATATGACAGGTTTGATGTGACAGGTTTGATGTGACAGGTTTGATGTGACAGGTTTGATGTGACAGGTTTGATGTGACAGGTTTGATATGACAGGTTTGATATGACAGGTTTGATATGACAGGTTTGATGTGACAGGTTTGATGTGACAGGTTTGATGTGACAGGTTTGATGTGACAGGTTTGATGTTACAGGTTTGATATGACAGGTTTGATATGACAGGTTTGATATGACAGGTTTGATATGACAGGTTTGATGCCACAGTTTCATGACCACATGTTTCCTCGGTATGTTAACTAATTTTTGTATACAGCTCTTAGAGCAGTAATAAATATATGCGATTTCTGTGTACTTTTCAGTTCTGACCACCACCATCCCTAGTCTCTAGTCTACATTTACAGCAACTTCTATATGAAGAGAAAATATAAATATCTTTTTCAAAAAGGAAACTGTATATAAATTCTGTTTTTAAAAAAGACTCAACATTACACTTACATAAGAATGACCTATCCTCCACTGAATATGTCAGTTTAAGTGATTTATACAGGGCTTAATTATAGTATTTATATGATATTTACGGACCCCATCGTCCATTGTATATATACCAGTTTCAGGACCTGTCTTCCACTGTATATGCCAGTTTATATGATATATACAGGACCTATCTCCGACTATATATGCCAGTTTATGTGATATTTACAGGACCTATCCCCGCCGAATATGCCAGTTTATGTGATGTTTACAGGACCTATCTTCCACTGTATATGAACCAGCATTTTTTACCAGCACAATATGTAATTACCCCAAAAATGTATCACAAATATCACATTTCAAATTTATCATTGACAGACAACATAGCAAAAACTGATAAGCAAGCCAGTTATCCTGAAAATATGCATATCGAAGGTTATACTTGTTGACCTTTTATATTAGACCCTTTTTCAGATTTTAAGACAAACTAGTTCTTGTCTGAAAACAAGCTTTCCTGAAAGTGAATAAATTGCAAGGGATATTAAGTTATTTTATCCCTAAATGGTACACATACAATATTTTCTATCAGGCTCTGTTAGAATATTCCTGACTGGTGAAAGGATATTGACAAAATGCCATTGGCCTTTTGTTGATAAATGGTCATTGCTTAAAATGTACAAAAAGTATAAAAAAATCATTTCTATATTTCCTAATGGTATACATTCATCTTAATCCAGTCCCTTGTCATTGACCTTGCTTATTAATGAACTCTTCTGAAAGAAACAGTAATTGACACTTCAGAACTATCTGGGGTTTCATATCAAACCTCTTGTAAGAACAGAACATGCATAGAATTGTAAAAGGTCATTGACCTTGCTTGTAATCAATTTGTGCTGAAAAACTGAAAGGGTCACTTGAAGTACTATAGTGAGTTTATCCTTGCTTATTACGCATCTTTATTTTTTTCACTGGTTACCTTCTGAAAACAGTACAAAAACTGTTAAAAGGTCATTGACCTTCCCTTTTTATTCATAATAGACCTTGGAAACAAGCAGCCCTGAAATGAAAGAAAAACTGGTAGATAATAGTGCATTCATCCCAAATGGATGTCTCCTTGTTCAAACATTGTCAAAATCATGATGCTGAAAATTCCAAGTGGATGGCATCTGGGTTAGCATAAAGTCTGAAAAAATATATATCCAACATAACAGTTTAAAAGTATTTCCTTTGCAAAAATCTGCAACAGAGGGGGGCCTGTGTTACATGTGTCAGCCTCTTGCAGGATGGTGGTTAGCATCCTGTGTAAACATTTTTATCAATGTCCTATCAACCTGGGACACAAAGGAAGGATAGCTGTTTTTCTGCCAACATGCCTATCACCCCCATCAGTTATTTTAGGTCACTGCGCTTAGGGGCATTTGACTTCAGTTAATCTCAGAGTAATATATCCATAATTTATCTAGGTCGAAAGTTTGAGAAGCAGGGATAATCTCAGGATAATCTCAGGCAGCAACCAAGCTTGGACACAAAGTTATCTCTGATTAGGTGTCATCTCTGTGATATAGTCAGCGGCTCTCTCTGTTCTCAGTGGGGTATTTTTCCAACCTCTCCAACTCTCTAGGTATATTACTCTAAAAATTAACCCCTGTTGAGTAAGCCAGCACACTATCATATAGATTTGCCAAAGAGATTTTATAATTGGTCCAGGATTCTCACTTTAACCTTCTAGAAGTCATCATTACAGATTTGCCAAGAATAATGATGATCAAGGATGATCTTGAATCTCATCAGATTAAATTCCATTTATTTCACTGCATCCCAATGCTGTGTCACTTTCATCACAAAATATAAATCGCTGCTGGATGTGGCTGGGATGAGCACTTGATTAACCTTGGTCGCCATGGTGACAGTCTCTACACTGTATCAGGTGGGTTCAGGGCAAATTGTTGCTGACCCAATTTCCAAAAAGCCTGCTACTAATTCACATTTGAAGATTTAAAAACAGGGATGAGGGCCCATAAATGAGAAACCCACATCAGGACCCAAAGGCCAGATGGTCTGGTGATTAAAACTTGTGGTGCTAGGTTAAAAAAAGGTACCTATGATTTTGATATTTTTCACTTTTTCCTGACATACAGTCCAAGATTTGTCAATATTTCTGCTTCTACACCATATTTGTCCACTCTGAAAAGTCCTATCAGTCTAAACAACACAACAATCATGACATAAGAGATATCTAAGAGATCTGAATGTTATATAGTACCCTAAAAGTGTAAAAACGTCGGGCACGATTTAGATATTTTATACCGTTTATATTAACTTACAATCTAAGATTTGCTAATATCATCAGTATGATGGCTTGTAATTAACATATTTTCACTCTGCAAAGTCCTATCAGGATATAAATAAATTCAGGATTATGTTGATTGATATGTAAAAGAGATCTGAATGTTATATAGTATCATAAATGTGTAAAAACCGTCAGGCGCGATTTAGACATTTTATACCCTTTCTTTTCATTTACTATCCAAGATTTGCTAATATGTTGGCTTGTAGTGAACATTTTTTTACTCTGAAAAGTCCTATCAGTATCTAAACAACATAAAAACCATGAAATAAGAGATATATAAGAGATGTGAATTTTATATAGTACCATAAAAGTGTAGAAAACGTCAGGCGCGATTTAGACATTTATACCCTTTCTTTTCATTTACTATCCAAGATTTGCTAATAAATTGGCTTGTAGTGAACATTTTTTTCAATCTGAGAAGTCCTATCAGTATCTAAGCAACAAGACAATAATGAAATAGAAATGTTTACACACAAAGTTGATAAACAGGAGTATACTTACACGACACAAATGTTTATCTTTATCATATATAACCTGAAGTAAACTAAAAGTGTATATGAAAGTTTTCTCATATCATATGTGATCAGGACTAAACTGTTGAATTCTTGCAAAGCTAAATATGATGATAAAGTTTGGGATGCTTTACCCTGCCAGTTTAGTCTTGTGGTTACTGATGCACAGTGGTACCTTTCAAAGGACAACACAATTCTTGACGTCTTTGCCATTCCCTCGTGAACTAATTTTACCTCTCAATGTGTCTCTATGATAACATTACACATGGAAATAATGCCAGGAAAGAAGTGTGCTTTCAAAAGGGGGCATCAAATTAGGTTCTTGTGTAAATAGGTTTTATTGACATCTGCCTTTACTTTATTGTTTCTTTTAGTCATCAAGCAGACCAATGATTAGTTTCAGTTGGTTTTCTTGCAAAAAGTTAGAATGTCTTTAAACTGCTACCTGAGACTGTTGCGTCTAATTTTTTGGATCATCAGTTTTATTTTGAGTGGTGAAAACTGATAAGCATATTATTTCCCCCAGAAAATAAATATAACAGTTGATATATTATGATTAAAGAAAGCCTCTTTTGTCAACCGTTTGTGAAATCTGAGATTTGCTGCGATTTAGTGTACTGCGATGTTGTGAGCATCCAGAATGGCGTGATTTGTCCAGATTGGTTCATATGTTCTGCCCTGAATGGTTCAGAGATCGCCCACCCCTGAACATGTAAAAGAAGGAATTCATTAGCATTTGGAAAGTAATTTGGTTATGTTATTTTGTAGGGACGTGATGTGTGGTATGGACCTTGTGTTTTGAAATTAAATCATTTTGGCAATCATTGTTTTACTGGAGCATATCTTAATAGTTCTCCTATGAGTGCCACACGCACACCTGGTTTATAGACCAATGACGGTTGTCAAGACAATGGTGGCAGACAATGGCAATTATTTTGACCAATCAGAGAGCACCTAACAGACGATTTCAAGAAGTGTCCATTGTATCAATGGCAGGAAGCGGCAATTACCATGTGTCTACATTTCAACATCGCATAGATGGCTTTCTTAGAATAAATAACACAGACAAATCATTAAACTGAATTAACTGGCAACAGGGTCTTTTGGGCAGCTACAGATTTGTCTAGTTAATGAATTCTTCTAAATTATTGTTTTGGAGATCAGATATTTACCTAGGGAAGCAATCAAATGTCATTACACATCATATTCCCCAACATCACTTTCTGTTCCATTTGAAAGTAGACGAGTCTTCTGTTGAAATCCAAATCATCCATTGCACACTTTGTAAACATGAAATGGGTAGTACAAAACATGGTGTGACTTTCTCCCAATATAAATGGCGCCAAAAGAGCAGTTTTTCAAATATCTTCTATACTTTTAAAGAACCGACTACTCGTAGTAACCCATTGGAATTGCTGGCTCCCTGTTTGTGGCTGCACAGGTTTGGCACCGGCTGTTTCGCCGGCGACGAGAGTGGCAGATCGGCAGATCCTCCATTTTGTCCCTTTGAATTCGCCGAAGATAATTCATACATAACCTTACTTGAAAGAACTTCACAAATCCAGCAAACCCAACCATCATTGCTTGCTGCTTTACAGACCAGTTAATGCTACAAAAATGTCATTCATTCACGTAGAATTATTTCATTATCCAGTTTATCAATATAACATCATTATCCATTTCATCAGAATGATATCATTGTCCATTTTATCAAAATGATATCATTTTCCATTATACTAAAATGATAACATTACTCATTTTATCAGAATGATACCTACCATTATCCACTTTATCAGAATGATATCATTATCCACTTTATCAGAATGATATCATATCCACTTTATCAGAATAATATCATTATCCACTTAACAGAATGATATCATTATCCATTTTATCAGGGTGATATCATTATCCATTTTATCAGAATGGACTATATTTCCGGTCAGATTTTCCCTGATATTTATGGAATACAGCATATTCTAGAATTCGTGCCGTAAAAATCGTGAGACGTTGCACACATTTGGCAAGCCATTTTGATAGGTCATATATATCCTTCTGTTTGACAATTTGTCCAATATTCTATACATAGTACATACAGTATACCAAAATAGGTAATTAAAAATACACTCTCAATATATGAAAAAAGGGTCACCACATAAGATTTTCAAAAATGAATGTCAAAGTTTTGGATTTTCATGTTGTCCTTTGAAAAGAAAACTGTCAGAAATTTTAAATTTAAATATGAAAATCCAACATTCTTTCAATATTAAAATACTAGATACCCAACCACAAAAACACATGTTCACCTTGTTTTTTTTCAGTTATTGACCATTGCAAAATTTCGTGGTCACCATTCCAGAATCTTCATAGATTGACTTCAAATTTTGGAAGTTTGCATAAAATATAACAGTCTTTTGTTCAAATATATAGTAATCAGTTGATTAGTTAACCCATAACATTCCTTATTTTTTCAAATATCCGATATTCCCAACCTATCTGGAGATCCCTTTAATTGTCAAATGTCATATTCCCAACCTATCTGGAAATTCCTGAAATTGTCAAATATCATATTCCAAACCAATCTGGAAAATCCTTACATTTTCAAATATCCGATATTCCCAACCTATCCGGAAATCCCTTAAATTGTCAAATACCATATTCCCAACCTATCTGGAAATTCCTGAAATATCATATTTCCAACCTATCTGGAAATTCTTTACATTGTCAAATATCATATTCCCCCCAAACAAAACCAAGTTTGGAAAGCTATGACATTCTTTTTATTCTTCAATTCTTTATATTTCCAGTATGTGTTGGAATGATATAAACAATAGAATATGGGGTCACTGTGCTTATTTTTAAATTATTCAACTTTGTATAATGCCATACCATCATATTCCACACCTGACAATGGAAAGTTTGATAACTCAAAAATAGACATTGTTACCCTTTGTCTAGGAATATTTAAATTACACAACTTTAATCTAAACTCTCCTCATTTCAATGCCACCTTTGATAGTATTGTTTCCTTGTACATTGCATGTTTTTCTATAAGCAAATATACTTGACTTTTGAGGTGACATACAGGAGTTAGGAACAGTCATGGGGATTAAAAAGTTGAATAAGGCATGGTGGAGAAATACTTTTTGTGGAACTGAGAAAGTCATTTGTGATAGCTAGAGCCAAGCTGTGAAAGCTGTGTTATAGTTAATGTCTCGCTTTCCATGTATTAAATATATATATATATATATATATATGGCCCCGTCTTCGGACATAATAACAGTTGAATGGAGGGAAAATATGTTGTTAGCGTGAGAATCTCTTATTTTGAAAGGTACCATCTCCACCAAGACGCATGCTCCATTTACTGTCAAAAGAAAGTTTATGTTTGAATAACTAGGTTTGGGCATGATTCAGTGAGCACTGGCAAAGCACAATAATTTCCTCCAGATCTGTCATTACTCAAATAGAGTTTGTACCTTGAGTGTGAGTGTTTACCGATTAGTTAAGAGATTATTCTCCTGAGTTGTCCCAGAGTTCAGTTAATTCTTCACTTCCAGTTGATTCTCACCAAAAAAAACATTCAAAAGTAAGTAGACTATTTTAGTTACATCTTGGGACTTATTTTCCTAGAATGATGTGAACATCTGATTTAGTAGATATTCAAAACGAGAGGGATTCCTCATGGCAATTTGTAGACAATAGGTAATCTGCAAACCCGTCCCTAAAGGGTTAACCCATTGTCCTTGTAAATCTGTGACAGGGTGGGTTGTCATGTCAAGGACCTGCAACATGACAATTCAGTGAGGCCGCACTCTATCTGCTACAAGTAGTTCTCATCACGAAATGACTGAAATAATGTTGAAAGTGATGTAAAACCCCCAAAAAATAAACAAACTGAATGACAAGAATGATTACATCTATTTATGGAATTACTGCAAATACATTTCTCTCAATGTAATGCTCTGAAATAAGATAAAAATAGTATTTCTCTGCATTACATAGGTAGTATTCAATTACTACCTCTGCAGTGATTGCCCTATATTTGATACCATTCTAAATTTGGAATTCCCCAATACTTGCCTTCCTCACAAAAATATCATCAAATCTGAATTGAACGACATAAACTGTAATCAGGTGTCTGACACATAAACTGACCAATTAGTAAAAGTGCCAGTACAAAACAAATCTTTTTATATTCTTCCACCAGTCAGTTTTTTTAAAATACTAATGACTTGGGGTTGATTCTGTGCGCACCTTTATACCTTTGGTTATAGGGACTAATATGAAAGAGAAGTCCTGCTATAGAGGGCGGTTCAGTACACCCCCAAGTGAAAGTATATCTATCTTATCTATTTCAGATGCGTAAAGGCCTGTTGGTCGTGGTGTTGATCGCACTTTTACTGGTGCAGTTCACACCTGATGGCTCCTGCTTGCGAGGAAGACGAAGATATCTGAGCTACAAACATCTAACCTTTTCCAAACAAGAAGGTTTTGTGACACTTGTTATTTGTTATATACTATGCCTTAAAACATGAATAAGAATGATATTTCACCGTAAAAATTAAATTCAAATATGGAACTAAAATATATTAAACAAAACCTTTTTTTATATAAATGTGGGATAATACTTTTTGATTTCAGATAATCGAGTTAGGAGAAGCTACATTGAAGAAGACACTATTAATGAACATGATAAGCTTGAAACAGATGTCATTAATTAATTTGATTGATATCCTCTGTGGGTTTATAATGTAAAAAATTTAATAATATTGATAAACGATGTTGATTTGACAAACGTCAGTTCAAACAACTGTTTAACTATTTAAGTTGAATTCTTCAAGGACGACCATGTCTTGTGTAATCAAAATAAAAAAATCACATCAAAAAAAGTTTAAGAAAAAAATTACAAAAATTATAATATTCAACTCAGAGCATGATATATTGCAGTAAAGGGTATATATCACTATACAAATAGTAATGTCTTACGATTGAAATTATTCCATATTGTTTAATGAGATCATTACAGATTATAATTGGGTAAATAGTGGCTCAATACAAAATTGCTGTCGATTATTTCATCATAATCATCAGAGAACCAGAAAGACACCATTCCCTCTGTGATGTTCATGAGTTTGATTCCCAGCTTTTCCTAATTAAATTCCCTTCCTAATTTATATGAGCTGAGCCCATGCCTCAATGGTTAACCTATTGTCTTTGTAAATCCCTGAATGAGTGGCTTTACTAATGTCTCTGTGCTTAAGGATGGGTAGCTTTTCAACGTCAACAATGCAAACATGTGGGAATTAGAAAATGGGAATCACAGGGTTAAAAAAGGAAGTATTGTCTTACTGAGGCAAGATTTGAGTTTTAAAAATTGCAAGCAATGTAAGTTACCTGTGGACTCCCGACTTGAGTGTCTTTCTTAACCGAGGCAGATATGGACCTCAACCTTAATGTTTTCAAGGAGTTTGTGATGTCAGCTGTTATTTCATCAAGGTATATGTGCTCCCTATGTTTTGAGACACTCACTTGATGCAAGTTATTTACATATATAAGGTATGTCATCCAAGACCTTATCTTATCGATGTGGCCGTGACAAGGAAGACACAGTGATATCTGGTATCAACAGAGCTACATCTGATATCATCAGAGCTACACCTGGTATCAACACAGCTACATCTGGTATCATCAGAGCTACATCTGGTATCAAAAGAGCTACATCTGGAATCATCAGAGCTACATCTGATATCATCAGAGCTACATCTGGTATCATCAGAGCTACATCTGGTATCAAAAGAGCTACATCTGGAATCATCAGAGCTACACCTGGTATCAACAGAGCTACATCTGGTATCATCAGAGCTACATCTGGTATCATCAGAGCCACATCTGGTATCAAAAGAGCTACATCTGGAATCATCAGAGCTACATCTGATATCATCAGAGCTACATCTGGTATCATTAGAGCTACATCTGGTATCATCAGAGCTACACCTGGTATCAACAGAGCTACATCTTGTATCATCAGAGCTACATCTGGTTTCAACAGAACTATATCTGGTATCAACAGAGCTACATCTGGCATCATCAGAGCAACATCTGATATCATCAAAGCTTTTTTGAGAGATCTACTGTCATTTCTACTGATATTACAGGTGTGATGTGATATGTTTGATACCACATGTTTGATAAGACAGGTTTGATGTCACCAGTTTGATATGACAGGTTTGATATGACAGGTTTGATGTGACAGGTTTGATGTGACAGGTTTGATGTGACAGGTTTGATGTGACAGGTTTGATGTGACAGGTTTGATATGACAGGTTTGATATGACAGGTTTGATATGACAGGTTTGATGTGACAGGTTTGATGTGACAGGTTTGATGTGACAGGTTTGATGTGACAGGTTTGATGTGACAGGTTTGATATGACAGGTTTGATATGACAGGTTTGATATGACAGGTTTGATATGACAGGTTTGATATGACAGGTTTCATGCCACAGTTTAATGACCACATGTTTCCTCGGTATGTTAACTAATTTTTGTATACAGCTCTTAGAGCAGTAATAAATATATGCGATTTCTGTGTACTTTTCAGTTCGGACCACCTCCATCCCTAGTCTCTAGTCTACATTTACAGCAACTTCTATATGAAGAGAAAATATAAATATCTTTTTCAAAAAGGAAACTGTATATAAATTCTGTTTTTAAAAAAGACTTAACATTACACTTACATAAGAATGACCTATCCTCCACTGAATATGTCAGTTTAAGTGATTTATACAGGGCTTAATTATAGTATTTATATGATATTTACGGACCCCATCGTCCATTGTATATATACCAGTTTCAGGACCTGTCTTCCACTGTATATGCCAGTTTATATGATATATACAGGACCTATCTCTGACTATATATGCCAGTTTATGTGATATTTACAGGACCTATCCCCCACTGTATATGCCAGTTTATATGAAATTTACAAGACCTATCCCCGCCGAATATGCCAGTTTATGTGATGTTTACAGGACCTATCTTCCACTGTATATGAACCAGCATTTTTTACCAGCACAATATGTAATTAATAATAATAATAATAATAATAATAAATTTCTATAGCGCTATATCAGACAGAGCCTGCTCATGGCGCTTGCGTAGGTAGTGTTCATTGAACAAATGGGTTTTAAGATGTTTTTTAAAACTTTCAATTGTTTTTGAATTTTTCATTGAAATGGGCAGGGCATTCCAAAGTTTAGGTGCATATGCCCCGAAAGCCCTATCTCCATACCTTTTTAAATTGGTTTTCGGCACAATATATTCATTCTTTTGAGCAGATCTTAGGTTTTTTCCACTTTTTTTGGTTCTTAGCAAGTTTTTAAGGTATTCTGGAGCCCTGTCATTTTGAATTTTCCAAGTGAGGAGCGCAATTTTAAAGTCAATTCTTGCCTCAACAGGCAACCAGTGCAGCTCCATAAGTTTCCATGTGATATGATCTCTTCATCCCAATTTTCCTACAACCCTAGCAGCCGCATTCTGGAGTTTTTGAAGTTTGGCTAATTCACATTTAGGCAAGCCAGCCAATAATGAATTTCCATAGTCAAGAGATGAAGAGATAAAAGCATGTGCTAATGTATTAGAGGTCTTCTCGTCTATGCAACCCCTTATCCTTGCTAAATTTTTAAGATGATAATATCCATTTTTACATATTTTCTTGATCTGATCCTTCATGGTTAATTCCTGATCTATGACAAGCCATTTTGATAGGTCATATATATCCTTCTGTTTGACAATTTGTCCAATATTCTATACATAGTACATACAGTATACCAAAATAGGTAATTAAAAATACACTCTCAATATATGAAAAAAGGGTCACCACATAAGATTTTCAAAAATGAATGTCAAAGTTTTGGATTTTCATGTTGTCCTTTGAAAAGAAAACTGTCAGAAATTTTAAATTTAAATATGAAAATCCAACATTCTTTCAATATTAAAATACTAGATACCCAACCACAAAAACACATGTTCACCTTGTTTTTTTTCAGTTATTGACCATTGCAAAATTTCGTGGTCACCATTCCAGAATCTTCATAGATTGACTTCAAATTTTGGAAGTTTGCATAAAATATAACAGTCTTTTGTTCAAATATATAGTAATCAGTTGATTAGTTAACCCATAACATTCCTTATTTTTTCAAATATCCGATATTCCCAACCTATCTGGAGATCCCTTTAATTGTCAAATGTCATATTCCCAACCTATCTGGAAATTCCTGAAATTGTCAAATATCATATTCCAAACCAATCTGGAAAATCCTTACATTTTCAAATATCCGATATTCCCAACCTATCCGGAAATCCCTTAAATTGTCAAATACCATATTCCCAACCTATCTGGAAATTCCTGAAATATCATATTTCCAACCTATCTGGAAATTCTTTACATTGTCAAATATCATATTCCCCCCAAACAAAACCAAGTTTGGAAAGCTATGACATTCTTTTTATTCTTCAATTCTTTATATTTCCAGTATGTGTTGGAATGATATAAACAATAGAATATGGGGTCACTGTGCTTATTTTTAAATTATTCAACTTTGTATAATGCCATACCATCATATTCCACACCTGACAATGGAAAGTTTGATAACTCAAAAATAGACATTGTTACCCTTTGTCTAGGAATATTTAAATTACACAACTTTAATCTAAACTCTCCTCATTTCAATGCCACCTTTGATAGTATTGTTTCCTTGTACATTGCATGTTTTTCTATAAGCAAATATACTTGACTTTTGAGGTGACATACAGGAGTTAGGAACAGTCATGGGGATTAAAAAGTTGAATAAGGCATGGTGGAGAAATCGTTCATACTTTTTGTGGAACTGAGAAAGTCATTTGTGATAGCTAGAGCCAAGCTGTGAAAGCTGTGTTATAGTTAATGTCTCGCTTTCCATGTATTAAATATATATATATATATATATATGGCCCCGTCTTCGGACATAATAACAGTTGAATGGAGGGAAAATATGTTGTTAGCGTGAGAATCTCTTATTTTGAAAGGTACCATCTCCACCAAGACGCATGCTCCATTTACTGTCAAAAGAAAGTTTATGTTTGAATAACTAGGTTTGGGCATGATTCAGTGAGCACTGGCAAAGCACAATAATTTCCTCCAGATCTGTCATTACTCAAATAGAGTTTGTACCTTGAGTGTGAGTGTTTACCGGTTAGTTAAGAGATTATTCTCCTGAGTTGTCCCAGAGTTCAGTTAATTCTTCACTTCCAGTTGATTCTCACCAAAAAAAACATTCAAAAGTAAGTAGACTATTTTAGTTACATCTTGGGACTTATTTTCCTAGAATGATGTGAACATCTGATTTAGTAGATATTCAAAACGAGAGGGATTCCTCATGGCAATTTGTAGACAATAGGTAATCTGCAAACCCGTCCCTAAAGGGTTAACCCATTGTCCTTGTAAATCTGTGACAGGGTGGGTTGTCATGTCAAGGACCTGCAACATGACAATTCAGTGAGGCCGCACTATATCTGCTACAAGTAGTTCTCATCACGAAATGACTGAAATAATGTTGAAAGTGATGTAAAACCCCCAAAAAATAAACAAACTGAATGACAAGAATGATTACATCTATTTATGGAATTACTGCAAATACATTTCTCTCAATGTAATGCTCTGAAATAAGATAAAAATAGTATTTCTCTGCATTACATAGGTAGTATTCAATTACTACCTCTGCAGTGATTGCCCTATATTTGATACCATTCTAAATTTGGAATTCCCCAATACTTGCCTTCCTCACAAAAATATCATCAAATCTGAATTGAACGACATAAACTGTAATCAGGTGTCTGACACATAAACTGACCAATTAGTAAAAGTGCCAGTACAAAACAAATCTTTTTATATTCTTCCACCAGTCAGTTTTTTTAAAATACTAATGACTTGGGGTTGATTCTGTGCGCACCTTTATACCTTTGGTTATAGGGACTAATATGAAAGAGAAGTCCTGCTATAGAGGGCGGTTCAGTACACCCCCAAGTGAAAGTATATCTATCTTATCTATTTCAGATGCGTAAAGGCCTGTTGGTCGTGGTGTTGATCGCACTTTTACTGGTGCAGTTCACACCTGATGGCTCCTGCTTGCGAGGAAGACGAAGATATCTGAGCTACAAACATCTAACCTTTTCCAAACAAGAAGGTTTTGTGACACTTGTTATTTGTTATATACTATGCCTTAAAACATGAATAAGAATGATATTTCACCGTAAAAATTAAATTCAAATATGGAACTAAAATATATTAAACAAAACCTTTTTTTATATAAATGTGGGATAATACTTTTTGATTTCAGATAATCGAGTTAGGAGAAGCTACATTGAAGAAGACACTATTAATGAACATGATAAGCTTGAAACAGATGTCATTAATTAATTTGATTGATATCCTCTGTGGGTTTATAATGTAAAAAATTTAATAATATTGATAAACGATGTTGATTTGACAAACGTCAGTTCAAACAACTGTTTAACTATTTAAGTTGAATTCTTCAAGGACGACCATGTCTTGTGTAATCAAAATAAAAAAATCACATCAAAAAAAGTTTAAGAAAAAAATTACAAAAATTATAATATTCAACTCAGAGCATGATATATTGCAGTAAAGGGTATATATCACTATACAAATAGTAATGTCTTACGATTGAAATTATTCCATATTGTTTAATGAGATCATTACAGATTATAATTGGGTAAATAGTGGCTCAATACAAAATTGCTGTCGATTATTTCATCATAATCATCAGAGAACCAGAAAGACACCATTCCCTCTGTGATGTTCATGAGTTTGATTCCCAGCTTTTCCTAATTAAATTCCCTTCCTAATTTATATGAGCTGAGCCCATGCCTCAATGGTTAACCTATTGTCTTTGTAAATCCCTGAATGAGTGGCTTTACTAATGTCTCTGTGCTTAAGGATGGGTAGCTTTTCAACGTCAACAATGCAAACATGTGGGAATTAGAAAATGGGAATCACAGGGTTAAAAAAGGAAGTATTGTCTTACTGAGGCAAGATTTGAGTTTTAAAAATTGATCAACTGACATCAAATCGCAAGCAATGTAAGTTACCTGTGGACTCCCGACTTGAGTGTCTTTCTTAACCGAGGCAGATATGGACCTCAACCTTAATGTTTTCAAGGAGTTTGTGATGTCAGCTGTTATTTCATCAAGGTATATGTGCTCCCTATGTTTTGAGACACTCACTTGATGCAAGTTATTTACATATATAAGGTATGTCATCCAAGACCTTATCTTATCGATGTGGCCGTGACAAGGAAGACACAGTGATATCTGGTATCAACAGAGCTACATCTGATATCATCAGAGCTACACCTGGTATCAACACAGCTACATCTGGTATCATCAGAGCTACATCTGGTATCAAAAGAGCTACATCTGGAATCATCAGAGCTACATCTGATATCATCAGAGCTACATCTGGTATCATCAGAGCTACATCTGGTATCAAAAGAGCTACATCTGGAATCATCAGAGCTACACCTGGTATCAACAGAGCTACATCTGGTATCATCAGAGCTACATCTGGTATCATCAGAGCCACATCTGGTATCAAAAGAGCTACATCTGGAATCATCAGAGCTACATCTGATATCATCAGAGCTACATCTGGTATCATTAGAGCTACATCTGGTATCATCAGAGCTACACCTGGTATCAACAGAGCTACATCTTGTATCATCAGAGCTACATCTGGTTTCAACAGAACTATATCTGGTATCAACAGAGCTACATCTGGCATCATCAGAGCAACATCTGATATCATCAAAGCTTTTTTGAGAGATCTACTGTCATTTCTACTGATATTACAGGTGTGATGTGATATGTTTGATACCACATGTTTGATAAGACAGGTTTGATGTCACCAGTTTGATATGACAGGTTTGATATGACAGGTTTGATGTGACAGGTTTGATGTGACAGATTTGATGTGACAGGTTTGATGTGACAGGTTTGATGTGACAGGTTTGATATGACAGGTTTGATATGACAGGTTTGATATGACAGGTTTGATGTGACAGGTTTGATGTGACAGGTTTGATGTGACAGGTTTGATGTGACAGGTTTGATATGACAGGTTTGATATGACAGGTTTGATATGACAGGTTTGATATGACAGGTTTGATATGACAGGTTTGATATGACAGGTTTCATGCCACAGTTTAATGACCACATGTTTCCTCGGTATGTTAACTAATTTTTGTATACAGCTCTTAGAGCAGTAATAAATATATGCGATTTCTGTGTACTTTTCAGTTCGGACCACCACCATCCCTAGTCTCTAGTCTACATTTACAGCAACTTCTATATGAAGAGAAAATATAAATATCTTTTTCAAAAAGGAAACTGTATATAAATTCTGTTTTTAAAAACGACTCAACATTACACTTACATAAGAATGACCTATCCTCCACTGAATATGTCAGTTTAAGTGATTTATACAGGGCTTAATTATAGTATTTTTATGATATTTACTGACCCCATCGTCCATTGTATATATACCAGTCTCAGGACCTGTCTTCCACTGTATATGCCAGTTTATATGATATATACAGGACCTATCTCCGACTATATATGCCAGTTTATGTGATATTTACAGGACCTATCCCCCACTGTATATGCCAGTTTATATGAAATTTACAAGACCTATCCCCGCCGAATATGCCAGTTTATGTGATGTTTACAGGACCTATCTTCCACTGTATATGAACCAGCATTTTTTACCAGCACAATATGTAATTACCCCAAAAATGTATCACAAATATCACATTTCAAATTTATCATTGACAGACAACATAGCAAAAACTGATAAGCAAGCCAGTTATCCTGAAAATATGCATATCGAAGGTTATACTTGTTGACCTTTTATATTAGACCCTTTTTCAGATTTTAAGACAAACTAGTTCTTGTCTGAAAACAAGCTTTCCTGAAAGTGAATAACTTGCAAGGGATATTAAGTTATTTTATCCCTAAATGTTACGCATACAATATTTTCTATCAGGCTCTGTTAGAATATTCCTGACTGGTGAAAGGATATTGACAAAATGCCATTGGCCTTTTGTTGATAAATGGTCATTGCTTAAAATGTACAAAAAGTATAAAAAAATCATTTCTATATTTCCTAATGGTATACATTCATCTTAATCCAGTCCCTTGTCATTGACCTTGCTTATTAATGAACTCTTCTGAAAGAAACAGTAATTGACACTTCAGAACTATCTGGGGTTTCATATCAAACCTCTTATAAGAACAGACCATGCACAGACTTGTAAAAGGTCATTGACCTTGCTTGTAATCAATTTCACTGCCCGAAAAATAAGATTTACAAAAATAAACATGTATTGTTTTTCCATTGTAAAGACCAATGAAGATCTTTCAGCTAATAAACAATTTTGTAAATACCATTTACTTATTTACAATGCTTAAATATGTTGTATTTTACCAAATATGTCAAATTGCACATATCAGTTCATAAACAATGTTGTAAAGATTGTTGAATGTCTTTACAATATTGTATTTATGTTGTTAATATCAGTATACATTCATATCACCTTTAATCAATAGCTCTTGGAATTGCATATATCCACATATGCATACAACATTGGAAAATGTGCATTTGAGGACTTTATTTGAGGACTTAAAAATTGATAAAATACTACATCAGGATATTATATATTGCATTGTAAGTGACAAGATATCTCTATTTGCATGTTCCTCAGGTTGTTCAGATACTGGTAGGGCTTTTCAAAGTGAAAATATGTTCACTACAAGCCAAGATATTAGCTTGGATGGGAAGTGACAAGAATGGTATAAAACATTAAAATCGCGCCTGCCGTTTTTTACACCTTTATGGTACTATTTATCATACAAATCTCTTAGATGTCTCTATTTTCATGATCCTGAGGTTGTTTAGATACTGTTAGGACTTTTCAGACTGAAAATATGTTCACTACAAGCCAAAATATTAGCAAATCTTGAATTTGAAGTGCCAAGAAAGATATAAAACATTAAAATCGCGCCTGCCGTTTTTTTACACCTTTATGGTACTATTTATCATACAGATCTCTTAGATATCTCTATTTCCATGATCCTGAGGTCGTTTAGATACTGTTAGGACTTTTCAGAGTGAAAATATGTTCACTACAAGACAAGATATTAGCAAATCTTGGATGGGAAGTGACAAGAAATGTATAAAACATTAAAATCTCGCCTGCCGTTTTTTACACCTTTATGGTACTATTCAATACTCAGATCTCTTAGATATCTCTATTTCCATGATCCTGAGGTTGTTTAGATACTGTTAGGACTTTTCAGAGTGAAAATATGTTCACTACAAGCCAAAATATTAGCAAATCTTGGATTTGAAGTGCCAAGAAAGATATAAAACATTAAAATCGCGCCTGCCGTTTTTTACACCTTTATGGTACTATTTATCATACAGATCTCTTAGATATCTCCATTTCCATGATCCTGAGGTTGTTTAGATACTGTTAGGACTTTTCAGAGTGAAAATATGTTCACTACAAGACAAGATATTAGCAAATCTTGGATGGGAAGTGACAAGAAATGTATAAAACATTGAAATCACGCCTGCCGTTTTTTACACCTTTATGGTACTATTCAATATTCAGATCTTTTAGATATCTCTATTTCCATGATCTTGGGGTTGTCTAGATACTGTTAGGACTTTTCAGAGTGAAAATATGTTCACTGCAAACTAAGATATAAGCAAATCTTGGATTGTAAGTGACAAGAGAGGGTATAAAATGTCAAAGAATTGTGTAAATTGCGCCTGCCGTTTTTTATACTTTTATGGTACTATTCAACATTCAGATCTCTTAGATATCTATATTACCATGATCCTGACATTGTTTAGATACTGTAAGGACTTTTCAGAGTGAAAATATGTTCACTACAAGCCAAGATATTAGCAAATCATGGATGGGAAGTGACAAGAAATGTATAAAACATTAAAATCGCGCCTGCCGTTTTTTACACCTTTATGGTACTATTTATCATACAGATCTCTTAGATATCTCTATTTCCATGATCCTGAGGTTGTTTAGATACTGTTAGGACTTTTCAGAGTGAAAATATGTTCACTACAAGCCAAGATATTAGCAAATCTTGGATGGGAAGTGACAAGAAATGTATAAAACATTAAAATCGCGCCTGCCGTTTTTGACACCTTTATGGTACTATTAATATACTCAGATCTCTTAGTTATCTATATTTCCATCATCCTTAGGTTGTTTAGATACTATTAGGACTTTTCAGAGTGAAAATATGTTCACTACAAGCCAAGATATTAGCAAATCTTGGATGGGAAGTGACAAGAATGGTATAAAACATTAAAATTGCGCCTGCCGTTTTTTACACCTTTATGGTACTATTTATCATACAGATCTCTTAGATATCTCTATTTCCATGATCCTGAGGTCGTTTAGATACTATTAGGACTTTTCAGAGTGAAAATATGTTCACTACAAGCCAAGATATCAGCCAATGTTGGTTTGTAAGTTACATTGGGGAAGAGATCCATTTCTTGACAATTCTTGACAAATTCTGGTTGACATTTTTATTTGCTGAGTTATAAATTAGATACTGATAGAAATTCAGTTGGTGTTTGGTTTTACACTGCAGACAGCATGTGAGACATGAACACATTATCCTTGTCAATAGTTTTCCCTTTTTTCCCACTCTTGCAAATGTCCAGATGTTTTGGGGTTAATCAGTCTGGGTCATCCGGTCATATAATTTATCTTCTTTCATCTGGGACAAGGGGCATTCATTCACCCCCTCATTACATCAATGGTGACCTATTAATCTTGTTTAACTTCCTGGAAAATTACCATTTGGCAGAAAACACTCACACAGCAGATGAGCAGGCAGGACTAGGATACTTGTGTGCCTCACAAAACATTA
The DNA here is from genome assembly GCA_949316495.1 of Amphiduros pacificus. Lineage (NCBI taxonomy): Eukaryota > Metazoa > Annelida > Polychaeta > Phyllodocida > Hesionidae > Amphiduros > Amphiduros pacificus. Next base: position 38,415,547 of record OX439011.1, on the reverse strand, counting down.
TTTTAGCAGACTTGTAACACATAGAATGTCCATTTCCATACAGGAGCAGTGACAGGCTGAAACCTCCACATGCCATTTACATATCATGATTCATTTAACAGTATGAATTTAGGCGGTAGAAATATAAATATTGTTTTGCAGGGCATTTTCTTCCAGAAAACACTACCTCCAAGGATATACTTTTTACTGTAACAATATAATTTGATTTTACTCTGTTTCAGGACTGCATATCTCCAGGCAAGGTCAATGAGCTTTTATGAGTTTATGCACTGTTTTGACAAGGGAGCTGATTGAAAAGATCAAACCATCAAGGTCAAATATAATATATAACATACATTGTCTTTTGTTTTGTTTCAGAGGTGCTAGTTTTCAGACAGGGTCAATGACAAGTCCACATACTGTTCTCACAAGGGCCTTGATTTGAATGGTTATTCAATGACAACCATACATTACACAACCTTTCCTTTTGTTTTGTTTCATATCTACTTATTTTGATGCAAGGTCATTGACAAGAAACACACTTTGATGTACAGTTTGTTTTGTTTCAGGATTGCTGGTTTAAAATAAAGGTCAATGACCTTCCAACAGTTTATGCAATGTTCGTACAAGGACTTAGTTAAAAGGTTCACATATATCAAGGATTGATATACATTGCATTTTGTCTTCTTCCAGGACTGCTTGTTTTGATGCAAGGTCAATGACCTTTTTCTGTTTTGTGCACTGTTCTATCATGGGCCTTAATCGAGAGAGTCACAAATTATTCAATATCTTATAAACTGTCATTTTGTTTCACCTTTTTTATTTTATTTTTTTTTACATGAAAGGTCAATGACCTATCACTATTCTTTGCACTAACAAAGACCTTGATTGACAAGGTCTTATAAAATTCATTGATGCCAACTACTGAAAAAGGTCCTTGATTGAAAATATGACACACAATTCAATATTATGATGTGCCTTGTCCTGTTTCACTATTGATTATTCCGATGTTAGGGCATTGACCTTTTCTATGTTAATAAACTTTTGCTGTTTGTGCATTATTATAATAAGGGCCCTGGTTGAAAAGGTCACAACCTATCTAAGGATAAATATCTTGATTTTAATTATGTTTCAGGGCTGCTTATTTTTAGGCAAGGTCATTGACCTTTTACAAGTAATGATACAGCTCTAATTATAACAAGGGACTTGATGAATGAATCTGTATTTTAGAAAACTTTTGTGCAGAAATGGTCAATGACCTTTTGCCATTTTTGGAAATGTCTTTCAAATGTGTATGTTATTTTTATTTCTATAAATTATTTTCATTTCAGACAGATTGTTTCAGCAATATTATTTCAATGACCTTTTTAATTGTTATTTTCCTAACAATGGCCATCAGTGCAAAAATCCAAATGCCCTTTATAATCAATTATCCAAATGCCCTGAGGTATAACCTTCAAATAAAGATCTCTCTTGTAAATATGCTGTCTTTATATATAAGCATCTTAGCTAAATATTGTAAATGTCAAAATAATACATTTAAGCATATTTTGTGTCCAAGTAAAGATCATATTTGACAAGCTTTTCACATGCATCTTGTTCATCTTTACATGCATATAGTATCTTGTATTTGTCTTGTTTATTTGAAATTTAACATCTCTTCTGATTTTATAAAGATCAAGTAAAGATCATATTTGACAGGCTTTTCACATGCATCTTGTTCATCTTTACAAGCATATAGTATCTTGTATTTGTCTTGTTTATTTGAAATTTAACATCTTTTCTGATTTTGTAAAGGCTTGCAAATTCCGGTCTTTACTGTCTTTGATGCATACATTAAAGGTCTTGTAAATTGCCAATTTACAGTTTGTAAATATGTTAATTTCAAATTTACTTCAACAATATATACATATTGGCCTCTTGTAAATCTAATTTTTCACGCAGTGTTTGTGCTGAAAAACTGAAAGGGTCACTTGAAGTATTATAGTGAGTTTATCCTTGCTTATTACGCATCTTTATTTTTTTCACTGGTTACCTTCTGAAAACAGTACAAAAACTGTTAAAAGGTCATTGACCTTCCCTTTTTATTCATAATAGACCTTGGAAACAAGCAGCCCTGAAATGAAAGAAAAACTGGTAGATAATAGTGCATTCATCCCAAATGGATGTCTCCTTGTTCAAACATTGTCAAAATCATGATGCTGAAAATTCCAAGTGGATGGCATCTGGGTTAGCATAAAGTCTGAAAAAATATATATCCAACATAACAGTTTAAAAGTATTTCCTTTGCAAAAGTCTGCAACAGAGGGGGGCCTGTGTTACATGTGTCAGCCTCTTGCAGGATGGTGGTTAGCATCCTGTGTAAACATTTTTATCAATGTCCTATCAACCTGGGACACAAAGGAAGGATAGCTGTTTTTCTGCCAACATGCCTATCACCCCCATCAGTTATTTTAGGTCACTGCGCTTAGGGGCATTTGACTTCAGTTAATCTCAGAGTAATATATCCATAATTTATCTAGGTCGAAAGTTTGAGAAGCAGGGATAATCTCAGGATAATCTCAGGCAGCAACCAAGCTTGGACACAAAGTTATCTCTGATCAGGTGTCATCTCTGTGATATAGTCAGCGGCTCTCTCTGTTCTCAGTGGGGTATTTTTCCAACCTCTCCAACTCTCTATGTATATTACTCTAAAAATTAACCCCTGTTGAGTAAGCCAGCACACTATCATATAGATTTGCCAAAGAGATTTTATAATTGGTCCAGGATTCTCACTTTAACCTTCTAGAAGTCATCATTACAGATTTGCCAAGATTAATGATGATCAAGGATGATCTTGAATCTCATCAGATTTAAGTTCCATTTATTTCACTGCATCCCAATGCTGTGTCACTTTCATCACAAAATATAAATCGCTGCTGGATGTGGCTGGGATGAGCACTTGATTAACCTTGGTCGCCATGGTGACAGTCTCCACCCTGTATCAGGTGGGTTCAGGGCAAATTGTTGCTGACCCAATTTCCAAAAGGCCTGCTACTAATTCACATTTGAAGATTTAAAAACAGGGATGAGGGCCCATAAATGAGAAACCCACATCAGGACCCAAAGGCCAGATGGTCTGGTGATTAAAACTTGTGGTGCTAGGTTAAAAAAAGGTACCTATGATTTTGATATTTTTCACTTTTTCCTGACATACAGTCCAAGATTTGTCAATATTTCTGCTTCTAGTGCATATTTGTCCACTCTGAAAAGTCCTATCAGTCTAAACAACACAACAATCATGACATAAGAGATATCTAAGAGATCTGAATGTTATATAGTACCCTAAAAGTGTAAAAACGTCGGGCACGATTTAGATATTTTATACCGTTTATATTAACTTACAATCTAAGATTTGCTAATATCAGTATGATGGCTTGTAATTAACATATTTTCACTCTGCAAAGTCCTATCAGGATATAAATAAATTCAGGATTATGTTGATTGATATGTAAAAGAGATCTGAATGTTATATAGTATCATATATGTGTAAAAACCGTCAGGCGCGATTTAGACATTTTATACCCTTTCTTTTCATTTACTATCCAAGATTTGCTAATATGTTGGCTTGTAGTGAAAATTTTTTTACTCTGAAAAGTCCTATCAGTATCTAAACAACATAAAAACCATGAAATAAGAGATATATAAGAGATCTGAATTTTATATAGTACCATAAAAGTGTAGAAAACGTCAGGCGCGATTTAGACATTTATACCCTTTCTTTTCATTTACTATCCAAGATTTGCTAATAAATTGGCTTGTAGTGAACATTTTTTCAATCTGAGAAGTCCTATCAGTATCTAAGCAACAAGACAATAATGAAATAGAAATGTTTACACACAAAGTTGATAAACAGGAGTATACTTACACGACACAAATGTTTATTTTTATCATATATAACCTGAAGTAAACTAAAAGTGTATATGAAAGTTTTCTCATATCATATGTGATCAGGAGTAAACTGTTGAATTCTTGCAAAGCTAAATATGATGATAAAGTTTAGGATGCTTTACCCTGCCAGTTTAGTCTTGTGGTTACTGATGCACAGTGGTACCTTTCAAAGGACAACACAATTCTTGACGTCTTTGCCATTCCCTCGTGAACTAATTTTACCTCTCAATGTGTCTCTATGATAACATTACACATGGAAATAATGCCAGGAAAGAAGTGTGCTTTCAAAAGGGGGCATCAAATTAGGTTCTTGTGTAAATAGGTTTTATTGACATCTGCCTTTACTTTATTGTTTCTTTTTGTCATCAAGCAGACCAATGATTAGTTTCAGTTGGTTTTCTTGCAAAAAGTTAGAATGTCTTTAAACTGCTACCTGAGACTGTTGCGTCTAATTTTTTGGATCATCAGTTTTATTTTGAGTGGTGAAAACTGATAAGCATATTATTTCCCCCAGAAAATAAATATAACAGTTGATATATTATGATTAAAGAAAGCCTCTTTTGTCAACCGTTTGGGAAATCTGAGATTTGCTGCGATTTAGTGTACTGCGATGTTGTGAGCATCCAGAATGGCGTGATTTGTCCAGATTGGTTCATATGTTCTGCCCTGAATGGTTCAGAGATCGCCCACCCCTGAACATGTAAAAGAAGGAATTCATTAGCATTTGGAAAGTAATTTGGTTATGTTATTTTGTAGGGACGTGATGTGTGGGATGGACCTAGTGTTTTGAAATTAAATCATTTTGGCAATCATTGTTTTATTGGGGCATATCTTAATAGTTCTCCTATGAGTGCCACACGCACACCTGGTTTATAGACCAATAACGGTTGTCAAGACAATGGTGGCAGACAATGGCAATTATTTTGACCAATCAGAGAGCACCTAACAGACGATTTCAAGAAGTGTCCATTGTATCAATGGCAGGAAGCGGCAATTACCATGTGTCTACATTTCAACATCGCATAGATGGCTTTCTTAGAATAAATAACACAGACAAATCATTAAACTGAATTAACTGGCAACAGGGTCTTTTGGGCAGCTACAGATTTGTCTAGTTAATGAATTCTTCTAAATTATTGTTTTGGAGATCAGATATTTACCTAGGGAAGCAATCAAATGTCATCACACATCATATTCCCCAACATCACTTTCTGTTCCATTTGAAAGTAGACGAGTCTTCTGTTGAAATCCAAATCATCCATTGCACACTTTGTAAACATGAAATGGGTAGTACAAAACATGGTGTGACTTTCACCCAATATAAATGGCGCCAAAAGAGCAGTTTTTCAAATATCTTCTATACTTTTAAAGAACCGACTACTCGTAGTAACCCATTGGAATTGCTGGCTCCCTGTTTGTGGCTGCACAGGTTTGGCACCGGCTGTTTCGCCGGCGACGAGAGTGGCAGATCGCCAGATCCTCCATTTTGTCCCTTTGAATTCGCCGAAGATAATTCATACATAACCTTACTTGAAAGAACTTCACAAATCCAGCAAACCCAACCATCATTGCTTGCTGCTTTACAGACCAGTTAATGCTACAAAAATGTCATTCATTCACGTAGAATTATTTCATTATCCAGTTTATCAATATAACATCATTATCCATTTCATCAGAATGATATCATTGTCCATTTTATCAAAATGATATCATTTTCCATTATATTAAAATGATAACATTACTCATTTTATCAGAATGATACCTACCATTATCCACTTTATCAGAATGATGTCATTATCCACTTTATCAGAATGATATCATATCCACTTTATCAGAATGATATCATTATCCACTTAACAGAATGATATCATTATCCATTTTATCAGGGTGATATCATTATCCATTTTATCAGAATGGACTATATTTCCGGTCAGATTTTCCCTGATATTTATGGAATACAGCATATTCTAGAATTCGTGCCGTAAAAATCGTGAGACGTTGCGCACATTTGGCAAGCCATTTTGATAGGTCATATATATCCTTCTGTTTGACAATTTGTCCAATATTCTATACATAGTACATACAGTATACCAAAATAGGTAATTAAAAATACACTCTCAATATATGAAAAAAGGGTCACCACATAAGATTTTAAAAAATGAATGTCAAAGTTTTGGATTTTCATGTTGTCCTTTGAAAAGAAAACTGTCAGAAATTTTAAATTTAAATATGAAAATCCAACATTCTTTCAATATTCAAATACTAGATACCCAACCACAAAAACACATGTTCACCTTGTTTTTTTTCAGTTATTGACCATTGCAAAATTTCGTGGTCACCATTCCAGAATCTTCATAGATTGACTTCAAATTTTGGAAGTTTGCATAAAATATAACAGTCTTTTGTTCAAATATATAGTAATCAGTTGATTAGTTAACCCATAACATTCCTTATTTTTTCAAATATCCAATATTCCCAACCTATCTGGAGATCCCTTTAATTGACAAATGTCATATTCCCAACCTATCTGGAAATTCCTGAAATTGTCAAATATCATATTCCAAACCAATCTGGAAAATCCTTACATTTTCAAATATCCGATATTCCCAACCTATCCGGAAATCCCTTAAATTGTCAAATACCATATTCCCAACCTATCTGGAAATTCCTGAAATATCATATTTCCAACCTATCTGGAAATTCTTTACATTGTCAAATATCATATTCCCCCCAAACAAAACCAAGTTTGGAAAGCTATGACATTCTTTTTATTCTTCAATTCTTTATATTTCCAGTATGTGTTGTAATGATATAAACAATAGAATATGGGGTCACTGTGCTTATTTTTAAATTATTCAACTTTGTATAATGCCATACCATCATATTCCACACCTGACAATGGAAAGTTTGATAACTCAAAAATAGACATTGTTACCCTTTGTCTAGGAATATTTAAATTACACAACTTTAATCTAAACTCTCCTCATTTCAATGCCACCTTTGATAGTATTGTTTCCTTGTACATGGCATGTTTTTCTATAAGCAAATATACTTGACTTTTGAGGTGACATACAGGAGTTAGGAACAGTCATGGGGATTAAAAAGTTGAATAAGGCATGGTGGAGAAATCGTTCATACTTTTTGTGGAACTGAGAAAGTCATTTGTGATAGCTAGAGCCAAGCTGTGAAAGCTGTGTTATAGTTAATGTCTCGCTTTCCATGTATTAAATATATATATATATATATATGGCCCCGTCTTCGGACATAATAACAGTTGAATGGAGGGAAAATATGTTGTTAGCGTGAGAATCTCTTATTTTGAAAGGTACCATCTCCACCAAAACGCATGCTCCATTTACTGTCAAAAGAAAGTTTATGTTTGAATAACTAGGTTTGGGCATGATTCAGTGAGCACTGGCAAAGCACAATAATTTCCTCCAGATCTGTCATTACTCAAATAGAGTTTGTACCTTGAGTGTGAGTGTTTACCGGTTAGTTAAGAGATTATTCTCCTGAGTTGTCCCAGAGTTCAGTTAATTCTTCACTTCCAGTTGATTCTCACCAAAAAAAACATTCAAAAGTAAGTAGACTATTTTAGTTACATCTTGGGACTTATTTTCCTAGAATGATGTGAACATCTGATTTAGTAGATATTCAAAACGAGAGGGATTCCTCATGGCAATTTGTAGACAATAGGTAATCTGCAAACCCGTCCCTAAAGGGTTAACCCATTGTCCTTGTAAATCTGTGACAGGGTGGGTTGTCATGTCAAGGACCTGCAACATGACAATTCAGTGAGGCCGCACTATATCTGCTACAAGTAGTTCTCATCACGAAATGACTAAAATAATGTTGAAAGTGATGTAAAACCCCAAAAAAATAAACAAACTGAATGACAAGAATGATTACATCTATTTATGGAATTACTGCAAATACATTTCTCTCAATGTAATGCTCTGAAATAAGATAAAAATAGTATTTCTCTGCATTACATAGGTAGTATTCAATCACTACCTCTGCAGTGATTGCCCTATATTTGATACCATTCTAAATTTGGAATTCCCCAATACTTGCCTTCCTCACAAAAATATCATCAAATCTGAATTGAACGACATAAACTGTAATCAGGTGTCTGACACATAAACTGACCAATTAGTAAAATTGCCAGTACAAAACAAATCTTTTTATATTCTTCCACCAGTCAGTTTTTTTAAAATACTGATGACTTGGGGTTGATTCTGTGCGCACCTTTATACCTTTGGTAATAGGGACTAATATGAAAGAGAAGTCCTGCTATAGAGGGCGGTTCAGTACACCCCCAAGTGAAAGTATATCTATCTTATCTATTTCAGATGCGTAAAGGCCTGTTGGTCGTGGTGTTGATCGCACTTTTACTGGTGCAGTTCACACCTGATGGCTCCTGCTTGCGAAGAAGACGAAGATATCTGAGCTACAAACATCTAACCTTTTCCAAACAAGAAGGTTTTGTGACACTTGTTATTTGTTATATACTATGCCTTAAAACATGAATAAGAATAATATTTCACCGTAAAAATTAAATTCAAATATGGAACTAAAATATATTCAACAAAACCTTTTTTTATATAAATGTGGGATAATACTTTTTGATTTCAGATAATCGAGTTAGGAGAAGCTACATTGAAGAAGACACTATTAATGAACATGATAAGCTTGAAACAGATGTCATTAATTAATTTGATTGATATCCTCTGTGGGTTTATAATGTAAAAAAATTAATAATATTGATAAACGATGTTGATTTGACAAACGTCAGTTCAAACAACTGTTTAACTATTTAACTTGAATTCTTCAAGGACAACCATGTCTTGTGTAATCAAAATAAAAAATCACATAAAAAAAAGTTTAAGAAAAAAAAATACAAAAATTATAATATTCAACTCAGAGCATGATATATTGCAGTAAAGGGTATATATCACTATACAAATAGAAATGTCTTACGATTGAAATTATTCCATAGTGTTTAATGAGATCATTACAGATTATAATTGGGTAAATAGTGGCTCAATACAAAATTGCTGTCGATTATTTCATCATAATCATCAGAGAACCAGAAAGACACCATTCCCTCTGTGATGTTCATGAGTTCGATTCCCAGCTTTTCCTAATTAAATTCCCTTTCTAATTAATATGAGCTGAGCCCATGCCACAAGGGTTAACCTATTGTCTTTGTAAATCCCTGAATGAGTGGCTTTACTAATGTCTCTGACTGTGTGCTTAAGGATGGGTAGCTTTTCAACGTCAACAATGCAAATATGTGGGAATTAAAAAATGGGAATCACAGGGTTAAAAAAGGAAGTATTGTCTTACTGAGGCAAGATTTGATAGTTTATGAGTTTTAAAAATTGATCACCTGACATCAAATTGCAAGCAATGTAAGTTACCTGTGGACTCCCAACTTGAGTGTCTAACTTAACCTAGGCAGATATGGACCTCAACCTTAATGTCTGCAAGGAGTTTGTGATGTCAGCTGTTATTTCATCAAGGTATATGTGCTCCCTATGTTTTGAGACACTCACTTGATGCAAGTTATTTACATAAATAATGTATGTCGTCCAAGACCTTATTTTATCGATGTGGCCATGAGTTGGAAGACACAGTGATATCTGGTATCATCAGAGCTACATCTGGTATCAACATAGCTACATCTGGTATCATCAGAGCTACATCTGGTTTCATCAGAGCTACATCTGGTATCATCAGAGCTACATCTGGTATCAACATAGCTACATCTGGTATCATCAGAGCTACATCTGGTATCAACATAGCTACATCTGGTATCATCAGAGCTACATCTGGTATCATCAGAGCTACATCTGGTTTCATCAGAGCTACATCTGGTATCATCAGAGCTACATCTGGCATCAACATAGCTACATCTGGTGTCATCTGAGCAACATCTGATATCATCAAAACTTTTTGTCAAGAGAGATCTTCTACTGTCAATTCTACTGATATTACAGGTTTGATGCAATATGTTTGATACAACAGGTTTGATGTGACAGGTTTGATATGACAGGTTTGATATGACAGGTTTGATATGACAGGTTTGATATGACAGGTTTGATATGACAGGTTTGATGTGACAGGTTTGATATAACAGGTTTGATGTGACAGGTTTGATGTGACAGGTTTGATGTGACAGGTTTGATGTGACAGGTTTGATATGACAGGTTTGATATGATAGGTTTGATATGACAGGTTTCATGCCACAGTTTAATGACCACTTGTGTCCTCGGTATGTTAACTAATTTTTGTATACAGCTCTTAGAGTAGTAATAAATATATGTGATAATATAGACTATATTATAATATACTGTATACTATATTGATCAGAGACGATGAGGGCTGATGTGTATACGTTAGCGATTTCTGTGTACTTTTCAGTTCGGACCACCACCATCCCTAGTCTCTAGTCTACATTTAAGGCAACTTCAATATGAAGAGAAAATATAAATATCTTTTTCAAAAAGGAAACTGTATATAAATTATGTTTTGAAAAAAGACTCAACATTACACTTACATAAGAAAGACTATATTTATATTTTGAAATGGAACAAAACTAAACTCCAGATTGATAAAGAATTATACAGTGCTCAAAGGAACAAATATAATTCCATGCTTAAATCAGCACAATCTGATTATTTTTCCAAACTGGTGGAAGAAAACAAGCATGACCCTTAAAAACTGTTTAGAGTTATTGACACGGTCATGCACAAGAATAAGGACACGCCAATGCCAGTATCGAGCTGTGAAATTGCCTTGGCAGAAAAGTTCAATGACTTCTTTCTTGATAAAATAGAAAGAATTCGCACAGACCTGGACGCAGCTCCAATTGAGATGGCCTCACCACCAGGTGACACTGCAAACAATGGGAAGACCCAGAGCATATCACCTCTGGTGGAGTTTCTCCCCTTATCCAACGAGGATGTCCGTAAACTAATTAGAGGGTCGGCCAAAAAGTCGTGTGAGTTGGATCCCATTCCAACATGGCTACTACTTGACCTCTTGGATGACCTTATACCTATAATTGCATCCATTATAAACAAGTCACTATTGGATGCCTCAGTACCAGAAAATATGAAAATTGCAATTATCACGCCGTTACTGAAAAAACTAGGTCTAGAACTGATCGAAAGCAATTATAGACCAGTCTCTAACCTTACCTATATTTCAAAACTTACGGAAAAGGCTGTATCAGTGCAACTGATTCCTCATCTTGTAAGGAATGGTCTTACAGATAAACTTCAGTCGGCTTATAAGGAATTTCATAGTACTGAGACTGCCCTAATATAGGTGCACAATGACATCCTACGGGACATGGATGACAGAAAGTCAGTAATCTTATTACTACTTGACCTCTCCGCAGCCTTTGACACCATTGACCATCAAATTCTACTCAATAGATTAGAGAATAGATGTCACGTCAAAGGTCATGCTCTATCATGGATAAGGTCATACCTGTGTGATAGGAAACAATGTGTCAAGGTTGGTTTGAAGAGGTCCTCTTGGAAGGGCATAAAATATGGGGTCCCACAGGGTTCGGTCCTGGGCCCAATTCTCTTCACCATTTACATGACACCCCTAGCAGACATCTTAGCTAAATATGGATTGAATTATCATATTTATGCTGACGATACTCAGATCTACATCCCTATTGATCACAGCTCCACCATCCAAGCTGATATCAGTAGACAAAAACTGGAACAGTGTGTCTGTGAGGTTCGGAACTTTCTAATCTCAAATAAGATGAAGATCAATGATGGTAAGACTGAGATGCTAATATGCACTAACGAGCACATCTCCTCTAACCATAGCAGTACACCTGATACTATCAAGGTGGGCAATACTGATATATCACCCAGTGATTCAGTAGTTGACCTTGGGGTCATCCTTGACCCCAGTCTGAACATGAAGGCCCAAATAGCTAGAATGTGCAAGAAAGGCTATTATCACATTCGTAACCTGTCAGCTATCAGACAGTGTCTAGACGAGAAGACTGCTATCACTCTGACCCATGCCTTCGTCACTTCTACCCTGGACTATGGAAATGGCCTCCTTGCTGGCCTTCCCAAATCTGATATCAAGAAGTTACAATATCTGCAGAACTCTGCAGCTCGTGTAGTGGGAAGGATCAGGAAGTTTGATCATATATCTGGTAAACTGAAGGAATTGCATTGGCTACCTGTTCATGCCAGAATTGATTTCAAAATACTTCTCACAACCTGGAAGGCGCTAAACGGTAAGGCACCGCCTTACCTTCATGACCTACTACTCATCAAAGATGGGGATAGGTCTCTCAGATCGAACGATGGTACTCACCTGCAAGTCCCGAGGACTAGACTCAGGACAGTGGGTGACAGAGCCTTCTCATCCGTAGGTCCGAGGTTATGGAACCAACTTCCTAATGAGATTAGAACAAGTAGATCAGTCACAAGTTTTAAGAGCAGACTGAAAACCTATCTCTTTAGGAAGCACTTCCCCGATACAGCGCTATGAACAGACTTGTCTGGTATAAGCGCTATAGAAATTTTGTTATTATTATTATTATTATATTTAAAGCAGAATGTGTGGGGTTTTCGACATCTTATGCGGTGAGTAACTAACAGGGTAAAATCAATTTCCGAGGGTTTTTGTCCAATTTCTTTTCCATTTGCATATTTTAACACTTTCTCTGAGTGGAATGTGAATTTTAGTCATTTTAATTAAACGTGTATAGTGATTTAAAGTCTACAAATTACCAGATTTTTATTTAAGAGACTATTTCTTGACAATGGGTCACTGTGTCAATCAACTATTGTTACTACTACGAGCAGCTTGAATGTCAACTAAGTTTACCCTTGCATGAGGAACTAAGACCCCTGCAAACTCGGAAATCATTTAATCAACCCAATTACAAAAATAAAAATCTTTATTAACAAATATCATGCCGTTTCATCAACACTGAGAGACCCCCACTAATAACAAATCGCCTGTCCAATCAATTATAAACATCCTGTCGGAATGGGGTCTCTGCAGTCTTATGTTTATCTCGTTTAGATACTAATAACTATCCCAAATAGGGAGAGTAAATAACCTTGCAGGTGCTCGTATGCTGTGGCACGTCACATGTCACTGAAAATATGGGTACACACCATAGGAACCCTCCGGCGGAAGTTGGCGAAATCCGCCGACCCGCCCGCCTATACACAATCGTGTGCAAAATGGCACTTTCCACCGGACCAATCGCGTGTAAGCGGTGAGTCCATACTGATGGCGGACCAACGCTTTTGCTGGCGAGCAAAACCGCCGCCCAATCTTGTGTAACCAGTGGATCTGGTGGATTTTGGCGGAAACCGGCGCCTTCAATTGTGTGCATCCCCAGTGGTCGTTGTTTGGGGTTTTCCTGTTCTATATTTATGTGACCCAATTAGAGCAATCCTCCAATAATAAGTCACATTATTCACTCACTGCACAAACCCATTTCAACTAGAGGTCCTTGATTGTCCTAATATATTAACTAGGATAGATTATATCTCGTTATTAGGACTTGAGATATTTGATCACACCAGGTGGCAGCATGGCCACTCGAGCAGAGGACATTGCTTATATGTGTGAATGTATGGCTTAATCGGGAAATTAGGGGAAGAAATGACATGCTGAGCTTTTATAAGTCTTATAACGACTTATTGGTGCTTAATTCTTAAAAGCACACATTGCATTGCGCAGGAAAAAACTAAAACATAAAATAAAGTCCGTCAATTTTGAGTTTTAACAGGCTATATTTGATTAGAAATCGTTAAACATGGTTAGTGTGCAAAAGATGAATATTTAGGTTTTTAGATTTGACTTTAAATTGATCCAATGCAATCTTTTAAAGATTTATGAAATATATGTGTAAATTCAGAAGATAACCCCAGGAGATTGCTGTAATTATGATAATACATACAAAATAACAAATTCTCATGGTACAAAAAAATGTCTTATCAAAAGTATTGTATTTTCACTAAAAAAATCAGGTGATAATAAATGGATGCAATGTAGACACAAATGGATTGCTTTATTTAATAACTGACATTTTTCTATATTTCTACAATAAGGTGAAGATGCTGAAATCACTTCCTAGATATGTGTATAACTTGCAATATTAGTTCTCTTTTTGGCGCCATTGATGCTGGGTGAAAGTGACGCTATGCACCCACTGGAATATCAAGTTTTGTACTACACATTTCATCTTCATTCTCTCCTATTTCTAATGATGAGATTTAAGTTGCAAAGGAATTTACGCATATTGTGTTAGTGACAAAATCATTTGTGATAGTGGTATCCAAGCAGTGAAAACACTAACATTAACTAATATTCTCCTGCAAGAGGTACTATGACATCATCAAAGATAAACATCCTGTTTGAATTGGGCCACCTGCAAGAAAGCAGTCTTAAGCCCTGTTTCCAAATGTGCAGTGCGTCATGCAGCGCGTCATGCAGTGCGTCATGCAGCGCGTCATGCAGCGCGTCATGCAGCGCGTCATGCAGTGCGTCATACAGTGCGTCATGCAGCGCATCAATTTTTTTTCGCACACCATAATGAACAATGCAGGTGTTTCCATGTATGCGTATTGCCGTCCGTAAGCAAATTGACGCATAGCCTTTCACACTGGGCAGCGAATGAAAATCTAACGCATAGAGTGACACATAGGTTTCCCATAGGTTGCAAGTCTAATTTTGGCGCCAAATTTGGAGTTTGACCGTGAAAACATCACAAAACTGACGCATACATGTGAACACCGCATGACGCTCTGCATGACGCTCTGCATTATGGACTGCACCTTATGCTTATCACGTCTCGTTATTACTACCAGAAAGATCTGTCCGGATATCATACTTCAGAATTGCATTCTATATTGTCCAAATCCAAGTGAAGAGACAGAATAGGTTTAGATATTTTAAACATTTAGCATGAAGTAGACCATTTGATGTATTACTGTTCTCCAATACAGAAGAGCTGCGATTAAATTTTCCGCCAATTGCCCCCATCGGTAACTCACCTAATATCGCTCATTATGCCTGCCACTTGGCGGAGCCACCAGCAGTGAGTGGAAACCACACAAGCTGCCAAGTTATAGTGATGGGTTATTTTGTATGGCCAATAAGCATCGAATATTATTTTAAATTATTAGCCGAGATATTAATGTGAAATCTTCAAAACTATAATTCACATCTTGTTATATCATTTGCAATTACGGCAGTCATTTTCGGGGCCAAAACAAACTAAAATCTCCCTAAATCATACACCACTGTCTTCCACTTGTTCTCACGATTTCAGACTTATAAGAATCAAATATGTATGTGTATTATTAGCAGAAATATTAATGTGAAATATTTAAAACTATGATTAACATTAATATAACAAAGTTATTGGCCTCGGCTGTTCATTTGATATATAGACTCCTCTTTTCTCTTTTTCATTTGTTGCAAAGATCAAAGGGCACGAAGCCACCCCTAAGATACATTGAATGTTTGGATAGTTCCAGAAGCCAACCTAAAGACAAATTGCAAACATGTGTAAAATTGTTGAAGCCACCCATAAGACAGAATCAGAATCTGTTAAAACCACCTTCAAAGTCCTTGTGATGTAAGGCCAAATCTGTGATCAAAGGTTATTCTGTTATTGTTTCCACAACTCAGCTAATGCAGTTTTTGATGTCTTCCCATTTGACAATAATATTCTGCAAAAAAATCTCATTGACAGATAAGTTGGATATTTTTCACATAAGTCAGATATTTATCATATAAGTAAGATATTTTTCACATAAGTAAGATATTGTTCACATATGATTAATAATTTTCCGACAATGACTGCCGTAATTGTGAACATTAAAACGAGTAGTTAGTGTTAGTTTTACATATTTCATATTCATATCTCGGTTCATAATATATGTACAGAAAATATTTATATATGTCTGAAATCGTGAGAACAAGAAGACAGTCATGTATGTATTTTGTAGATTTTACTTGGCTTTGGCCCGAAAATGACTGCCGTAATTGCAAACATAAAACCAGAAGTTTTAATATTTCATATTCATAACTCAGTTCATAAGATATGTATATTATATATATATATATATATATATATATATATATATATATATATATATATATATATATATATAGTGTAGATTATATATATATATATAGTGTAGATTTTATGAAGTTTTGGCTCTGAAGATGACTGCTGTAATTGCGAACTATATGAACTATTTCACTTTAATATAATACACTTACAGAAATAATTTAAATATGCCTGAAATCGCCAGAACAAGAGGTATACAGTTATGTATTTATTTTGTAGATTGTATATGTTTGGCCCCGAAAATGACTGCCTTTATTGCGAACTCTATCTCAAGATGTTAATGGTCATTAGAGTTTTGAAGATTTCACATTAATATATCGGTTAATTATACACTTACAGAAATGATTTAAATATTTATGGCATTATGAGAACAACAGGAATACAGTTGTGTGTATCACAAACGCATGCAATATGCTCCTATAAATAATATCAGATGTACATAACCATGTACATGGTTATGTACATCTGATAATATACAATGGTTAACACATGTTCACAAGTTTCTTTCCACTCAATAGCCACGATGTCTTCTGAGCATGCGCAGTAGCCACACGTGACGTCAGACCGATGGGAGCATATCCACAGTGTGACTTACAACATTGTGGCTTTAAGTCAGTCAATAATTAAAAACATAATTGTGAATCATAATGTAATTTACAAATATATGCAAAATTCACCTTAGGCTATGTTTGGTCCGGGCATTATATGATAAGCGCTCTTATCAGGAAATCGCTTATGTAACGCTGTTTGTCCGCCATCACCTCATGTTTGTCTGAAGGCAATCTTATTATTACAGCCAATTTCTTGTGCTGCTTGGACCGTGATATATACATCTGCTCATTTAGGTCTCATAATGACACTTATTGCAATATAGTTATATCCATTATGTGTCATCAATTTACATAATGTAATGTGGAATATATTTCAGCAATCGTCCCTGGACTGCTGTAAAACTGTGAATTGATTTTGTATGAAAGCAACTATGGAAACTACATACAACTCTACTTCTCTGTCATATATAAACACAGAGGAGACTAGCACTGATAAAACTTCATGCAAATGGAGTCAAACAATCTTCATTCTGATTGGAGTGACCGGAAGTGTGGACAATGCTGTGGTTCTCTATGTGATGTGGAGGTACAGACCTATGAGGGAGAGGCAGGCAAACCTGTACATCATCAACCAAAGCATCATTGATATGCTGGCCTCTATCTTCGTCATCATAGCTGCCGCCGAGGATGGATGCGTAGACCAGGTCTGTACCAATCGCCCAATTATCACCCAATTATCACCCAATTTTCACCCAATTATCACCCAATTATCATCCAATTATCACCCAATATTCACCCAATTATCACCCAATTATCATCCAATTATCATCCAATTATCATCCAATTATCATCCAATTATCACCCAATTATCACCCAATTATCACCCAATTATCACCCAATTATCACCCAATTATCACCCAATTATCACCCAATTATCACCCAATTATCACCCAATTATCACCCAATTATCACCATAGGCAGAATAAGGAGAGAAAAAAAGGAGCCATCTTGCTAGTTGACAGATGTTGAAAAAAATTAAGTATCACCAAATTATCACTCAATAATATGACAATATACAAATAGCAGAAAAAGGGAGAAAAAGGTTCATGAATCTCTAGCTACTTGAACAGATTCTGAAACAAATATCACTTAATTATCACCAAAGTATCACCCAAGTATTACACCATTATCACCTAATTATCACATAATTATCACTCAATAATATGACAAATATACAAGTAGTTGAAAAAAGGAAACAAAGTTCATGAAGCTATAGATACTATAGAACAGATTCCGAAACAAATATCACCTAATCATCACCTAACTATCACCTAATTATCACCTCATTATCACCTCATAATCACACAATTATCACACATTTATCTCACAACTATATCACAGAATTATCACAGAATTATCGCACAACCATCACAGAATTATCTCACATCTATCACAGAATTATCACAGAATTATCGCACAGCTATCACAGAATTATCGCACATATATCACACAATTATCACACAATTATCGCACAATTATCACACAATTATCACATAATTACGTGAGAATGCACCAACAAAAAACAAAAAGATAAAAATAAACTTAAGCTTAAGCTGTTATCTTTGAGCATGCGCAAACCATTGGTTTAAACAAATGATGAGATGTCTAATTATCGCCCGATTGTCATCCATTTATCAACCACTGAGCATCTAACAAAGCATTAACAATGTATAACTAAACTATTGCCAAATAATCACATTACGCTCACTATAATAATACACAAATATTATCTGACTATAACCCCAAAATCATTCAAATTTAATAAAACATAACTTACATATTATCAACACATCAATAAGTATAAATAAAAAAGACTTTTCTCAACAGAATTCATTACGAAAAGAATATGACAAAAGAGAACCATAAAAACAAATGTCAATTTCTTTGATTCAATTTTTAGCAGCATATCATTTAAAAGGGTTTGAGAAGAATGTTGCTGTGTTTGTACAAAATGAGATAAATGTACTTAACAGGTGAAAGCAAATCTGTCATGCACTCTTGGCATGTGTAGACAACGTGTGCTACCTGCTTGCTGGCAATTGGATATCTTCCAAAAGAGGTTTTTCAGACATCTGACACAAAAAATTAATTGTAGATATTAAGTTCAAATAATGCATGAGTTCATTATCCATAAAATTTGTCACGATGTTAATTGAGTTTTTTTCCAAAAACTTATATACACCAGCAAAATATAATGTAAATCGCATGAGAGCTAACTCTCTCGCATATGTTAAAATCCAGAGAGTCTGAAAAGCTAGGATTTGATTTGATTTGATAAGAGAAGTTGGCCGCTCCATTTATGTCTCGGGGGCACTCAGAGCCTGCACAGTATGACATAGTGCCGAAATTGTGTGATCCTGTTGAAGGAATTATGGAAGTGAACAGCCTCCCACAATAATGTTTTAATCCTGTGATCCGTTGGGTGCATTGACAAGTTTAAATATTGAACTTAAAATATAACTATTTAGAGCACTCAAACAACAGGAGGTGTAAACTTGAATAACTCAAACAGAATAATCTAATTTACAGTGTGCTTGACCATTCAATCACCGTTTTGTCTTTATTCTCTTGGACCACAAATTTAAACTCCACGAACGTAATATTTAAAACAACATTGAGGCAATGTTTGCAGTCTTGAAAAATGGTATTTTATCTCAGTATTGTATGGTGCAAGAGGTTTCATGCAATCGGTTTATATATGGTAATAGTTTACATGTAGACACATGGCTGAGATGAAACCTATTCTTATCATTTGTTTTGCAGACAGCTCATGTTGAAATCAAACCTTGGCAATATAATGTTCCATTCATGAAAGCACACCTGTGGCTTGTTGAACAGCAGTTAACTTGTAAGATTTGTATTTAAATGGGAAATGAACTGTTAAAAATACAATGCAATAAGTTGCCAAAAAGACATATATATCTGTTTTTGAGTTATTGTGTAACCAAGCTTCCCTTTATGTTCAATATACTTGCACATGTGCGAGGCTCTTATTGGGTATTTAGATAATCGTCAACCTTCTTTTAGCCATCTTGATTACACCGCATTCAAAGCATGCACCCATTTTACAATTATGTTTGCTCCTATAACAAAATATTTGAGAGACTGAATTATATCACTCCTCATCATATGGCGGTGAAATGCATTTATACTTGTACTTAAACTGGAACAATGCGTGGCCGAAGTCAGGGCCTTCTTAATATCTAATAAGATGAAGATTAATGATGGCAAGACAGAGATGCTAACCTGCTATGAAAAGCATATTGCTCCCCCTACTGGGGACATGATCACAATCAAGGTCGGGGATTCACTCATATCCCCTGCCTCATCCATAACTGATCTAGGAATTACTTTTGATGAGAACATGGATATGAAGGCCCAAATAAGGAAGATGTGCAAGAAGGGATATTATCATATTAGAAATTTATCATCCATCAGACAATGTCTAGACGAGAGAACAGCCATAACCCTAACCCATGCCTTTGTAACCTCAACCCTAGACTATGGGAATGGCCTACTGGCTGGTCTTCCAAATACGGAAATTAAAAAAACTTCAATATTTACAGAATTCTGCAGCCAGAGTTGTGGGAAGAATAAGGAAATTTGATCACATATCAGAGAAACTAAAGGAATTACATTGGCAGCCCATTTGTGCTAGAATAAAATTCAAAATCATCTTAACTGTGTGGAAAGCATTAAATGGTAAGGCGCCGTCTTACATAAAGGACCTATTACAAGTTAAGATGGGCGAAAGATCCCTCCGATCAAATGATGGTACCTACCTATGTGTTCCCAATACTCGACTGAGGATGATCGGCGATAGGGCATTCTTTTCTGTGGGCCCTAGGCTATGGAATGACCTTCCCACTGACCTCAGAACTTGTATCTCAGCTGACCTCTTTAAGAGTAAGCTGAAAACCGACCTTTTCAAAACTTATTATTATTATTATTATTATTATTATTATTATTATTATTATTATTATTATTATTATTATTATTATTATTATTATTATTATTATTATTATTATTATTATTATTATTATTATTATTATTATTATTATTATTATCATCATCATCATCATCATCATCATCATCATCATCATCATCATCATCATCATCATCATCATCATCATCATCATCATCATCATCATCATCATCATCATCATCATTTATTATTGTTGTTGTTAAAACTTTTGTTATAACATATTCAATACTCGTTTCAAATATTAGCTTCGGATCTCATTTTTTCTTTATCATTTAGGAATGCAACTCATTACAGAGTATTGTGGCCAGTTGTTGTTAAAATTATGTTATATATGTGAAGGTTTTTTGTCATTAACAGATAATATCAGGTTTGGAGGGTTTAAAAGGCGAAATGCTTTGCAGGCTATGGATGACAAGGGTTCTGCTCTGGGGTCTATTTATGTCATCTACATCCAACCTTGTGATGATTACCCTTGAAAGGTTAGACACTTGATATCTACTATTTGTTTCCATTATTCTGTAATTAGAAATCTATAATAAGATCAACTATGTGATTGTAAATCAACTATGTGATTGTTATTATAATATTTAAAGAATTATACAAGTAACATGTAATCTAAACTCTCTGTATACTATGACATCATGAAAAAATAAATTCCTCGGACGGAAGGTGGTTGATTCAACACTGCCGGGACCGTTAATATAACACTGGTTATATAAGTGGAGGACGGGAGGTGGTGGGTTCGACTCCCACTGCCGGCAGTGTTACTTTCACACTGGTTATACAAGTTGAGGACGGGAGGTGGTGGGTGCGACTCCCACTGACGGCAGTGTTACTTTCACACTGGTTATATAAGTGGAGGACGGGAGGTGGTGGGTTCGACTCCCATTGCCGGCAGTGTTACTTTCACACTGGTTATACAAGTGGAGGACGGGAGGTGGTGGGTTCGACTCCCACTGCCGGCAGTGTTACTCTCACACTGGTTATATAAGTGGAGGACGGGAGGTGGTGGGTTCGACTCCCACTGCCGGGACTGTTACTTTCACACTGGTTATATAAGTGGAGGACGGGAGGTGGTGGGTTCGACTCCCACTGCCGGGACTGTTACATTCACACTGGTTATATAAGTGGAGGATGGGAGGTGGTGGGTTCGACTCCCACTGCCGGGACTGTTAATATAACACTGGTTATATAAGTGGAGGACGGGAGGTGGTGGGTTCGACTCCCAATGCCGGGACTGTTAATATAACACTGGTTATATAAGTGGAGGACGGGAGGTGATGGGTTCGACTCCCACTGCCTGCAGTGTTTCTGTCACACTGGTTATATAAGTGGAGGACGGGAGGTGGTGGGTTAATGTATGGATAATGGCATTAGCGCCATTGATATGAACGTTAGATTTGTGGGGTATGTAAAATAAATTCATTATTAACACCAGATGGCACTCTCCTGTTACACACATTAAGGTATGAGATGGTATCCCATAATGAGGTCTGACAAAGATACTTCCAGTACCTCATATCTGTACCAGCTTCTAAATATATATATATATATATATATATATATATATATATATATATATATATATATATATATATATGAGAGGGTAAACTTTGATATCAGTAAAGGTCTATATGATATGGCTTTTAAGGGTAGGTATGGGTGTTGGTAGTGAGTGTCCTCTGGTGGCAGATTTTCTGAGGGAACTACTTTCTTTTTACGCCAAAATGGAACGTTTTCAAAAAAGTACGGGAAAAATGCTCAACTGTCAAAAAGAGTTCCTTTTTCATTAAAATTTTCAAGTCATGAAATGACATTTTATGGTATTCATTTTTGTAATAAAATTATTGATTTATTATTTGAAAATCACAATGGAATTTATTTGATTAAATTGAAAGCTTCATATCTTTTTAACTGATAAAAAGTGGCGTAGTAATATGTCACTACAAAAATAGAGGTAAAGTACACACTAGATCATTTCAAAAATATTAATTTTTTCACCTACCTTCACATATCTGATTGCCAAACTTCCTTTTTATTTCCAAATTATACAAATCAAAATGAGAAAATCTGTTTCACTAGGATCACAGGGAATTTTCTTCCCAATGAAATGAAATAAACACAGCTAAAAACAAGCCATTCCTGTTGTGTAATCTGCAGAACTTATTTGCTTGTCTTCTTCATTTCTCATCAAAACTATCATCAAGGAAGATAAGGACAAAATACTATTTTCAAAGAAATATACTTGTAATCATACCTTAATAGTTATTATAGTGTTTAAATATTGATTCATGTCATGAATGCTTTTAATGTAATAGGGAATGTATTTTTACACTGTAAATGTAAACAATTCCCATCAAGTACAGTATTTTGGTAATTTACTCCTCTGTCACTAGCTATAGGGGGCACTCACTACCAACACCCATAAATACCCATAAGACCAATACTGTGAATGCGAAATTTGGCATTTTAGAAGAATTTTGTTCTTTGACTTATTTCAGACTACGAAATACCAAGGTCGTTTGCTGCTCTCTGCAGATAGCGGCCACAACTACACTTTCTAGTTATCTCAGCATTTCTCTGTGATTATGACCATGCAACCCATGTGACTTCCTTCATCAGCACTGATTATATAATCTAAATGCCTCACGTAATTCAAAATACACTTTCATTAAGATTCATAAGCATTTAGATTTATTTGCAAATAATAGTGACTTACATATCTCCAATACAAATTAAGTTGCCACTAACTCACCTCACATGCAAACTAATGCTTGTTTATCTCAAAGGTAAATGTAGGTGAGTCACATGAAGTAACTGCAACTCAAGTACTGAGGTCAAATCACATGCAATAGAAGGGAGTGCCATGGACTATTGAAGTTAAGTACTTTGCAAGGGTAGTTTAAAGGGGAAATAAAAAGAAATCTATGATATTGCAAAATTCTCCAGCTTGAGAATTTGGAAGGAATAGGACGTAAGAGCATATCATTGACAACTTTCCAGAGCTCCACTTACTACCAGTGAATACCAGAATAGATTTTGAAAATTCTTAACTTACATTGTAACAATTATAAAACCAGCTCTTATTAAAAAACAAATATCTGCAACTGCAAAAATACCATAAACGTAATTATGATTAAGAACCCTTATATGTTTGAGTATATATTTTACTTGAGAACCCTAATATGTTTGAGTATATATTATACATAAGAACCCGAATATGTCGGAGGTCCTTGACATAATATCTCCAATCACAGATTTAGAAGGACAACGGATTAACCCTTCAGGCACAGGCCTCAGCTTCTATGAGAAATATTGTATCAGGAATTCAAGGCCAAAACAGCCGGGAATCCAAACAACAATCTTTCTCTGCAGACGAACTGGTGTTAATAAGCTTGCTAAACAACTGTGCAGGGCCACGGGCCGTGGCGCAGTTGGTTTGAGCGCCAGCTTGTTAGCACCAGTTCCTCTGTGGTGATCAAGGTCGTGGGTTCGAATCCCGGCAATGCCGAGATTGAACTTGTGTTACAATTTCCCATATGAGCAGAAGCCCATGCCTAAAGGGTTAACCTATTGTCCTTGTAAATCTATGACTGGTCGGGTTGTCATGTCAAGGACCTACGGCATGACAATTAAGTGAGGCAGCACTATATCTGCTATAAGTAGGTCTCATCACGAAATGACTGAAATAATGTTGAAAGTGATGTAAAACCCCAAACAAACAAACATCACACACAAACTAACCAAATGTGCCACAGTATGTAGGCCTCAACTATATTGTATTAATGAGCGAATGAATGAATGAATGAATGAATGAATTCTTAACAGCATATCAACACATTAAGGTAATTCAGTGCCATTAAGGTATAGATTAAAAAGTTGTATATTAGAATGACTGATATGTTTAAAAAACATATAACAACCAATGACGTTGCAACAGCAAATAAAACAATGACTAACAAGTTACATTGTTCTTTGATGTGTATTGTTTTTTTATTCATAAACACAAAGGTGGTTAACAAATAGTAGTTTTGTTTACAGAAAGTCTACTCATATTTCATGTTCTTTCAGATTTGTACAGGAAACAAAGAAAGGAAATTTGGCCAAGGTGTAATCAAAGTTGATTCAACTAAAAAAAACAAAAAATAAAATACTCAGAAAAACCTTAGTAGGTGATCCATAATTCTTTTTCTTGTAACTGGAAGTGTATTCTCCTTGTGGATTATATTGATTTTTTCATATTTTTGGAAAGGATTTATTTTTATTTTCACTGGAGGGCATTAATGTCAAATGATTTTTGCATATATCTATTTAAAACAATCTTGTTTCTCAATATAGAATACATTACTTATCGGAGTTTCTCAATATAGAATACATTACTTATCGGAGTTTCTCAATATAGAATACATTACTTATCGGAGTTTCTCAATATAGAATACATTACTTATCGGAGTTTCTCAATATAGAATACATTACTTATCGGAGTTTCTCAATATAGAATACATTACTTATCGGAGTGTGCATTATCTTATTTCTAAACCTATGTATTCTCATCTTTCAAAGTAGTTGATATCGTCTCTGGGCTAATCAATAATTCAGCTTTTGAATAAAAAATGCACTTTTCTCTCAATTTTGAAGCACAATTCTCCCGAATTAACTACACATTTCTTGATTTAGAAGACCTTTTCTCTCAAATTAAAAGCACTTTTTTCTCAATTTGAATAAATCCTCTCATTCCAGAAGCACTTTTGTCTCAATTTATGTGATTTCTTTCTCAATTCAGAGGCACCTTTTTCTCAATTGGAATGAATATTTCTCTCAATTTAGTCACTCGGTTTGTAGGTCATCTCTGTTTTTCAGTTTATTCTTCTCCTTCCTTTTGGCTAGTCTCTTTTCCTTCAGCCTCCTTAGAAGAGGAAGAGTGGCAGCGTATGAAATAGTCCACCCCAGCGCCACCTCCACGATGCGGAGGCCGAGCTCATAACCCCACCAAGGCCAGGGCTCGAGGACATCCCCAGTCCGGATGTATCGTGCGTAAACCCCAAACACACCCCACAGATACAGCGAAGCTAATGCAAACAGTAATATAGCCGAGGCCAGGATGAGTTTTCCAGCAGAACCCAACTTGGCCTTAGGTAAGTTGTTTATCCTGCCTTGACTACCATTATGAGGCTGAGTAGAGATCCTTGGATGAGTATTTTGCGGACAATTCTGGTTTATGCTTTTTGTACCATTCTGGTTTATGTTTTCCTGACTGTTTTGGTTAATGTGTTCTGGACCATTCTGGTTTACATTATCTGGACCATTCTGGTGTACATTATCTGGACCATTCTGGTGTACATTTTCCGGACCATTCTGGTGTACATTTTCTGGACCATTCTGGTGTACATTTCCCGGACCATTCTGGTCTACATTTTCTGGACCATTCTGGTGTACATTTTCTGGACCATTCTGGTGTACATTTTCTGGACAGTTCTGATCTGTGCTTACATTCAGAGATTGTTCTGTTGCACTTCCTGTCCCTTGATGTTTATCATCTGGAGTAAATGTACATGTTCCATTATGGACAACATATGTTCCATTTTGGAGCCCACAACTAGTTCCATTTGATGCATTTCTTTGAAATGTTGGAGCAGTATACACTGACATTCTCTGTAAATGTTTTCTATTTATTACTGCTGCTTTATAAAACCGAATAAACAAATATATGTACAAAATTGATACAATATAACCCCAAACGATGAAAATAAGATTGCATGCAACAATAAGATAATTCCCTTGCAGTGTTAGGCCAGCTCCAATATCTAAAGCAATCGACACCAAAAAATGAAAAACGATGACAAAGATTATATATTTAACGCTTAATACAGTTTTCCCTGCAATGCGCAGTCTCGTCGCTTTAAAGTAGGCGTGAAAAATCAGCACAAAAGCTGATGTCAGGCAAGGCAGGGCAATACTCATGAAGAGGTAACCCACCACAGGCGGCAGGGAACCTTGTGCATTGTAGGCATCAAGAAACATAAAGATGGCTCTCTCCAGAGAGAACAATAGCATCAGTAACATGAGAGACAGGAAGTAGCCACTCTGTTGTTTGCGCATGTCCTTGAGGCGACATGTTGAGATCAGAGCGAGGCTGCAGAACACGGTGATCGTCAAATACAGGAGGCCTGCTCCATACACGTGAACATACCTGCAATAGCAACAAAGATTTCCTCAACAACGTGACTCTACTTTGCAGTAAAACTTAGTGTCATATTTATACATATATACATATAGCAGTTTTTTTCAGAAAAAGTATCAAGTTTCTTTGGGAAATATTAGAATCACATATATAAATGTGCTCTAGTATTCCTTTCTTTAAACATTTCTCTTGCTTTTTGAGATATTATTATTGAGATATTGTTATTGTCATAAACCTGATAATGTTTTACAGCTAGACACTAATAACAGTCCCATAAGGGACCATACATCCGTGAACCAATTGTGAATACGTCATAACTTTCTAGTTGTTGTTTGGGGTTTCCCTGTTCTATAATTAGTTGAACAACTCAAACCAATCCTCACACTGTCCACCAGAGGCACACACAAACTATTACCATGTCGCCCTCTGGTGGAGTTTGACCAATCCTCAATGATCAGTGACGTCAGTCGCCTGCTGCGCATACCGAGTCAAATCCGTTTAAACGACTGAATCCAGTACATTTAAGCGAGAGTTCCATGATTTTCCTACTATGGTTGGAAGAGGACATGATACAAAGTCTAAGGTAACACTAATATAAACATACATAAACTAAAGCTGATGAAAATCGTTATTATAGTCAGGTTTATAAAATAACTTTGCATGATAAAAAAAATGGTTCAAATTAAAATATCAGACTTTATTGATTGTTTACAGGTGTACTAGGGACTGATCTGTTTATCTGAAGGTTTCTCATAAGTACGTGCAAGCAAGGTGAAGGTCAAGCAGGGTTATCCCGTTTCTCCACGATTGAGCCGGCGGGTTCCGTTGGCGGAAAGCGGCGACGCCGACCTCCGCCCTCTGAATACCCTCGGCGAATTTGGCGGGACAAAATGGAGGATCCGGCGATCTGCCGCTCTAGCTGCCGGCTAGACGGCGGGTGCCAATCGAGTACAGCCTAGCATAGAATTATTCATTTCAACATTGAAGCTGCCCAGTGATAAGAATTGGGTGTACATTTACTCAATGGTGGTCGTAATTATTCGTGTGACTTTGATGTTGACAGCATGAAGAACCCATCATAAAAATATCCCTTTCACGTTCGAGAAATGAAAGAATTTTTCCATTATTTTACACAAACTCAAAGACTGGTTACATTAATAGGATTATTTCAGACAATGGTTCATGTGTCTCCCTATATCAAAGAACAAATATAATATCATGAATCTCTTTTTTTTTTGGACACCACCTTTCTGACAATAACCAGTATGGGGTTGACCATAATTCATTTGGGGGGTGGAGGAAAGTCAAGACCACTTGAGAATGCCGACTTTAAGGAAAAAATAAATTGAGACTCACACATCTGCAAAAAGCAGTTCACGGGTCAAATTTTTGAGCTTCAATTTTACAGGGGAAAAATACTACAATAATGTTTAGGTGCAATCTACCCAAACATGTTTAAGGAACTAGTTTTGAGGCATCAGCAACAAACACAACATGACTAAGGGCGACACACAATCTGAGAGGAATAACAAATGTTATATTGCTGTCAGATACAATATTTTCCAAATATCTTTTACATTAACATTACATTACATGTTCCGCTTGATTACTTTACTTCACATCTATTATTGGACAAAACACAGACTTCCATCACTTGGATTTCTTTACTTAAGACCAAACTTTGATAATTGCTTTATAACACACATTAAACAGTTATATTATAACTTTTGGGGGTTTTAAGGCAGGTTTTAAACAATTTATATGTCTGAAAAATGTTTGAATTGAGCAGTTTTAAAGCCAAACCTATATGGTAACCAGGCAGAGAAAATGCTTTGAAGTGAATTCATTAACAATCATAACTATTTATAGATAATTTTAAGCTCCCTACACCTGGGGCTCTGTATGTGATTCAGTATCAGCGATCTAAGATGCAAGCTTCACATTTTACCACACATGCATCCCATGAAGGCCGTAATAGGATGACCTCAACTATGACCTTCACTTGGTCACAGGCTTTAAATTGTAACCAAAATCTTAAATTGTAACCAAAATCTTTGACAGCTTGCTATACCTTAAGAGCCACTTTTGTGTGGATCTTATCATGCCGGGCTGAAAAAAACACTAGGTTTTTACCTACCACCACGTTCCTATTTTTTCAGAAATGTCATCCCAGTCTGGGACAGGTTCCTCAAATGGATTATCCCAATTTCCATCGTCTGTATTGTTCTCTGGCTCTGGGGATACTTCAACTTCCGGGTCAGGTTCTACTTCCGGGTCAGGTTCTGTCTCTGGGTCAGCTCCTGTCCAGTTGTTTATGAGTATTATCTGTTCAAATCCCATGATATTTCTGTGAAAGATTAGTAATAAAAACATTAATTCACAAAATGATATGTAGTCCAAGTGGTTCATATAGGTTGATATCTGATTCGATGATCAAGCTAATGAGATATTCATTTTAAAGATGGTTAATATGCAATCTATTGAATAATATATGCAACATCTAGTTTATTTTATACGGAGTTAATTAAAAAAAAAAAAAAAAAACCAAAACAACAAACAAAAAAAACCAAAACAACAAACAAAACAAGACCACTTACCTCTTTTGATAGTTTGAAAATGTCGTTGTTTCTATACTTATTAACTACTTCCATCGATGGACAAGGCGTGAAGGTCTCCCCCTAACAATCCTCCTGATCATATGCCCAGCTATGTTATGAAACAGACAGTTATTGAAAATCAAAGGTGTATATTTGTCTTAATAGAAACATTTCATTTGACACCAGAGTCTGTTCTTGACGGCTGAGTCAGGTGAGTATCATTTATATGGTCCTGAGATTCAAGTGGAGCCTATTCTGTGGCGCAGTCTATATGCTGGCATGGGGGATGGGATGGAATGAATGTTGCATATACCAAAATTGGTATATTCTATTGTTGATCCTCAATGATTTTTACCACCCACAATTTAATTTGTTTTTATACTTCTGTTAACCCTTCTAAAAATAATTTCTATTCACTAATTATGAGTATTGAGTGTAGTTCATCTTCTGACATAAACACATTTTATTCATTTACAAAGACATTGTATATATTTCTCCATTATTATTCTCCTTATTATAGAGGAATAAAGATACTACACGTGACATATATGTAAATGATCAATTTAAGATTAAATATTAGTTTAAGACAAACATCTATTTGGTCACGCATAAACCAAATAAGGTCATGCAATGTTATTTTGTGTGAAACATTACCTGGACTCTTGATGTCAGCTCTTGATATGAGATTTTTATAATAGAATCTATCATACGCTGCACTCTGAATATTGGAAAGAAGAAATAGCTCTCAATATATTAACTCTGAAAACCATGATATTCGCATTTCAGAATAAATTTCTCCTATTCTTCCTCTTAATCACTCCCAAGCTTTGGATAATACTCTGTTATTATGTCCTTGACATAATTCTCTGTTCAGCCCATCCCAAACTTTACCTCATTTTTTATTCAACCCATCCCAAACTTTACATAATTCTCTGTTCAACCCATCCCAAACTTTACATTGCACTCTGTTTTGAAGCCCTCTGTTTACAATGCCGATATAGGTACTAGGAAAAGAGCTTCCTCTTGTTTACATGTAGATAAACACAGATATCATCAGCCTAATGCTTTGACCAGTGACATACTTGGCATGACTAACAGCTTAATAGTCAAAGAATAATCTCCTCTGGATAAATAAACAAGCATCTGTTTCATAGAATCCTCAACAGTTCATAAATCTCAGGAAATGTTACCTTGGTGTATCTAAATAAAATTGAAGTATTTCAACTCTACTTTATCTAAATGAAGATAACTTTGAGAGTTAATCAGCTTGTAAACTCTATTTATTTTCATCTGATGTCATTCAAAAGTAATATCTCTGCAGTTATTCACCAATTTGCAAATTTCTAACTATATTTTGTATTTAATGAATGTTTCTGCGTCATTTGTCTGTACATTATGCCAGATTACTATTTTTGAAAAAATACATTGAAATGTTATATATCAATTAAACTATGGCAATGTTTAAAAGGTTTTTATTGACCTTTACAATATAACAGTTTTATGGTACTTATCTCATGGTCATTATGACTCATAAAACAGCCATACTGTGCATTATATATGATTGCTACTAAACATTGTCATGGACTGTTTTCAACTTATCTTCTTGATAAAAAGATTATAGAAAACTTAACTGTTTTTATTATTGTTTACATATATGATTTTCTTAACATGAATTGAGTTGATCAGTACTTATCAAGTTTCTGAAGTCAATGAAGGGTTATTACCTTCAGAGAAAATAACAAAATTTGAGAGGAATGTCTTTGGTATGGAACCAACGTAGGAGATTAAAAAGTTGATAGAACTCAGTAATGAAAGCATTCATACATTTTGTATAATAGTCAAAATCATTTGAGATAATGGTAGCTAAGCTGTGAGAGCACTGCAAATATAATAGCTGTAAGTTGGTCAAAATATGTCTCAAGATATGTATTGTGTCTGGTTTAAAACAATATCCATTCATTAAAATGAATACACATGTCTGATTTTTTTTCACAAGCAATAGTTCTTTCATCAACTCAATAGCTTTTTATAACCATTCTTCTTTTAAATGTCCTGTTCGTAATAATAGATTTTTTAATTAGTTTGATAAAGACACTTTATAGCCTGTATAGAGAGCCGTTTTACGAGCGAATATCTGATTAATATTCAAGACCTACAACAAAGATGGAAAGAAAATAAACACTGATGCATTTAATATAAAAACATGAACAAAAAACAAAGAGGTGAAGAAATGTTGTAACGAGAAATAAAAAGCAAATCAATTATCACTAATATGCTGAAATACGTCATAGATAAGCAGACAATGGGGTTCACATGAGGATCTGATCTGATATACCAGGATACAGAACGTAAATATGTCATTGTTTAGCAAGTATTTCTTATCTACAGAGATAACATAACTGGAAACCTTCCCCCTATCTACCCCCTATGGGCCTCTTGCACCCGGCACTGTCTGGAGTACTTGAAGGATATATGCGAAAGCGAACTATTGTCATATCTTATGATGTGCTTATTATATAGTTTATGATTATTTTGTGATTTATAACTTTGATTGGATTTGTAATTATGTTCATTTTGAGCAATATAACATGATAGAGTAGTAACATTAAACTTTTCACTGCCCTTTAGACGATAACAGAGGATAATAGAGGGTATTATTAGTTTAATTCCAGTTTCTCATCACAGATGGCAATAGAATGAGGGTAATTTAAAGTGGGTCAATTTGTATACAGTTTCCTTTTTGA
This sequence comes from Amphiduros pacificus, assembly GCA_949316495.1. Classification (NCBI taxonomy): domain Eukaryota; kingdom Metazoa; phylum Annelida; class Polychaeta; order Phyllodocida; family Hesionidae; genus Amphiduros; species Amphiduros pacificus. The sequence continues at coordinate 38,383,372 of OX439011.1, read as the reverse complement.
AAATGATATCTTTATTTCTCATCACTATGAAGTTTCTGTCATAGACGTCAATGACCAGCACGTGCAGTGAGCTACAAGTAAACAATACAGATTCGCTGAAAACTGACGCGATTCTACATGCTGTAAATTTCACATCGGACAACCAGAATTATCAAATGGACACGTAAATGCATAAAGCATCGACATGAAACATACCTTGCCACGTGCCGGCTGCTAGATACTGTAGTCGTCTCTTGTGCTCTTTTGGTGGAGTGACCGACCATACTAGAGTGACAGGGTAAAGCAGAAAGTATCCAGCCGGCCACCATCTTTAATGAAGCTCATGAGAGTACGAATCAAATGCATTTACACATATAACTGACGTTTACACATTAGCCCTTGTCATTTCTGATCAATATAGTACACATTGTGTTATAAAATAGTCTACATTATAACATATATCTATTACAGCTCTAAGAGCTGTATATAAAAAAACAGATTGTTTATGAGTTTATCACAAGTATCATTTAACCTCAAGGAAGAAATCAAAATCTCTGCTGAGTTTAATGAAAGTTATAAGTAAAGATTCAAATTGGAAAGGATGAGGGTTCCTCAAATGACTAATATGTGATAAGATGAGGGTAATTCATTCAAATGATGAGGGTAATTACTTTATAGTTTGCATTAAATATAAAGGGGAAACCCATTTCTTCATAATAATTCTTAAAATCTAAAATTTTATGTCCCCAACCTGTTTAGCACTAACATAAACCAAAACATATATAATTTCACGCCACCCATAACAAACAATCTCACACCACCATGACAATTTGCTTAAATTATTAGTTTATATTATTGTCTGCGAACACTATCAGAACTGCAGACAACAGAACTGCAGACAACAACAGAACTGCAGACAACAACAGAGCTGCGAACACTATCAGAACTGCAGACAACAGAACTGCAGACAACAGAACTACAGACAACAACAGAACTGCAGACAGCAACAGAACTGCAGACGACAACAGAACTGCAGACGACAACAGAACTGCAGACAACAACAGAACTGCAGACAACAACAGAACTGCAGACACTAACAGAGCTGCGAACACTAACAGAACTGCGAACACTATCAGAACTGCAGACAACAGAACTGCAGACAACAACAGAACTGCAGACAGCAACAGAACTGCAGACAGCAACAGAACTGCAGACGACAACAGAACTGCAGACGACAACAGAACTGCAGACAACAACAGAACTGCAGACAACAACAGAGCTGCGAACACTAACAGAGCTGCGAACACAAACAGAGATGTGTTTCAAGTTGTCAGTTAGTCTGCTATGCTTATCACAGCATTTGATGTTGCTGACATCATATAGATGCACTTTCAAAACGCAACCACAGCTCTGTTGTCGTCTCTATTGTCATCAGCTGTACTTTTAAACTGGTACATTAGTCTTATTGTTTTCCTCAATGTATATTTCCTATCAGTGGACATACATTCACATCACAACTCAGCAAACAGTTTGTTCTGGGGTTTACCAAGCTCCAATCAGGCCAGGGCCAAATGGGAGCTTCAGTGTCTGAGGTCTTCTATTTAAAAGCTATGTAAAAGTTAATATTTTAATATATTGGTGGAACCCTTTAAGGTATGTTGGGGTATCCAATTTAGCTGAAAATATTTGGTTATCATATGATTTTATTTAGATATCAATTTATAAATATAAAGATAAAGCATTCTTTAGGTGAGGTTTAGAAAAAATGACATCATGAAATCTAACTAAAATTCCTGTTAGATTGGGCCAATTGGTAAATAAAATAAAATAAAATTATAATGGCTATATAATGACTACTTTTTGCCGTCCCATATCATTTAGTGTATGTAAGCATTCACAATCTTTTGTGAACTCATGACCTCTATGATAGAAGGCAGTCACATTTCGACCTCTATTCAACCATTGTTGCACATTTATTCAAGTACAGATTGCGAACCATTTGATTATTCCTTTATATGCAATGGACTTTCTTTTTCAATAAATGAATAAACCTGATCTCCTCTAATATTCCATCAAAATCTATTAGGCACCTATCAAGCAATCTAGTAGAAAGTGTAACGGCTGGTGACCTCACTAATTATAAAGTGCTGTGATTTCTTTTGTGCTGCAGACACGTCTTTTGCTTGTCAAATACCTCACAGCCTCAAATCTACGTGTTATGTTTCTTTTAATGAAAAGTGGGTTTGTTTGTTTGGGGTTTACATCACTTTCAACAGTATTTCAGTCATCTCGTGATGAGACCAGCCTGTAGCACATGTAGTGCTTCCTCACTATATGTAGTGCTGCCTCACTAAATGTCGCATGTCCTTGACATGACAACCCGCCCGGTCACAGATTTACACGGTGAGCGGGTTAACCCTTTAGGCATAGGCCTCGGCTCATATGGGGAAAATTGTATCGTGAGTTCAATCTCGGCACGACCGGGCATCAAACCCACAACCTTTTAATCACAACAGAGAACTGGTGCTAATAAGCTGGCGCTCAAACCAACTGTGCCACGTCCCGTTTTCAGTTTATGACTCCTATTTATTGTTTAGCTATCTCAGTCAACAATGGCACAATTTGCTAAATTTGCCATGCCTGGTGACTGCCAAACAAATCGGTAAAAAAATTCTCATAAACTTTAATACACACAACCCTCAGATCCCAGAAGCTAGTACTGCAACCATAGGATCAGGACCTGAACTTCACCCCACAAAATTCATTTAATCTAGAATTAAAAATAAATCGATAAATAAATGAAAAAATAGTAAAAAAAATATAAAGAGCTAAAACAGACTTTAGCAAAGGCAATTGCAAGTCCATTAAGTTACAAACATATACTATTTCATAAAGAATGTACAGCTAAATGAATAAAATTTCACCCAAAGCACTACGAAAAAGTATCAAAAGAAAGACAATCCGATTCATTAGAATTAATCTTATATTAAATATGTCAGAAAATACTTCTTTCCGTTGAGCTTAAAACTCATAAACAATATATGAATGTAAGAGCATTTCTGTTAAATTAGTAACATTGAGTAGACTGTGATTATTTTTATCTCTGGAGATGTTAAAAAAAATGTTTTACCAATATTCAATCATATATATCAATACACCATAATCAATACCTGATTGAATACTGGCAACATATTTTTGTTAACAACTCCACAGATAAGTGACAAATAGAGAAATCCTTAATTAAAACCCAGGTGGCAGCACTGTCAAATAAATTTGACTTAACAGGTGACCATCAGCTAATAATTAAGGGAATTTTGATTAATCTAGCTTTCTTCAAAGTCAAGTAAAAAATTACCAAATGGTGTTAAATATTGACATATATTTGAATACATCAAACACAAATTACTTGAGTTATATGACATTTTTCAAAATTTTCTCTTTGTAAACTGAAAGCATCATTCTAGCTGAAGACACAAAAAATCCATTCATTAGTATTTGACACATTAACATCTGAGATAGTTTTTGTAGTTATTGTAATACAAATCAATTATCTTGCACTAGGTCATTTTTGAGAATTCAAATTTGGGGTTACATTGTTTTTTGGCAGGAAACAAATTAAAGACACTGTTCCCCCCAGCGTTGGTGTTGGTAGTGAGTGTCCTCTGGTGGCAGATTTTCTACTTTGTTTTTTATGCCAAAATAGATAGTTTAAAAAAATGTCTACTCAACTGTCTAAAATAGTTCTTTTTACATTTAAACAATTTAGTCATTATATGGCACTTTGTCATACTGTTTTTTGTTATAAAACTAATAAAAATAATAATAATTATAATATCTTTATTCGCATATAAAACATGGCAATGTAAGTTATACAATCGTTTGTTTCAAAAAGTGATTAAAGAAGTTATATAAAATCAATTTGTGGTAATATGCAAAATAATGTCATGAATATCATTTTCAGACAAGAGTTGACATGATTTTAAACCATCCCGTACTTCAACCATCTCGATTAATACCTTCACATCACTAATTGTCTCTGCAGACGTAGATACTCTCCAATCATTACCAATCTTACAGACAGACTTGATAACATTTAAGTCATGGTCATACGATATTTCACAATAATTTATACCAGAATTAGACCATGGATTCTTAAGTGCTAAATTAGCCACACTTTTAATAACAGGTGATTCATGTTCTAATGATTTACACATAAATTTCATGAATCGCTGTTTGAGGCTTATTTCTAGTGGTAGGCAGTCAGACAAAAGTGCCAAAATTTCACAGTGAGTGACTGGAGATACTCTCCAAATTATTCTTAGTGCTTTACGCCATGCAATACACAAATTATCAACAAGTTTTCCCTTCAACAGCCATAAAGGAGCACCATAGTATGGACAACAATATTGTTTGAATAGTTTACATTTTATCACAGAATATACATGACTAAAATCTGCCATAAACATGTTAAAACTTCTCCTAAATTTGGCAATTGCATCTCTAACCATACAATCTTGGTCAGTCGTAGATAACCAATGACCCAGATGAACTGCTTTTTGTACACTCTTTAGTACTGTGTTATTAACAATTATTTCCCTGTTGTCAGGTACACATCCTTTACCAATAAAGACAAGAAATTGGCCTTTTTCTACATTAAATAAAACGTCGTATTCATCAGCATATTTTTCACATATTCTTGTTAACTTTATTAAAGCAGAGAGTGTTGGTGTCAACAAGGACAAATCATCAGCCCAAGACCCCGTACATAATGGTTCCCCAAGTGACAACCAATACCACTATTTTCGAATAGTCCATCCATATATACAGAAAATAAAATTGGCTATAAAATAGCTCCCTGTTTGCGCCATTACTAGCTCCAAATTGGCCAGATGTATTTGCTCCCCACCTGACTTGGAGCTTTTGATTGGTATACATAAACAACAATAGCCTTAGAACCATATGTGGCAATTGATGTTTTAACAGCACTTTAAATAACTTACAGTAATTTACCCTGTCAAACGCCTTGCTAGCATCTAACATTAAAGCATACACATTGCTACCATTTTCATTATAATGGCTTATGGTTTCATTCATAACATATGTACAATGAGTTGTTGACATTTTGGGCTTAAACCCAAACTGTAGATTAGAGGTAGACATAGCATCCTGTTCTTTAAATAAAATTATCACATCAAACAGTTTAGCAAGAATATTGGATAATGTAATAGCCCTATAATTATCAGACATACACAATAATTGTTTTTTATTCTTTGGTATAGGGACCATGGTGCCTATCAGCATTGAATCAGGGCTAACACCACGCATCAACATGCTATTAAAAACAAGGGTTAGCAAAACATATAAAATATGAGGTCCATGTATAATATGGTCAGACTGCAGGCCCTCTTCACCATCTGACTTACCAAGCTTAAGATGCTGCACACCTTTAAGCACATCATCAAAACAAATATTGTAAACATCATTTGAATTAATACAATTTCAAATGATTTTTTCTTCTTTTATCTCATTCATATCATTTGCATCATTGGGTATACTGTTGTATAGATGGTTGTATTTTTCAGAGAATAGCTCTGAAATTTCCTCATCACCAGCAATACCGTCAACACAAGAGGGCACAAGATTATTTCTACCTTTAATTTTGCGAACCTCAGACCAACGGTCACAATGTATATTTTTAGAAATAGCCTCAGCCATCCTTGTCATTTGAATATGCTGACCTTGACGCATTATTGATCTTACTGCTCTGTGATACTGAGCTCTGGTTATGCGTCGCATCTCAGTAAGTGGACCATGGCGAGGTTGCCCATGTTGACGCCACTCCCTATGCCAATATAGGGCTTCCTGTTTAAAGTGGGAAACATGTTCAGACCACCCAGCTACTTTCCGTTTGCCACTAGGTGGCTCTGATACTCCACTTGTTGGTATGCATTTAGCAGGTTCATTACACATAATAAGAATATTATTGTATAGACTACTTATTTCCTTTACATGTTGTTTACAAAATACATCACTATATTTAAGTGCCTCATTATTATAACTTAAATTAGACAATTTAGTTGAAAGATCATCTTTATATTTATTAACCTGTTCAACAGTAGTTTTATTCCAAGCCACCCTTGGAATATATTCCCTTGTATGAACAGATGCATGATTAATATTTACATCAAGCAACAAGCAAAGAGGTACATGGTCAGAGAATAATAAATTATCAGTAATAAAAAAACTTTCAACACTGATTCCTGAATCTGAGTAAAAGAGAAAATGATCAATCCTGGAGCTATTTCCAGATGAGTTAGCAAAAGTATACGGAATGTCAACATTTGGATCATCAATACATACAGTCATATTAAAATCATTAATAGAATTCCTAAGAGCAACTGCATGAGGTGTAGTGTTACCCATGGTTTGTGAGTATCCGTCGTTGGGGGACGTGGACGGGGGATTGATACTCTACTCTACTCGCTGGCTACTGTGAGGCGGGGCACGGAACCTAGCAACCCTATCTATCTATATGAGGTGTGAGGTAATAAGGACTGCAGACACAGAATATACACTGCACAATAGTTACCTTTATTCGGTACTGTGTATCCTTGTCTGGCTAGGCCGGCATGGCAATGAGCGAGGCATATGAACTACCCAAATGCATGATACTAATAGAGTCCTGAGAATACATAAAACACCCAAGTCTATGTGGTCACGATGCTGAGAGTCGTGGATCTTCTAGGCAAGTGGACGTTGGAACTCTGAGCACCGTCTAACAGTTGCGGGGCCATTTTAAAGGATCGTTGAGCATCATGTGTGTGGGGTCTGCCTGCGTGGCTTCCTTTCCTGCTATGGGGTTTCGCATGGACTCCGTCTGCCTGCGTCGCGTGGGGGAATCACGTCATCTCTTATGCCCGGTGAGTCATCTCTATGTCCGGTGAGTGAGGCAATGCATCAGCCTGCACTTGTTGACTTCACGCGGCACACAATAACTATGCATGATATTCTGCCAGAGTCCTGATTGTCCATGATTGTCTATATATATTCCTGAGAGTCTATAGGTAGGTAATCTAAACACTACAGTCACACTCACCCATGCCTTTGTTACCTCCACTCTGGACTATGGCAATGGCCTACTTGCAGGTCTTCCTAAATCTGACACCAGGAAGCTACAATACATCCAAAACTCTGCAGCACATGTCGTAGGAAAAATCAGGAAATGTGATCACATTTCAGGAAAACTATGGGAATTACACTGGTTACCAGTTCATGCGAGAATTGATTTTAAAATCATAATCTTGACCTGGAGGGCCCTAAATGGTAAGGCTCCGCCTTACTTGCATGATCTACTCCTAGTCAAACAAGGGGAATGCTGGCTAATGATGTCAAATGATGGCACCCACTTACAAGTTCCTAAGACCCAGCTGAGAACAGTGGGGGACAGGGCCTTTTCATCTGTTGGCCCTAGACTCTGGAATTCCTTGCCTAGTGAAATTAGGACTAGTCCCTCAGTCTCCTCGTTTAAGAGGAGACTGAAAACCCACCTCTTCAGGATGCACGTCCCAAATACAGCGCTATCAACAGACTTGTCTGGTATCAGTGCCATACAAATTTTATTATTATTATTATTATTATTATTATTATTATTATTATTATTATTATTATTATTATAATTATTATTATTATTATTATTATTATTATTATTATAATTATTATTATTATTATTATTATTATTATTATTATTATTATTATTATTATTATTATTATTATTATTATCATTATTTTTATTATTATTATTATTATTATTACTACTACTACTACTACTACTACTACTACTACTACTACTACTACTACTACTACTACTACTACTACTACTATTATTATAATTATTATTATTACAAGTGAACTATATGAAATGACAGAGGTGCAAATTAATATAAACCTATAAAACATAGTTTTGTCAATAATTGGAGTAAAAAGAAGAATTAACTTGCAATGGAAAAAGAAGTCTTGACGTTGCAAGCAAGGTAAACACAGTTGCATGAGACTACGAGATGCACATTTCTTTCAAAGGAATATTACATATAAAAAGACCACAGTTTCTTCAATAATTGCTGTAGAAAGATCAATTAACCTGGAGTGAAGTTGTATTGATGTTGCGAGCAAGGTAAACACAGTTGCGTGAGGCTACGAGATGCACATTTCTTTCAAATGAATATTACAAAAACAAAAGACCACAGTTTCGTCAATAATTCCAGTAGAAAAATGATTTAATCTGGAGTGAAATTGTCATGACGTTGCGAGCAAGGTAAACACAGTTGCGTGACTGAGGCTACGAGATGCACATTTCTTTCAAATGAATATTACAAAAACAAAAGACCACAGTTTCGCCAATAATTAGAGTAGACAGATGATTTTACCTGGAGTGAGGTCCTCTTGACGTTGCGAACAAGGTAAACACAGTTGCGTGAGGCTACGAGATGCAGATTTGATTCCATTGAATATCGTATATACTGTCTGTATATCGTATATACTCTATTTCGCCATTTTATTTCTCTATTTCGCCATTCTATCTCTCTATTTTACACTTCTTCTTCTCTATTTTGCACTTCTACTTCTCTATTTCACCATTCTGCTTCTCTATTCTGCCATTCTACTTCTCTATTTTGCACTTGCACTTCTCTATTTCGCCATTATACTTCGCTATTTTAGCACTTCTATATCTGTATTTCGCCATTCTATTTCTGTTTTTTTGCACTTCTACTTCTCTATATCACTATTCCATTTCTCTATTTCACCATTCTACTTTTCTATTTCGCCATTCTACTTCTCTATTTTGCACTCCTACTTTTCTATTTCACCATTCTGCTTCTCTATTCTGCCATTCTACTTTATTTTGCCATTCTATTTCTGTATTTTGCCATTCTATTTCTGTATTTCGCCATTTTATTTCTGTATTTCGCCATTCTATTTCTGTATTTTGCCATTCTATTTCTGTATTTCGCCATTGTATTTCTCTATTTTGCCATTCTATTTTTGTATTTTGCATCTTCTACTTCTCTATTTCGCCATTATACTTCTCTATTTTGCACTTCCACTTCTCTATTTTGCCATTAAATTTCTCTATTTTGCACTTCCACTTCTCTATTTCGCCATTCTATTTCTCTATTTTGCCATTCAATTTCTCTATTTTGCACTTCCACTTCTCTATTTCGCCATTCTATTTCTCTATTTTGCCATTCTACTTCTCTATTTTGCACTTCTAGTTCTCTATTTCGCCATTTTATTTCTCTATTTTGCCATTCAATTTCTCTATTTTGCACTTCCACTTCTCTATTTCGCCATTTTATTTCTCTATTTTGCCATTCTACTTCTCTATTTTGCACTTCTAGTTCTCTATTTCACCATTATACTTCTCTATTTCACCATACTATTTCTCTATTTCACTATTCTATTTCTCTATTCTGCACTTCTCCTTCTCTATTTTGCCATTTTATTTCTCTATTTCGCCATTATACTTCTCTATTTTGCACTTCCACTTCTCTATTTCGCTATTCAATTTCTCTATTTTGCACTTCCAATTCTCTATTTTGCCATTCTACTTCTCTATTTTGCACTTCTAGTTCTCTATTTCACCATTCTACTTTTCTATTTCACCATTCTACTTCTCTATTTCACCATACTATTTCTCTATTTCACTATTCTATTTCTCTATTCTGCACTTCTCCTTCTCTATTTTGCCATTCTATTTCTCTATTTTGCCATTCTACTTCTCTATTTTGCACTTGCACTTCTCTATTTCGCCATTATACTTTGCTATTTCGCCATTCTATTTCTCTATTTCGCCATTCTATATTGAAACTCAACTGCTGGTTTGGTATGTTTGCTGGTCACTGTTCAAAACTGAAAGTACAACTTTATATCCTCATCGCCCATCCATGCGTGAAACTATTTGATCACATTGCTTAGAAATGTTTCTCAGGCGAAATTTAAAGGAATTCTTTCTTGTTTAAGTTCAAATTTGCTGTAAATTGGACAAGAACATGAGTAACAGCTAAAATCTGTTTAAGATTTGCTTAAAGCATTCATGAAATTACAGAGCTCACAGGAAATTTTACAGAAGTTTGGGGTATGCTTAAATGATATGTGGTCACGAAATTGTGCTACAATCATGCTAACTCACTCCAAATCAACCAAGATACACCGACCATGCGTTATTGTGTTTTACTGAAAGTCCTGGCTGTACTCTTGTGCCAAACAAATATTAATGGACAAACAGGCCCCTGTAGGCCATATCACTCCATTGTCCCAATATGATGGTGCCCCACAGTTAGCAAAACTTTGCAAAGCAGGTGCACAATATCAATGGTCATAGTTTGTTCACAAAGCATCCAATGGATGATTTCAATTGGCACAGAAATGTATGAAGGGGAATATGATAGGTAATAACAGTTGATTGCAAATTTTGGGGTATAAACATTTATATTTTGCAAGATGAAAGTGTTTGAAGACCTCCTTTCATGAATGCTGATAATAAAGGAAGTTACATATTCAAGACAACATAAACACGACTTTCCATACGTTGACACAATTCATCCGCATGCAAAAATAAATGTTTATGTACATATACATATACATACATATACATATACATATACATATACATATACATATACATATACATATACATATACATATACATATACATATACATATACATATACATATACATATACATATACATATACATATACATATACATATACATATACATATACATATACATATACATATACATATACATAAACATATACATATACATATTCATATACAAATAGATATATATATACATATACATATACATATACATATACATATACATATACATATACATATACATATACATATACATATACATATACATATACATATACATATACATATACATTTACATATACATATACATATACATGTAAATATGTTCAAATGTATCATTTGATCATTTGATATTGTGACCTCTGACCCCTTATTAATCATTTGGAATCTTCAGTGAAGAGGGCTTTAAGATTGTGAGATTGAAACTCTTGGTGATGTCCTCACATCTCAATCTGAATTGCCATTTCTCTGGCTTTGATACCAGGATAAGAATACAAAGTGCATCCGCCATTTTGTTGTTTACCTCAAATTCCTCCATCTTTTTAGGACATAGGTTATCAGGATTGACTGTGCAGTATTCAAAACAACATCATAAAATAACCTTGACTGAGTCTCTGCAGTCTAAAGTAAGTTTCAAACCTGAAAGTATAGACATTGGAGATTTGAAGTAAGAGAAGGAGTTATAGGTGAGAGATGGAAATAAAGAAATACTCTTCTCTTTGTCTATATCTCCCATTTCTGTCAGCATCTTTCCTCTCTGTCAGTATCTCCCCTCTCTGTCTGTATCTCCCCTCTCTGTCAGTATCCCCCCTCTCTGTCAGTATCTCCCATCTCTGTCTGTATATTCACTCTCTGCCAGTATCCCCCCTCTCTGTCAGTATCTACTCTCTCTGTCTGTATCTCTCCTCGTTGTCTATATCTCCCATTTCTGTCAGCATCTTTCCTCTCTGTCAGTATCTCCCTTCTCTGTCTGTATCTCCCCTCACTGTCTGTATCTCCCCTCTCTGTCTGTATCTCCCCTCTCTGTCTGTATCTCTCCTCTCTGTCAGTATCTTCCCTCACTTTCTGTATCTCCCCTCACTGTCTGTATCTCCCCTCTCTGTCTGTATCTCCCCTCTCTGTCTGTATCTCTCCTCTCTGTCAGTATCCCCCCTCTCTGTCAGTATCTCCCATCTCTGTCTGTATATTCACTCTCTGCCAGTATCCCCCCTCTCTGTCAGTATCTCCTCTCTCTGTCTGTATCTCTCCTCTTTGTCTATATCTCCCATTTCTGTCAGCATCTTTCCTCTCTGTCAGTATCTCCCCTCTCTGTCTGTATCTCCCCTCACTGTCTGTATCTCCCCTCTCTGTCTGTATCTCCCCTCTCTGTCTGTATCTCCCCTCCCTGTCAGTATCTTCCCTCACTGTCTGTATCTCCCCTCACTGTCTGTATCTCCCCTCTCTGTCTGTATCTCCCCTCTCTGTCTGTATCTCTCCTCTCTGTCAGTATCTCTCCTCTCTGTCTCTATCTCCCCTCTCTGTCTGTATCCCCCCTCTCTGTCAGTATCTCCCATCTCTGTCAGCATCTTTCCTCTCTGTCAGTATCTCCCCTCTCTGTCTGTATCTCCCCTCTCTGTCAGTATCCCCCTCTCTGTCAGTATCTCCCATCTCTGTCTGTATCTTCACTCTCTGCCAGTATCCCCCCTCTCTGTCAGTATCTCCCCTCTCTGTCTGTATCTCCCCTCTCTGTCAGTATCCCCCCTCTCTGTCAGTATCTCCCATCTCTGTCAGTATCTCCCCTCTCTGTCTCTATCTCCCCTCTCTGTCAGTATCTCCCATATCTGTCTGTATCTACCCTCTCTGTCTGTATCTCTCCTCTCTGTCAGTGTCTCTCCTCTCTGCCAGTATCTCCCCTCTCTGCCAGTATCCCCATTCTGTCAGCATCTTTCCTCTCTGTCAGTGTCTCCACTATCTGTCTGTATCTCCACTCTCTGTCAGTATCTACCCTCTCTGCCAGTATCTCCTCTTTCTGTCTGTATCTGCCTTATTTGTCTGTATCTCCCCTCTCTGTCAGTATCCCCCCTCTCTGTCAGTATCTCCCTTCTCTGTCTGTATCTCCCCTCTCTGTCTCTATCTCCCCTCTCTGTCAATATCTCCCCTCTCTGTCAGTATCTCCCATCTCTGTCAGTATCTCCCCTCTCTGTCTGTATCTCTCCTCTCTGTCAGTATCTCCCCTCTCTGTCTGTATCTCTCCTCTCTGTCAGTATCTTCCCTCACTGTCTGTATCTCTCCTGTCTGTCTGTATCTGCCCTCTCTGTCTGTATCTGCCCTCTTTGTCTGTATCTCCCCTCTCTGTCTGTATCTCCCCTCTCTGTCTGTATCTCCCCTCTCTGTCTGTATCTCTCATCTCTGTCCGTGTCTCCCCTCTCTATCTGTATCTCTCCTCTCTGTCAGTATCTCTCCTCTCTGTCTCTATTTCCCCTCTCTGTCTGTATATCTCCTTTCTGCCAGTATCTCCCCCATCTGTTAGTATCTCCCCTCTCTGTTAGTATCTCTCCTCTCTGTCTGTATCTCTACTCTCTGTTTGTATCTGCCCTCTCTGTCTGTATCGGCCCTCTCTGTCTGTATCTCTCCTCTCTGCCAGTATCTCCCCTATCTGTAAGTATCTCCCCTCTCTGTCAGTATCTCCCCTCTCTGTCTGTATCTCTCCTCTCTGTCTGTATCTCCCCTCTCTGTCTGTATCTCCCCTCTCTGTCTGTATCTCCCCTCTCTGTCTGTATCTCCCCTCTCTGTCTGTATCTCCCCTCTCTGTCTGTATCTCTCCTCTCTGCCAGTATCTCTCCTCTCTTTCTGTATCTCTCCTCTCTGTCTGTATCTCTCATCTCTGTCTGTGTCTTCCCTCTCTGTCAGTATCTCCCCTCTCTGTCAGTATCTCCCCTCTTTGTCTGTATCTCTCCTCTTTGTCTGAATCTGCCTTCTCTGTCTGTATCTCCTCTCTGTCAGTATCTCCCCTCTCTGTCCGTATCTCCCCTCTCTGTCTGTATCTCTCCTCTCTGCCAGTATCTCCCCTCTCTGTCAGTATCTCCCTTCGCTGTCTGTATCTCTCCTCTCTGTCAGTGTCTCCCCTCTCTGTCAGTGTCTCCCCTCTCTGTCAGTATCTCCCCTCTCTGTCTGTATCTGCCATTTTTCTGTATCTGTATCTCCCCTCTTTGTTTCTGTATCTCGCCCATCTCTCACTTCTGTTTATATCTCTCACTTCATTGTTTATATCTCTCACTTCTCTGTCTGGTTTTCTCATTTCTCTGTTTATATCTGTCACTATTCTATCTATGTCTGTCACTTTTCAGTTCATATATCTCACTTCTCTGTTTATAACTCTCACTTCTCTGTTTATAACTCTCACTTCTCAGTTTATAACTCTCACTTCTCTGTTTATATATCTCACTTCTCTGTTTATAATTCTCTGTTTAAATATATCACTTCTCTGTTTATATCTCTCACTTCTCAATTTATATATCTCACTTCTCTATTTACATCTCTCACTTCTCTGTTTATATCTCTCACTTCTCTGTTTATATCTCTCACTTCTTTGTTTATAACTCTCACCTCTCTGTTTATATATCTCATTTCTCAGTTATTTTCTCATTTCTCTATTTATATATCTCACTTCTCTGTTTATAACTCTCACTTCTCTGTTTATATCTCTCACTTCTCTGTTTAAATATCTCACTTCTCTGTTTATATCTCTCACTTCTCTGTTTATATCTCTCACTTCTCTGTTTGTATCTCTCACTTCTCTGTTTATATCTCTCACTTCTCTGTTTATAACTCTCACTTCTCTGTTTATGTCTCTCACTTCTTAGTTTATATATCTCACTTCTCTGTTTATAACTCTCACTCCTCTGTTTATATCTCTCACTTCTCTGTTTATAACTCTCACTTCTCTGTTTATAAATCTTACTTCTCTGTTTATAACTCTTACTTCTCTGTTTATATATCTCACATCTCTGTTTATATCTCTCACTTCTCTTTTTATATCTCTCACTTTTCTGTTATATATATCTCACTTCTCTGTTTATAACTCTTACTTCTCTGTTTATATATCTCACATCTCTGTTTATATCTCTCACTTCTCTTTTTATATCTCTCACTTTTCTGTTTATATATCTCACTTCTCTGTTTATAACTCTCACTTCTCTATTTATAACTCTCACTTCTCTGTTTATATCACTCATTTCTCTATTTTTATCTGTCACTTCTCTGTATGTAACTGTCACTTCTCTATCTGTATCTGTCATTTCTCTGTATGTATCTGTCATCTCTCTGTATCTGTCACCTCTCTGTATCTGTCATTTCTCTGTCTGTATCTGTCACTTCTCTCTCTGAATCTGTCACTTCTCTCTTTGTATCTGTCTCTTCTCTTTTGTCTGTATCTGTCAATTCTCTTCTGTCTGTATCTGATCCTCTTTCTGTATCTGTCACTTCTCTGCTTGTATCTGTCACTTCTATGTCTGAATCTGTCACTTCTCTGTCTGTATCTGTCACTTTTATGTCTGTATCTATCACTTCTCTATCTGTATCTGTCACTTCCCTGTATCTGTCACTTCTCTCTCTGTATTTTTCACTTCTCTCTTTGCATTTCTCACTTCTCTCTCTGCATTTTTCTCTTCTCTCTCTGCATCTGTCACTTTCCTGTATCTGTCACTTTTCTGTCTGCATATGTCACTTCTCTGTCTGTATCTGTCACTTCTCTGTCTGTATCTGTCACTTCTCTGTCTGTATCTGTCACTTCTATGTCTGAATCTGTCACTTCTCTGTCTGTATCTGTCACTTTTATGTCTGTATCTATCACTTCTCTATCTGTATCTGTCGCTTCCCTGTATCTGTCACTTCTCTCTCTGTATTTTTCACTTCTCTCTCTGCATTTCTCACTTCTCTCTCTGCATTTTTCACTTCTCTCTCTGCATCTGTCACTTTCCTGTATCTGTCACTTTTCTGTCTGCATATGTCACTTCTCTGTCTGTATCTGTCACTTCTCTGTCTGTATCTGTCACTTCTCTGTCTGTATCTGTCACTTCTATGTCTGAATCTGTCACTTCTCTGTCTGTATCTGTCACTTTTATGTCTGTATCTATCACTTCTCTATCTGTATCTGTCACTTCCCTGTATATGTCACTTCTCTCTCTGTATTTTTCACTTCTCTCTCTGCATTTCTCACTTCTCTCTCTGCATTTTTCACTTCTCTCTCTGCATCTGTCACTTTCCTGTATCTGTCACTTTTATGTCTGCATATGTCACTTCTCTGTCTGTATCTGTCACTTCTCTGTCTGTATATGTCACTTCTCTGTCTGTATCTGTCACTTCTCTGTCTGTATCTGTCTCTTCTTTGTCTGTATCTGTCACTTTCCTGTATCTGTCACTTTTCTGTCTGCATATGTCACTTCTCTGTCTGTATCTGTCACTTCTCTGTCTGTATCTGTCACTTCTTTGTCTGTATCTGCCACTTCTCTCTCTGCATCTGTTACTTCTCTGTCTGTATCCGTCACTTCTCTGTCTGTATCTGTCACTTTCCTGTATCTGTCACTTTTCTGTCTGCATATGTCACTTCTCTGTCCGAATCTGTCATTTCTCTGTCTGTATCTGTCACTTCTCTGTCTGTATCTGTCACTTCTCTGTCTGTATGTCACTTCTCTGTCTGTATCTGTCACTTCTCTGTCTGTATCCGTCACTTCTCTGTCTGTATCTGTCACTTGTCTGTCTGCATCTGTTACTTTTCTGTCTGTATCTGTCACTTTTCTGTCTGTGTATGTCACTTCTCTATATGTATCTGTCACTTCTCTGTCTGAATCTGTCACTTTTCTCTCTGTATCTGTCACTTCTCTGTCTGTATCTGTCACTTCTCTGTCTGCATCTGTCACTTCTCTCTCTGCATCTGTCACTTTTCTGTCTGAATCTGTCACTTCTCTGTCTGTATCTGTCACTTCTCTGTCTGTATCTGTCAATTCTCTGTCTGCATCTGTCACTTCTCTCTCTGCATCTGTCACTTTTCTGTCTTCATCTGTCAGTTGTCTCTTTTTTCTATATCTGTCCTCAGAGAGAAAAAGAGATGCGCAATTTATATGTGTTCGTGTACATTTCAGCGTGATGTTTTGAAACCTACTTTGGACAGTGGTACATCCCAGATATAATTCGGTCAGCATTTGTCTGGTTCTGTGTGGCTATCAACCAAGCATGGACAATGACATTTGTCAAAAGTGAACTAATGTTGCAATGTCAAACTGACATGAAAATGTCCAACTTTCAAAATCATTGAATTAGGTGACCTGACATGACCTCCACGTTGCAATAACTCACCAAGCTTGACATCACCAAGGATGACAACTTTATTAAAAAAACAACAATAATTATGATTAATATATTATTTATAAAAATATTCACTCAATTATATTTCACCTCTGAGAGCAAGAGTGTCTTTGTGGGTAATTTAACTTGTCCATCCTTGTTTTGGTGGTAGTCTTGATGTATCACCTGAGCTAAGGACATGTCCTCTCCCACCAGGAAACTGCTTCATGCTTGGCTTGGCGTCCAGGACACAAAAATGTTGCTTCTATATATATCATTTCCACCCCAAAAGTAGGAAGCGTTTTTTTTTTCGGGGCATCTTCTTCTCATAAACACATTAACGCTGCCACTGACATCAGTACCGTAATGTCACTTTGACCTTTTCTGAATCAGGAAATGGACGTACAATGCCTTGATGAAATTGTCCATTATTCTTTGATCTTGTGTATATCTCCATGGTTATTAATATTCACAAATTTATATTCATGGTTATCCATATTGACTTACTCATGGTTATTTATAATTATGGTTATTTATAATTATGGTTATTTATAATTATGGTTATTTATACCTATGGTTATTTATAAGTATGGTTATTTATAATTATGGTTTTTTATAATTATGGTTATTTATAATTATGATTATTTATAATTATGGTTATTTAAAATTATGGTTATTTATAATTATGGTTATTTATAATTATGGTTATTTATAATTATGGTTATTTATAATTATGGTAATTTATAATTATGGTTATTTATAATAATGGTTATTTATAATTATGAATATAATTTATATTATGAAGGTTTTACCTTTATTTGATTAAATAATCTGTGAAACTCTTATTCTAAAAACAACGATATTTGTACATTTTAATAAATGTTTAAATATATCAATACAATTTTGACATATGCCCTCATAATTTCTGTAAAAAGACTATTTTGACTGTAAAGTCACGTGATGCAGTCCTAAGAAAATATAAATCCCATGTCTAGACAATAATCTGTCCGATAACGTACACTTTTCATTTGCGAGAAAAAACAAAATCTCCTGATATATGTTCATTATCTGATCAAGATTAAAATAGACACACGTGACTCCCGCGATTCCTCAGTAAAATTAGGGAGAAATATATATCTCATAATTTAGGAACAATTCTCTCATTTATCATCTTGATTTTTTAATGATTGTCAAATATTCTTTTCAACTTTTTAATTTTAGGATGGGATTTATAACAGTAATAAGTTTCAATTATTCTTTCAATAATAAAAAACAAAAATATATTTTTTAAAGCCTCGTGTCATTACAAATACTTATATATACCAGAAGACACAATGCGATGATACGAAAGTTTAGATATACATGTTTAGAAAATAAAATGTTAAAATGTATATATTAACATTAATGAACTGAATGGGCTTTACTGGTTTGTCACTAAATCAAAATCAAATTAAACATTATTTGACTCGTATATGTAAACAAAAATCATGTTTCTGTAGTTATTTTGGTACGATTTTATCCACTGAATATGAATGTTGCCATATCTTATGAGGCTAAATTAACGAACATCTTCACTAATGTATCTATATATCTTTAATATTTGCCAAGCAAAATCGAAAAAGCACAGATCTTGTTTTCATTTCGAGTTTGCTTGTTGTCATGGATATTAAATATGGCGAAGAGTTATGCTGCCACCTGGCGAAGGAGCAGGAGGTTGTGACGTCACTCAGGGTGGCGATATCTCGCAACGTCTTTTAATCAGGAATAGTTGAATCATGTTCCGCGGTCCTATATCCAGGGGTGGGAGAGCTCTGAACCAATCTGTGCAGTAAATCTGAACCAATCTGGTTAAATCACGTCATTCTGGTCGCTCACAACTGATCTGGTCGCTAAATGACGTCATTCTGGGCGCTCGCAACAGGCTAAATGACGTCATTCTGGGCGCTCGCAACAATCTGTGCACTAAATCGCAGCCAATCTAAGTTGTATCTGAGCGGTGCCGTACGGTGAACAATGGCCAGACTGAAAAAGTTGTGTTCTTTAGTCTTTATATATCGACTATCATACCCATTTTAAAAAGAAAAAATATGCTCATCAGTTACATATATAACCACATGATAATTTTAAACTGATTTTTAACGAGATTTTTACGCAATTCTAACACAGGAATGTGCCTCAGTTTAAGATTGCATAACAAGGGGTAATTCCTGACTTGGGGGCACAAATATTACTGCAAAAACGTTCTAAATGTGTCATAAAATTTACGCTATCATTAAGAAGACACTGTTACACACTCAACTGTAACCAAATTTGTTAAATTTTGTAATGATTGTTATGTGATTTTGATGTCTTTTTATGAGATATAAGAAATCGTTATACAATGACCGGCAGCGAAATACGGACACTTTCTTGTTTTTCACTCCTGATTCTCACAAAATCTTTCAAAACTGAGTAACATCGATAGTAGATCGTTAACTACATTTGCGTGAATAATAAAATTGATACATGTTCAATATGTACAGAGTTATCGAGAAATTCACGCATTCAGCAAACCTGCAGATTGTCCGAGTTTACATTGAGTTATACGATCTTGGTCACGTCACCACTTCTGACGTCATTTGACAGTGACACACTCACTCATGCCGTGAAAACAAATAAACACTTTTAACGTTTTGAAAAGTAGTAGGAATACAAGAAAACATGTGAGAGACAATATTCAACTTAATTGCAATTACTACAGGTCAGTTTTACTCGATATTTGACTGAGTTAAAAATGTCCGAGTTTAATCTGCCGGTTTCGGACAGTTGCCGGTCACTGTATAACAGAACCGCCCAGATTGGTTCAGAATTGGTGTAGAACAATGGTATGACGTCATACCACCCAGATATGTTTAGATTACCACCCAGATTGGTTCAGAGCTCTCCCACCCCTGATATCAAAGTCGTTCTGGGTCTCCTGACTGACATATTTCTTGGGAACAAAAGGTCATTTCAGCGAAAACGTAAACAACTTTGCTCTGGTATTTAACTAACCTGGTCGCAGTATCCAGGGTTATAATAAAACGCGAGGATTGTCGCGAGGATGCTCAACTAAATCACTTTTTTTTGCGTTTGAATTGAATTGAATTGGTAAATTGCCTAATATTTTATTACCTGACATTTCATGAGATGTTTTATTCATCAAAACCATTCAGATATTTTCCATTGACTGTGGAAATCTCATCCCATTTCCTGTTTCAACCTTATCTGTCTCTCATATGCCAGACTGTGGTCCAAATATCTGCGGTTTTAGAAGATCTCTGATCATCAGATTAGATAGAGGGAAAGCATGAAATCCAATGCGAGAATACTTCAGACATTTTCGTTTCATTGTTTGAGACTTTACATGAATACTTCTTTTAATTGTTTTCTTTAAAGTATTAATTATACTTAGCATCCGTAACTGATAAATATCACAGTTAATAGCAGTGAGCCATTCCTACAATATTCTACATCATAAAACATCAGGTTCCAATTCTCATATCAATTCTCATATCAATTCTCATGTAAACGTTTTACTAAGCCCTTATTTAAGTTAATGTGATAGTTAGAATGTTTTGATATATCATGCGTTATAATAATGCTTTATAAACCCTTCTAAATTAAACTAAACGCTTTTCACTTCGCGTCTAGATAGGTAGTACCATGGCAACCAAACAGAAGATTGATTAATTGGAATTTCATAAAAAAAAAACCAGGTGAGAAGATCGGAAAGTGCATACAAAGGAATGTCTTCCCTGTAAAGAATATGAAACGTGTGCACAATTCGTGACCATGTGCAATGTGTGCACAATTCGTGACCATGTGCAATGTGCACAATTCGTGACCATGTGCAATGTGCACAATTCGTGACCATGTGCAATGTGTGCACAATTCGTGACCATGTGCAATGTGTGCACAATTCGTGACCATGTGCAATGTGTGCACAATTCGTGACCATGTGCAATGTGTGCACAATTCGTGACCATGTGCAATGTGTGCACAATTCGTGACCATGTGCAATGTGTGCACAATTCGTGACCATATTTATATGCAACATGTGAAAATGCAACACTAACACAATTTTCAGACGTGACCATATCTATTCACAGTCAGTTAGACCACGCTTTATTTTTAGTTTCTACGCACATGAATAAACGATATGTGCGCTGGATCTCTTTAACTACCTTGTTCTGAGGTTTTGGACAATATAAGCTATCTTGGTCTGTGCTCTCTGACACGATAGCCATATCCTGTCTAAAATTAAGCAAATTTCTATTTGCCAAAGAAGATTTGCAAGTTATTAATTATTGTTTAATTATTCCGTCCATGATGAAACCTAAGGGGACTAATATGTCACGGTGACATTTTGATATATTTCTCATTTCCATATTTGGAATATTCATGGACCAGGTGTTCTTAGAACCTTCAGACTCTGCCCTCATGAGGCCAATACTATATGTTATGCTAAATCTGTTTCTTGGGGTGGCACAGGTAAAAAAAAAAGAAAAAATGGAGATAAGATGTTTTGTTTCACCTATTTCTCTTTAAAAAAAATGATTTAAAAGGTATCTAGTTACTTTGTGGTAAACAAAAAGAAGGAATAGATTATATTGCATGAGCATTATTTTACATAAACAATTAAATTAGGAAATTAAACAAATTACTAGCACGTCCTTCATGCGTCCACAAACATCCATTATACATTAACCCATTATAAAGCAAGAAAATCTAATAATAAATTGAAGTTTCAAAAATACGCTGCCTGTGTAAAAATAGGATTATTCAATATGTTTATGTCAAAAAATATAAACCTTGACAAGAAAAATCTTGCTAAACAAACTGGTTTATCACTACTGTTTTGTGGTGCTCATTTTATTTTTTTTCTCAGTAAGCAACAAGAGCGCTTGTTCAAGAAATAATATCTTGTGGCCTATTGATGAAAAGGCTTTTGATCAAAAGTGAAATCTTGGCAAAATCTCAGAGAAGGCTATTCTACCAATAAGGTGGTTAAATATACATAATGATGAATAGAAAAGCTCCAAATTATTAAAAGTATTATGATCGCTTTTAGAAATACATGTAAGATAATTAAATCATTTTCAGATGTTATATTTTCTTTTTCAAAAAATGATGTTTAATTGTCAAAGTTAACCTCCATTGATTAAATTGATCTATGGCTGGATGACCATTTGATATCAAGGGGGCATATAAGATTATAGGAATTTAAAAAAGATCAACTTGTTCAGAGAACAAAAGCTCGCATAAATCATTCTAATAATGGTCAGGTCCAGAGACACGACTCGCTATTCTTATAAATAACTTTATTTACTTTCTCTTTCATTAGTAATTTTTGGTCAGATCTAAAATACTTACCACAAATATTTATTGGCCTGTCATTTGTGCACTATGCATTTAGTATTTAAATGGAAAATGTTCAAGAAATCCAGAATGTTACCAAAATTTTACAGAGGAAGTTAGATTGAACACAACCAGAAAGTATTCTCAAAGACAATCTATAGGGATGCAATGCTGTGACGAATTTAACATACAAGACTCTAAAGAGAATTGGAAAATTTGAGATAATTTCTACATTTTCCTGTCTTGAGGAATAGTAATTCAGAGGAATTCAGGTAAAGTGAGTTTCCCCTATGATCTAAGAATATGCATATCGTATATTTTAAAGGATAAAAAGAGTAAAAAAAATGAAATGGAACTGAAAAGCAAAATAAATATTTTGGAAATAAATTCTTGAATTTGTCACAATCTATTAATTTGTCTATTATTTTTTTTATAATCTATATATTTGTCAGAGCTCATTTTTATCGGAATTTTCACATTTGTCACTGTCAATAAATTTATCCTTTTTTCCCACAATGCAATTATTTCCAACAACGCAACCATGTTGCACAGAGCAATTATAAATGAAGAAACATGCATGTATTTTACTTTTTTGTAGGTCACTTGTGAAAAAGATGGAGATTTATTCCATTTATTTGAGCAGTCTCCAGATGGGTATGGTTGCAGTGTATGCTATATGCATTCTGATCTTGGTTTGGCTTTGGAGAAATCTCTTTGTGAAGAAATGTACTGAACCACCGGGACCAAAGGGTTGGCCGTTGCTTGGCAACTGTGTGGATCTCCTCACAAAGAGTCCTCTTCAACTGCTTGACACGTGGAAACAGTTTGGAGATGTGAGTTCAAAACTTAAATCATACAACTGTAAATATAACTATTACTTTAAGTATGGGGGGAGGTGAGTTAAGTATGGGGGGAGGTGAGGGGTAGGGTATGGGGGGAGGTGAGTTAAGTATGGGGGGAGGTTAGGGGTAGGGTATGGGGGGAGGTGAGGGGTAGGGTATAGGTTGTGCGGTGGGTGGTCACCTTTTTAAGTATATCTCGATATGCTGTTTTTGCCATATTCGTTAAAATTAAAAACTTTAATTCTACGACAACATAAGTTTTTTTTCAATAGAGTTTGGATCTATAAACTAATGAATGAGGTCCGTAATGTGAATAAATTATAGTGTACTGATTCATATATTGAGTCAGGTCTGTAAAGTAAATATATTTTATATGTTCAGTCAGGTCCATAAAGTGAATATATTTTATATATTGAGTCAGGTCTGTAAAGTGAATATATTTTATATATTGAGTCAGGTCCGTAAAGTGAATATATTTTATATATTGAGTCAGGTCTTCAAAGTGAATATATTTTATATATCGAGTCAGATCCGTAAAGTGAATAAATTTTATATATTGGGTCAGGTCTGTAAAGTGAATATATTTTATATATTGAGTCAGGTCCGTAAAGTGAATATTTCTCATATGTTGAGTTAGGTCTTTAAAGTGAATATATCTTATATATATTGGGTCAGATCCGTAAAGTGAATATATTTTATATATTGAGTCAGGTCTGTAAAGTGAATATATTTTATATATTGAGTCAGGTCTGTAAAGTGAATATATCTTATATATTGGGTCATATCCGTAAAGTGAATATATTTTATATATTGAGTCAGGTCTGTAAAGTGAATATATTTTATATATTGAGTCAGGTCTGTAAAGTGAATATATTTTATATATTGAGTCAGGTCTGTAAAGTCAATATATTTTATATGTTGAGCCAGGTCTGTAAAGTGAGTATATTTTATATGTTGAGCCAGGTCTGTAAAGTGAGTATATTTTATATGTTGAGCCAGGTCTGTAAAGTGAGTATATTTTATATGTTGAGTCAGGTCTGTAAAGTGAATATATTTTATATGTTGAGCCAGGTCTGTAAAGTGAATATATTTCATATATTGAGTCAGGTCTGTAAAGTGAATATATTTTATATATTGAGTCAGGTCTGTAAAGTGAGTATATTTTATATATTGAGTCAGGTCTGTAAAGTGAATATTTCTCATATGTTGAGTCAGGTCTGTAAAGTGAATATATTTTATATGTTGAGCCAGGTCTGTAAAGTGAGTATATTTTATATGTTGAGCCAGGTCTGTAAAGTGAGTATATTTTATATGTTGAGTCAGGTCTGTAAAGTGAATATATTTTATATGTTGAGCCAGGTCTGTAAAGTGAATATATTTCATATATTGAGTCAGGTCTGTAAAGTGAATATATTTTATATATTGAGTCAGGTCTGTAAAGTGAGTATATTTTATATATTGAGTCAGGTCTGTAAAGTGAATATTTCTCATATGTTGAGTCAGGTCTGTAAAGTGAATATATTTTATATATTGAGCCAGGTCTGTAAAGTGAGTATATTTTATATGTTGAGTCAGGTCTGTAAAGTGAGTGTATTTTATATGTTGAGCCAGATCTGTAAAGTGAGTATATTTTATATGTTGAGCCAGGTCTGTAAAGTGAGTATATTTTATATGTTGAGCCAGGTCTGTAAAGTGAGCATGATGGGGAGTCCGCTGATCATTGTGTCCGGCGAGGAAAGCTTGCGCGAGATGCTGGTCACCAAGTCCAATGACTTTGCCGGGCGGGACACGCAGTTCAGAAGTCGCCACTTTCTAGACGGATGTGACAACGTAGGACTGTCTTCCTACAGTCCCAAATGGCTCAAAATGAAAAAGGCCCTGATGCAATCACTGAAGATGTACGGGGAAAGACTGAATACACTAGAGGAAGTGACTGTCAGCATTATGACAAGAACACTGCAGGAAATGAACCAGATGCCAAATGAACCATTTGTTTTTAAAGACGTTATTCATCGTGCTGTGACAGACATTCTTGGCTCAATTGTAAGTATATACCTTAAAAGTATAAATTCTGGTATAATCAATTAATGTATAATGATTATTTTGGCAATCAAACATATGATTAGATATACGCATAAATCCTAACTTAACATGATATAGACTATTACGTAAATGTTAACAGCCAATTTGAAAGTAATACATATATATTGCAGCATATTTTTAATATTTTAATCAAAAGATGGACCGGAAACAGCTTATCAGATCTGCCAAACATGTTATAGGATTATGAAAAAACTTTCATATATTCTCCAAAACACTTTACACGTGTTAACCTTCAGATAGTAAAGCATGTTGTTCAGGAAATTAGGTCGATTTTCCAATCTTTGTTTTGCATACACAAGGAGTCAGTCAGGGGTCAATTCATTCCTGAGGTATTAATCTATTTGTAATCTCTAAACAACGAGTCAATGAATGGTTGAAGTATGATTGTATATTTGACAGATCTTTGGCCAAGCCTTAGATGAAGAGTCAGTCCATGATTGACCCATGACTCAATAATTTGTATATTTGACAGATCTTTGGCCAAGCCTTAGATGACGAGTAAGTCCATGATTGACTCATGACTCTATCATTTGTATATTCGACAGATCATGAGCCAAGCTCCAGATGAAGAGTCAGTCCATGATTGACTCATGACTCAATAATTTGTATATTCGACAGATCATGAGCCAAGCTCCAGATGAGGAGTCAGTCCATGATTGACCCATGACTCAATAATTTGTATATTTGACAGATCTTTGGCCAAGCCTTAGATGAAGAGTCAGTCCATGATTGACCCATGACTCAATAATTTGTATATTTGACAGATCTTTGGCCAAGCCTTAGATGAAGAGTCAGTCCATGATTGACCCATGACTCTATCATTTGTATATTTGACAGATCTTTGGCCAAGCCTTAGATGAGGAGTCAGTCCATGATTGACCCATGACTCAATAATTTGTATATTAGACAGATCTTTGGCCAAGCCCTAGATGAAGAGTCAGTCCTTGATTGACTCATGACTCAATAATTTGTATATTTGACAGATCTTTGGCCAAGCCCTAGATGAGGAGTCAGTGAAGGGTTTGCTCAGTATGAATGATGAGATGCTGCAGACATTGCAGCCCTTCGGCAATGGTTGTGAGCTGGACATGGCGCCCTGGCTTCGCTTCCTACCAAACAAAAACTTCTCCCGCCTCAATGAAGCCATCAAAACCTGCAGGGAATGGTGTCAGAAGGAGAAGTCAAAGTACCTGGTCAGTTAATATGTACTTTGTGAGTTAAATTGAGTAGCTCGGGAATAATACTGCTTATAAATACCTTGTTGAGTTATACTGTAAAAAACAAATACGTTGTGAGTGTACCATTTAATATAAGTGCGATATATATATATATATATATATATATATATATATATATATATATATATATATATATATATATATATATATATATATATATATATATATATATATATATATATATATATATATATATATGTATGGATATAATAAAAAACATTTATCATACTATGATGGGAATGTTGATGGGTGTGGCTCTGTTGGATTTTGTTTTACATGCTGGTTAAGTATACACTTCTAACAAGAGATGTGTTATCAGTTTAGCTTTGTCGCAGGGAATCATATTTTTTCACTAGAGTGCGTGACTGTCCTCAGGGCAAGCGACTTCAAAACCGTGTTCAGAGTTTTGGAGTTTTGGCTCATTTGCTGTCTTCCATTATAAAGGTTGAGGGTTTGAGTCCTGCTGGGATAAATAGTTCGGCCATGCTGCACTGGATAACTGGTTCTGAGTAGTTTTCCACTCAAACTTGACTGACTATCAAATGCCATGATTGGGTTATTGCATTCTATGTGAAAATGCAAAAGAAAGATCTACAGTTACAATCTAAATAAGTAGGGCATTGAGTCCCGGCGGCTGACATCTATTCGACCTGATTTAGTCCACCCCCCCTCCCTCCCAAATTTTGGAATGTTGTCTTTTTCATTGGAAATAAATGCTGTATTTTGAGGAATTGATAAAAAAACATACACAAAAGATAAATATGTTTTAACCATATTGGATGAAAATAGTGGTAATCACTTTGGACCCGACTCAGTTGGTTTTGAAATGTACGACTAGTTGAAGCTCATTGGAATGTGAGAATACGGTCAGATTTAAATTCCCACTGTTATGCGCTCGTATATTTCACCCTGATAGGACAATATCACTGAAAGAGTCAGAAAAAAGTTTACATGACCGAACTACCTTATGAAAGGTAGTACCTGGAAATAGCATAATTGTATGTTCTTAGAATGTCTAAAAATAGAAGCACCAACACATCCACAGCCTGAGTTGCATCGAGTAAACATATACATCATTCCACAGGTCACAAACGGGTGGCTTAGAAATGGATATGCCGGAAAATAATATAAAACCGCGATTTGACAAGGTTTTGCTTGTTCATACCAAAACAGATGATAACAAAAGTATACCACAAAAACAAAAATGACACTTTAAGCAAAGAGATAGTGTATAAATGTTTCAAAATTTCTCACTTTTGGTGTAATAATGAGTTTCCCTTCCGCCACTTCACTTAAACGTAAAATTCCTCACGGTCGTAATTCTCACTGCTTGCGTTTCAACATCAGTGATCCACCAGGTGTCTCTTGTGTCATGAACAATGCAGACTAAGAAACTTTTGGACCCAAAACGAAGAAAATACAAAACAATAAATGTCCCTCCTGGGCATCCATACTAAATAGTGTCATAAACATCTGCAATCAATTGACAAACCGATTCGCAGTTTTCGAGTACGAGTCACTTACAGTTGTCATGTCTCTTACAGGACAATAGATCCCATCGTAAGGCCATGGGCGTGGCGCAGTTGGTTAGAGCGCCAGCTTATTACCACCAGTTCCTCTGTGGTGATCCAAAGGTCGTGGGTTCGATCCCCGGCTGTGCCGAGATTGAACTCATGATACAATTTCCCATATGAGCCGAGGCCCGTGCCTAAAGGGTTAACCCGTTGTCCTTGAAAATCTGTGGCCGGGTGGGTTGTCATGTCAAAGACCTGCGACATGACAATTCAGTGAGACAGCACTATATCTGCTACAAGTAGGTATCATCACGAAATGACTAAAATAATGTTGAAAGTGATGTAAAACCCCAAACAAACAAACAAATAGATCCCACCGTCACTGAATATCATTCTGCCTTTGAGTCGTTGATCATTCTCATTAACACTCAAAATGTCTTTGAAAAACAGCAAAGCAAAATGTCTTTCAAAAAAAGCAAACCAAAACAAAAACCCAAACAAACAAACATAAAAAACAACAACACACACAGAAAAATAAATCAAATTTGTTGTCCTAAATGCAATTTTGAATGTCTTGTTCATGATTTTCCTGTAGGCAATGCAAAGTTGTTAGAAAGCTTCAATTTATGAGAAAGAAAAAGATTAAGATACCATTTCATACTTCCTCTCATAATTGTTCTTGCCTCTTTGTTTACAGTGCGACCTGGAGACTGAGGAACCAATGTCTGTACTGGATTCCCTAGCTCACATGTTCAAACACGATGTAGATGAAAACCACAACAGAATTGTGTCAGATGGTGACCTCAATAAGGTCATGCTTGACCTTGTCGTTGCAGGTGAAATAATTATATATATAAAATAAATTAGCATTAAGTTATTTGTAATTGTCTTTTCTGTTTTTATCATAGTCATCCTCCTTTATTTATGATTTACATTTTTCGACTTTTTAAAAATTTTGCCATTCATCAAAAATATCTTCCATTCATCAAAGGTCTTAGTGTTTCCCATTCATCAAATGATTTTTCCATTCATCACTGTATTTCCCATTCACCTGATGTATTTCCCACTCATCACATGTATTTCCCATTCATCACATGTATTTCCCATTCATCACATGTATTTCCCATTCATCACATGTATTTCCCATTCATCACATGTATTTCCCATTCATCATCTAAATTCCCATTATATAATGTGTTAATTGTCTTCATGGTAGAGGTGTTCTCATTGCAGGCACCACCACAACTGTTGCCACCATTTGCTCTCTCATCGCGCTCCTATCGGAGAGGCAGCACATTCAGGAAAAACTACAAGAAGAGATAGACACAAATATTGGCGAGAGGTATTAATCAATTCATACTTGATTTCTTTATTAAATTACTGCAATTTTATGGCATTCCAAATTAATATTAAAGTCCAAAGTAATTAACATTCAAATTAACAATCATTGTATCTATATTAACATTTCACAGAGTGAAAAGAGTAATTTCACTTGAATTCTGATATCAGAATTGATTTCAAATTTTGACTTCTCACAAAATACACTGTATAATATAGTTGTTGCTTGTTTCCAGGACCCCAAGCCTGGGGGATCGCAATGATTGTCACTATATACAGGCCACTATACTCGAGATCCTGCGATATCAAACGGTCGGCCCTATTGGCATCCCGCACAAAACAACCCGAGACACTACCATTGGCCAATACAAAATTGCCAAAGGAACGCAGGTAAGATTAAATGGTGAATAACATATGGTGTTCTTCAATCACCAATCCCTGGCAAGCCCATATAGGTGATCAGGGAAGGGGGGGGGGATGACGGGGGAGGGGGAGGGGGGAGTGGGAGCATGCAGAGCTACTTCTGTTTCAATAAAAAAGGTTTGGTTGGCTTGATAGATTATCTGATGTAAATATTCCATGTAAACCTCCTATATAAACAAAATGTCTGATTAATTCAGATTTCTCAAATAAGGAAATCACAATATCTTGGGTAAAAGGTATACATTTACTTCATATCAAATCATCCAAAGAACAATCAAGCTCTATATACTTTCTTTATATCAAATCATCCAAAGAACAATCAAACTCTATATACTTTATTTATATCAAATCATCCAAAGAACAATCAAGCTCTTTTGGAGAGTCTTTAGATATGATAATACATAGACTATGAATTACCACTGAAAGAATTGATAAAGGAGATTAGGCATAAAGGTGCCACAATCAGAGCTTCCCATAACTCCTACCGAAGCTTGTTTGATTGCTGCCTTGGAACACTAACGATACCCCCCCCCCAGAAAAATATGAGAAAATTAGTCATGAATAGAAATGATTACAAAAAATATAATAAAAAATATATTGAATGTAGAATCAATTGGGATATAACATTTTGATAATTTTTGAAAAAAAATGGCATTCTATGTGGTTGATTTGGTGAATGGAAGTCGAACACTGCAAATATTAAATGTCACTGAAAGTGCTCTGCAGGGTGTTTTCTGGACGTCCGCTCCTCCCACTGCTATAAACCCGTTACATGCGCTATGTCACTCATTCTCGCTGATGATGGGAACGGCCAGTTCGCACTGTCTTTGTAACACATGCTGAGTGGGTCAGTAATGAAAATGCTTTGTTCATATCTCATCCTGAATGTGTTCTGATTAAGTTTGCTAATATTTGCTGATTCCTGCATTTATACGAAAAAGTACGGGGAAGACACGAAAAAGGAATGGAGATGGTCAGAATAAGATGCAAACAGAAAACGAACGTCCGTATTGGTCAGCTTCTCATTCGTGTTCTGTCCGCACTACATCCGTCTTGTCCGTGTATCTCCGTATTTGTACGCTTTCTGTGCATGTTTTATCCTGAATACGCTCGTTCCTTCAAAGCGCACAAAAATGAACAAAAACGGATGCACAAAACCCAGGATATTTTCCCCATCACAACTCATCTGCTTGGCCTATTCGCTACAGTTGGACCAAGCCTTTAGTAATATATGACTCTCAACAGAGGTAGATAGATTTGAAAAAGTGGCGTCATAAGTCAAAATTCGGCGTCATTCCATGTTTCACGTATAGGTGTTCTCCTCACAATACATATTTCCATATTACCGACTTTAAAGTGGTTTTGTCTTATTCTAATTTGCATAAAACATGTTTCTTTAGACATCCATGCATGATGTTGATCATGTGAATTTAGATAGGTCATGTGAATTTAAATAGGTCATGTGAATTTATTTTTTACAAATGATTGAGGTTTTCCTTCCCATTGATGTATCGTAAGTCACTTCCCTCACTTTTGAGAGGATATCTAGAGGGTCACATGTCCATATCACATATCCTTTATTCTCTTGTAGGTGTGGCCTAACTTCTGGAGTCTCCATCACGATTCAGAGTTTTGGGGAGATCCATGGGAATTTAGACCGGAACGATTTCTGGATGACCAGGGTCAAGTGTTCCCCATTGGACATCCATTACGAAAAAGGTAAACCATAATGAGCATCAAAAAGGTAAACCATAATGAGCATCAAAAAGGTAAACCATAATGAGCATCAAAAAGGTAAACCATAATGAGCATCAAAAAGGTAAACCATAATGAGCATCAAAAAGGTAAACCACAATGAGCATCAAAAAGGTAAATCATAATGAGCATCAAAAAGGTAAACCATAATGAGCATCAAAAAGGTAAACCACAATGAGCATCAAAAAGGTAAACCACAATGAGCATCAAAAAGGTAAACCATAATGAGCATCAAAAAGGTAAACCATAATGAGTATCAAAAAGGTAAACCAATGGACATCAAAAAGGTAAACCATAATGAGCATTAAAAAGGTAAATCATAATGAGCATCAAAAAGGTAAACCATAATGAGCATCAAAAAGGTAAACCATAATGAGCATCAAATTCTATCAAATAAAATCAGCTCACGGATCAGCAAAACAAGTTTAGTGCAAGTCAAAATGGATGTACACTAAAATAAAATTAGGCCATTCCTTGTGACTTGACAAATGACTTCATCAACATTTTTAAATTGTGTTTATATTCTATTGTGTTATTTTAGCCAGATTTGTATTCTATCCTGATAATTACTCATTGTCAGCATTAAATGAATATATTTTACTTGTGTCATAGATTGATGGCGTTTGGTGCTGGGAGGCGCGTCTGTCCGGGGGAGGCAATGGCCAAGTCTCGCTTATTCCTGATGACAGCCATGATGCTACAGAAATTCACTTTTCTTCCGGGAGAGGGCGCCAATTCACTGCCAACAAACCCAAGAGACTATGCTCTATCTTTTGTCCTTGAACCCAGGCCATTTAAAGTAAAAATTGTTTCAAGAAATCTTTCAAACCAAGTTCCAGAGACTCATGAATACAAGCATGTTGGTAATATCTCAATACACGACCTTCCCGCCAGAGGGAGTAGAGACCCAGATCCTGTTCACCATAGGCGAACGCGTTAACCAACTTTCACACAGTAAGCTAGCATATAGTTGGTTTATAATCTACATCTATATGTTTACTCGGCAAAACCAATTGGCATCCCGCCGATAAAAGGTCTTGAGCACCAGCTCCTTTGAGGTGACTCTGAGTGTTGTGAGTTCGATCCCTGACAGTTCCAAGGATTGCTCACACACTACAATTTTCCAATGAGCTGACTCCCGTACCCCTGTATATATGTGATAGCAACATGGCAATTCAGTGCGGCAGCACTTTATCTGCTTTATGTAAGTCTCGTCACGATGATATGACTGAACAATATTGACTCAACAAAAGTGACGTCAAATACACTCACATACAGATGATATTTATTGAACAATGAAGGAAATATTAATTCTTAAGCAATGTTCAGGAGAAAACTAACTTTATGCAAATATAACAATTACATTTGATAAATGGTTTGTTCTCGAGGCTGACCGATGAAATGCATATTTTATCTTCAGAAATGAAATAATGCAATTTAACCAAATCATCGAATATAACACAAACTCAAATCAATTACATGATGTTTATTCATGTTTAACAAACTCCAGAGTTTCTTCCACAATTATTGAGATCCCTGAATGTGTACATTAATATTTTTTATTAATTCTTTTACTAGATATCGAACTTGATATTTGCAACTACCATTTGATTATCAGTTCATTCATTCATTGCTGATTGAGGAAATAAACTCCAAATATTAGCTATGTTGATCATACTACTTATATAGAAATAGAAGACTTTCTACGAGATACTGTAAAATATGGTTGAATTCTGTTGAAAAAGGATTGGGATAAAACAAAAGTGATTATCTTGGCATTTGAACTTTTCACAAATATTTTAACATATACAAATAATATGATATAATGAACAGCCTGTTCTGGTTTTGACAAACTGAACTAATTGTTAAATGATATGAACATTTTGTTTTACTAAACTGATGTTTTATGTAAAAAGATAATCTCCATGAATATTTCATGTACATATTCACAAATAAAATTCGTCATCCTTTTCATATTTAATGTATATTGATTTAAATATATGGATATTTGTTTTCCAATGTATGTTTGGATTGATTAATTCTACTGAGCAGTACATTTCACACCAGAGGACGCTATGAGTCTCTGATGTGTGTGTACTTTGTTACTTTATTCTCTCTTCACAGTTCATTATTCAATGTTAGTAGACATGTCCCATATCAGAAAATGTCTTCCAAATATCACCGTGCTGGATTTTGTGTCAAATTGTGTGAAAGGAAATCATAATGATTATATAAACGAAAGTATTGTTTAAACAAAGGTAAAAAACAAGTGCAGGTCAATCCAAAGGTCAATTCAGAGGCAATTTTGTGTGCGGGTTGAGAGGGGTCCCATGATGTTATATATATAAAGCGTTTTCCCGGCACAATGGATGGTCACAAGATGGCGCCACTCACAATTTTGAGTTTTTGTGATTAAATAAAACTAATTATAATATTCTAAGTGAAAAATCACTGGCGTAGATCAATTCAAAGGTCACCAAATTTTGTCCATGTCATATGTCCTATGAATATTAATAATAATAATAATAATAACGATTTATATAGCGCTATATCAGACCAAGTCTGCTCGAAGCGCTTCATTAAGATAGTGTTTTCTAAATAGAAATGTTTTAAGTTTCTTCTTGAAAGTTTCAACAGTTTTACACTTTTTCACTTCAAGGGGCAACGCATTCCAGTTCCTTGGCGCATACGCCATGAAAGCCCTATCTCCATAAGATTTCATATTAGTCTTAGGTACTACGTATTCATTTTTATCATTAGATCGCAGTCCCATACCCAACTGTTTATATTCTAATAAATCAGACAAATATTTTGGGGCAAAGCCATTTTGCACCTTCCATGTTAATAGAGATATTTTGAAATCAATCCTAGCTTTTACTGGTAACCAGTGAAGTTCCTTTAGTTTTTGCGTGATATGATCCCTCTTTTTGAGCTTCCCAACTACCCTCGCCGCAGCGTTCTGTAATTTCTGCAATTTGGCTAATTCACACTCAGGAAGACCCGCTAGAAGGGCATTACCATAGTCAAGGGTAGAAGTGACAAATGCATGAGCAAGGGTGTTTGCTGTTCCCTCATCTAAACAATTTCTTACTCTTGATAAATTTTGTACATGGAAGAAACCGTTTTTACACATTTTTCTGATTTGTGATTTCATAGATAGTTCTTGATCTAGAATAACCCCTAGATCCTTAACAGAATTTGATCTAGGGATTCTAGTTTCCCCTACAAGAATATCTTCAGGTACATTTTTCTTTCTGAATTCACAGCTTTTACCACATAAAAGCATTTCCGTCTTTCCATCATTTATCTTCATTTTATTCTCTATTAAGAATTTTTTAACCTCTATAATACAATTTTCCATCTCCTTGCAGGACTTAACTCTAGTTTCTTTAGACTTAGGATCAATGGTGATGTAGAGTTGTGTATCGTCAGCATAGATGTGATGCTTGAGACCATAGTTACCAATTATATCTGATAAAGGCTCCATATATGCCGTAAATAATAAAGGCCCCAAAACTGAGCCTTGTGGGACACCATATTTAATCTTAATATTATCAGATCTTTCACCATCTATTACAACACATTGTTTTCTATTAGACAAGTATGATCTAAACCATTTAAGGGCAGTCCCTGTGATACCACATCTTTTTTCCAGTCTATTAAGCAATATTTCATGATCAATAGTGTCAAAAGTCGCTGATAGATCAAGTAGTACCAGCATTACCGTTTTACCATCATCAATATCCATTAGGATGTCATTCTGCACTTTGAGTAATGCAGTTTCAGTACTATGGAACTCCTTATAGGCTGATTGAAATAGGCCTTGAATATCATTTCTAACTAGGTGGCCACATGTATACAATTGCGTGATCTCTCTTGTGTTCTGTACGGTTTTTTGACCACCAGGTGGCCACATGTATACAATTGTGTGATCTCTATTGTGTTCTGTATGGTCTTTTCACCACTAGGTTGTAGTCTTTTGACCACCAGGTGGCCACATGTATACAATTGTGTGATCTCTTGTGTTCTGTCAGGGTTTTGGGCCTGTACCATTGGAAAAACATTAATGGACAAACAGGGCTCAAATCACTCCATTGTCCCAATCTAAAGGTGCCCCACTGTTAGTAGGACTTTACGAAGCAGGTGTTTGCACAAGGTCACTGGTCAGCTAAACAAAGTTTGTTGACAAAGAGTCCAATGGATGTTTTGGATTTTAGCAGAAGACTCATCCACTTTCAAATGGCACAGAACTTTATGTAGGGATAACATGATGAGTAATAACATTTGATCACAGAGTTTGGAGTATAAACATATATATTATGCAAGGAAAAAGTTCTTGAAAATCATTTCATGAATGCTTTGAATAAGATTAATCGCCAACTATCTCTTACCCTTAACAATTTGTGAAGTTTTTCAGCACAAATTCAAAAGGCTCCTGTGCTCATCAGAGACAAGGTGAGGGATGGCCAAGACCGGATGAGGCCCAAGGCCAAGGCAAAGGAGCCATGTATTCACTACAAGAGAGGTAATTGCCAAAATGGAAATGATTGTGCCTATCTGCATGATGCAGATTACCAACATCTACAACAAAAGAACAAACGTCCTGAAAGGTTCAACCCTAGGGATGTCAGGGATTCAAGGGATAACACTGCTACCAGGTCCCCTCCAAGGTATAGAAATGCAAAAAAACAAAACGTTCTGACATTTTCAAAGTGGTATGAGGCTAGATATACACACGTATAAATGTGTAAATGGTCAGATAATATCCAAGATGCAAACATATTATATTGAATGTGGAAATGTAAATAAAATTAACGTTAAATGTAAACACAAGGATGTACACGCACATGATCCCATTGTATCAAACATTATAAATTCAATAAAATGGAAGCAAATGTTTTTTGTTATAACCAATTATCAAAACTTTTTAATAACTTAAAAAAGTTACAATTACTCACCCATGTATGTTTAAAAAAATAAAATCATCTAAACTCATACAAAATCTTACATTGCTTTCTGATTCTAGTGTGAATGTGAAATCACAGTTCAATGGTCTGCCACGTGGTGGCTTTGCTAACTCATCATGTGCATCTACAAGCGGCCCGATCTTCATGCAAGATGCGAGCGACTGTACACCAGCACATGAATCAGAAGTAACAAATTTAATAGTAACAAGAAATGGAAAAAAAACACAATTGTTCGAAAAAGCCGAATTTAACAAAATATTCGTCCCAGATCATGCAATGAAATTAAGTTTGGTTCATGTAACGTACAAAGCATATCACACAAAGTATTAGAATTAGGATTACTTTGAGTCAAACAACCTAAATGCTCTCTTTATAACTGAAACATGGTTACACGAGTATGGGGATGAGAGGATCCCAAATGAACTCATTTCCTAGGTTAGGACCTACATGAGGAGGGATTGCCCTGCTAAACCGCTCCCCTTCAAAGAAAATACACTTGATCCTCCATTAGTAAAAACAATTGAGTTAATGGAGACATCACTACATCTAAAAGGAAAATGTAGATGGTCACCTTCGTGACCATCTACAGACCAGAGCCATCTGGTGGGAATAAATACACATACTCTGAATTCTACCGAAATTAAAAAATGTATGAATGAAGTCAGAGCCTTTCTAATATCGAACAAAATGAAAATCAATGACTGTAAGACTGAAATGCTAGCCTGTTATGTCGGTAATAGCACTACCTTGAATAGAAACATCACCACCATTAAAGTAGGTGATTCTTTCATATCACCCTCTCAATCTGTAATTGATCTAGGCATCACCTTTGATGAAAAGATGGACATGAAAGCCCAAATAAATAAAAAATGTGTAAGAAGAGCTATTATCATATCAGAAATTTATCAGCTATGAGATAAATGTCTAGACGAGAGAGCGGCTATTATAACTTTAACTCACACCTTTATGACCTCAACCGCGGACGATGGGAATGGCCTACTGCCTGGCCTACCGAAATCTGAATTAAAAAACTGCAATACTTACAAAACTCAGCAGCCAGAGTTGTGCGGAAGATCAGAAAATTTCATCATATATCATGGAAACTAATAGAACTACATTGGCTACCAATACACGCTAGAACCAAATTCAAAATTATTCTGACGGCCTGGAAGGCGGTAAATGGTAAGGCACCTCCTTAGATAAGATACCTCTTACAGGTAAAAAAGGGAGAGAGATGCCTACGATCAAACAATGGCACCTACCTCCTGTGTGTCCCCAATACCCGCCTGAGAACGATAGGTGATAGGGCATTCTTAGCTATTGGTCCAAAACTTTGGAATGACCTCCCACTGACCTCAGGACCTGCACTTCAGCTGACCTCTTTAAGAGCAAGCTGAAAACTCATCTCTTCAAAACACATGTTTTGACGGAAGCGCTATGAACAGATTTATCTGATATTCAGCGCTATATAAATATTATCATTATTATTATTATCATTATTATTATTATTATTACAAGTGAACCGACAATAACATGAAAACAGGGCACTGTTATTTACATGTACACTAAAACATCAAAAATTGGAGAATGTAACTTTAAATTTCAATGAAACTGAAAGATAATTCAAATTGCATTGGTTATTGTGAACCGACAATAATATGAAAAACAAGGCACTGTTATTTTCATATTTATACATTGACAAAAATTGGAGAAAGATAATTAATTCAGTGAAACTGTCACATGAGGCTATGAAATGCACATTTTTTTCGAGCGTTTACACAAAAGACCAGTTTTGTCAATAATGTAGAAAGATGATTTACAATTTATTTGTAACCTTGAGTGAAGGTGGGTGCTATAACACGGATGTAGCCGGACACGGATCACGGACGAACACAGTTCCGTGAGGCTCCGAGATGTACATTGTTTTCCACTACCAAATGACCACAGTTTCGTTAATAATTGGAGTAAAAATATGATTTTCATTGCTCTAAAAAAACTGTATTGACGTTGCGAGCAAGAGAAAAACATGGTGATGTCATACAGGAAAGTGTCATCATAGTGACGTCAGACAAAAATGTGTTGTCATCGTGACATCAGCCATGAAAAGTGTCTTCATAGTGGCGTCATGGTAACATCATAAATTATGTTAATATGATCATTTGGAAACTATGCTATTACCTTTGATAAACCTCCTCCCTCTGTTCTTCTTGTTTTTGGCTATTTTGACTAATAATAAGACCAGTAAAAGGAATTGATATGCGGGTAGCGGGAGGAGCGGACGCGTTTTCTAGGAGCTGCGATTTCTAGGAAATTAAATCACCGTTCATCCTTGTAAAAAATACCTTCTCACAAGAAAATCATACCAAATCTCTCGAGTACCAACCTAAATATACCTTTTCTTGAAAACTAGGATTTTTTTGTTGGACTTTAAAGCAACAAAATCAACTTGAACAGGACGAAAACAACGACAGCGTGGGATTGTATATATAAACCTATATATACCGGCCACGTATAAAACCTCCTAGGACTTATCATAATACAACCGTCGGTCTCAATATATTAAGTGTCGGTCTTGCTAAATCGATTTCCTAATATATAATACTTGAGTAACCTGAAAAACTGAAAACAACACTGTTACCATTGTCCAGGAATTTTGCCAATAATTGTGGAATATACCTACCAGATCAATATGGAACTTTGTATACAATGCAAACTTACCACATGGAATAAGGTGGTTTAGTTGTTTTGTGGAATTTGTGCACATTTGGTGACTTTTGAAAGGGGATAATTTGAACATTTGGCAGGATTTGTATACTTTTGTTTACCTGTAACCAAGGGTAACAGAAGGGCAGCCAACTTGTCCCAATTTGAGACAGGGTTATTAACCAGAACTGTATACAAACAAACCATGTCAGACAAGCGGGTCACAAGGAGTGATACCCACATGTCACTGTCACAGAGTGAAGGCTCTACTGCTAGCAAGGCTCACACACCAGAGCCCCCTCCCCGCAAACGCCGCAGCACAGGAAGTGCTAGCCCTGGCAGCCCAACAGCTGGGGATGAGGTTACTGACAACAAGGCTGATTTGATGGCTAAATTCAAAGCACTGCAGTCTGACTTTGGTAGTTATAAATCAGCAATGGAGGCTACCATCCGGAAGTTAGAAAAAACAGTTGCTGAACTGCAAGCAGGAGAAAAACAGTGTAACTGTGCAGAAAAGATTGAAAAGAGCATGGACTCAGTGAAGGATTACATAGATAGTGAGACCACAAAGCTCATCACCAGATTCGAGGCAATTGAAAATAGGATGGATCAAATTGAAAAAGACAAGGAATATGATCCAGAAACCACAATAATAGCTCAGAATTTACATTATGACCACAATGAAGTCATTTTGGATAAGGCCATAGACCTTGTAAGACATGGATTGGGCTCAGACATTAGAGTGGTTAGGGCTAAGCGCCTAACATCCAGGAATACAAAGCCAGGACTAGTAAAAATAGAATTGCCCTCCCTGACAGACAAGATCAGCCTGCTGAAAAGGAAGCGCTCCCTTTCCAACAGTGATCAGTACCATCGTGTGTTCATCAGAAGCTCAAAATCCCACACAGACAGGCTGATAGAGCTGAATACATCGTTACTGTTGGATGAGCTGGGTCTCAGTGACCAACTGTACCTGGCAGCAAATGGCAAGCTGTTGTACCGGTATGATGATGAGCCACAACACTACTACCAGCAGCCACCACGGTTCCCGCAAAAACAACGCCATTACCAGCCCCCGCCCCCACGGCGTGGCAGAGGTGATTACGCAGGCGCGGTGAGGGGCCACTACAACAACAACAGGCGCCCCCACGATGAACGACGACCGCAGGACCAGGGCCGCCGCACGCGAGATGATCCCCCTGGGCAAGGCACAGCTCCCCGAGATGTCCGTGTTCGAGATGCAGAGGGCTCCACGCGCAACCATGACACCGAGGGCAGAGGCCGAGGGCGTGGTAGCCCCCATGGCAGGCAACACCAGGAAACCGCCCCCCGCCCATCACAGAATGAACGATTCAGGGACAGATACGCAGACTCACAGGATAGTGAAGGTGAATCTGCAGCTTAGGACAGACCCCAGCCCACCCCCTCTCTAAAACTTCTTAGCTGGAATGTAGGTGGATGGACCAACGAAAATCAAAATATTAGAAAATCAGTTATAGATAATTTTGATGCGGATATTATTTGCATCTGTGAAACACATGCCATGAATGGACAGCCAAAAATTTCTATTGGAACTTCATATGAAACATTTAACCATAATAGACAGAACTTGAATGTGAGAGCAAGGAAAGGATCAGGAGGAGTGTGCTGTTTCATCAGGAAAACACTATTTCAGGACTACAATATTAAGTGTGTAGATAAACAGTATGATGGTATACAAGCTATAAAGTTTAGTCATAAAGTATCATGTTATACATTTGTGATAATTAATGGATACCTACCGCCAAGCAACTCAATTTGGGGAAGAGATGCAACATCCTTCATGAGTCATTTACTGAGTATTGTGTATAGTAACTGTGAATGTGATGCAATCTACTTTGTAGGAGATGTTAACTCTAGGATGGGCAACAAACAAGATTTTGTCATGAATATTGATGATATTACTGAGAGACAGATTATTGACACAACTTGTAACTCACATGGTGATGTTTTTCTAGATTTCCTGTTGGAGAGTAAAATGTGTGTTCTAAAAGGAAGAGTATGCCCTGAGAATAATAATTTCACACGAATACATACCACTGGCAGTTCAGTTGTTGACTATGCATGTACCTTTCATGATAACTTGAAAAATTGCAGCTATTTCAATGCACATTTGGTGAGGCCATTACTTGATAGGATAGAGGTTCACACAAATAAAATCCCAGATCACTCAATATTGGAACTTTGCATTGTACCTCACTGTATAAATGATGAATATGTGAGAGATAATGTTGTTGAAAATACACATGTTGATAAAAACAATGATATGTATGGTAATGTTGATAATATATATGACACAGAAAATGCTGACCAAAGGTATTTCAGACGATACAATGTAAGGAATATTCCAGTAGATTTTATGAAATCAGATATTGCAGCACAAGCACTTGTGAAATGTATTGATAATATCTTATTATGTCAGAATACACAAAATGATATTGACTCAGTATATACTGAAGCCTGCAATGTTTATTACAATGAAATGGATAGATGGTTCAAATACAATGATGTA
This sequence comes from Amphiduros pacificus, assembly GCA_949316495.1. Classification (NCBI taxonomy): domain Eukaryota; kingdom Metazoa; phylum Annelida; class Polychaeta; order Phyllodocida; family Hesionidae; genus Amphiduros; species Amphiduros pacificus. The sequence continues at coordinate 38,341,600 of OX439011.1, read as the reverse complement.
AATAAGATGGGCAGAAAGAAGTTTAGAAACTCATCAAAGCCCTTTTGGTCTGATGAATTATCACAGCTTTGGAAAGATATGTGCAAGGCAGAAACAGAATATCTCAGAGCCACACAACACACAGATAGGAGAAAGGCACTACGACTAGTTTTTATAGACAAACAACATCTGTTTGATAAATGTTACCGAAAAGCTGAGCGTAAATTTAACAGAGACAAATGCATCAGTATAGAACAGATGAATACAAATAATCCACGTGAATTTTGGAAAGAGTTACATAACTTAGGCCCACGTAAGAAAACTGATATACCTATTGAAGTGTATGATGAAACTGGAAATATTGTCTATGATAAGAAATCAGTACTTGGAAAATGGTGTTCCGAATATCAAAAGCTATATAAAGGTTTTGAAAATGCCAATTTTGATGAAGAATTTTATATGAATATACAGGCACAGGTTGAACAGTTGGAAGCAGACAATGATGATTTAAATGAGTTATACAATGTGTATATTGATAAACAAGAGATTTTAAAGTGTTTATTTAATAGGTCAAATAATAAGGCTGTTGGTATAGATAATCTTCCTTATGAAGTCTTGAAAAATGATGAGACATGTAATTTGATGGAGACGTTGTTTAACAAGATTTTTACATCACACATTATACCTTCTGTCTGGAGAAAAGCTGTAATTAAGCCAATACCAAAAAATTCCACAATTGATCCTAGACTACCATTACAGTATAGGGGTATTGCCTTACTGTCTACTGTTTACAAAATATATGCCAGTGTGTTGAATAATAGAATTGTACATTATCTAGATGAGAATGGTCTTTACGCTGAAGAGCAAAATGGCTTTAGAAAGAAACGCTCATGTGCTGAACATGTATTTACGGCAACTTCAATAATTAGGAATAGACAGTCACAAGGTAAATCAACTTTTGTTGCTTTTCTTGATGCAGAGAAAGCCTTCGATAGGATAGATAGAAAGCTTTTGTTGTATAAATTACTGACTATTGGTATCAAAGGTCATATGTATGAGAATGTAAAGACAATATATAGTGATGCTTTATGCTCTGTTAATGTGAATAATATGCTGACAGAATGGTTCCAAACTGATTGTGGGGTTAAACAAGGTGATACATTATCCCCTACGTTGTTTAACATTTTCATTAATGATATTGTAACAGATGTAAACTCACTGAATCTTGGAGTACAATGTGGTGATGTTAGAATAAGTATCCTACTGTATGCAGATGATATAATTATTTTTGGCGAAAGTGAGACTGATCTACAAAAAATGCTTGACTGTGTGTATGAATGGAGCAGGAAAAATAGAATTAGATTTAACATTAAGAAATCAAATATTGTACATTTTAGAAAACCAAGAGTACACAGAACTCAGACTCAATTCTTGCTCGGTAATGATAAATTGGAGATTGTAAATCAGTATAAATACCTTGGCATTATCATGAATGAGCATCTTGATTACAATGTAACAGCCCAAGTGTTAGCTGATGCAGGGAATAGGGCCCTAGGCTCTGTCATCAATAAATATAAGAAACTCAATGGTTTAGGATATTTTACCTATAGCAAGTTATATCAGAGTGGTGTATGTCCTATACTTGACTATTGTAGTGAAATATGGGGCTACAAAGCCTACCAAAAAATAGAGAATATACAGAATAAAGCAGCTAGAGTATTTTTAGGAGTCCATAGATTTGCACCAATATCAGCAGTAAACGGGGATATCGGATGGACACAATGTGGCACAAGACGTAAGATATGCATGATAAGATTATGGAACAGATTTGTTAACATGAATCATAACAGACTTCCACAGATGGTATTAGAATGGGACCTCAGCACTGAAGGCAATACATGGGGGTCAGAAATAAAATCTGTCTTATACAGTATTAACCAAGAAAATGCTTTTAACACAAGATCACAGGTATGTTTAAGCCAAGCCTTGTTATCACTGAATGAGATATGCTGTAACCAATGGACAGAAACAATTAGAAATAAACCAAAGTTACGCACATATGTTTCGTTTAAGAATACCTATCAAACTGAAGAATATGTAGTTTCCCACATGAGCAGAGGCAGTAGGTCTTATTTAGCTCAGCTCAGGTTTGGTATACTACCAATACATTTAGAAACAGGGAGATAGTATAACACTAAGTTAGAGGATAAAGTATGTCATGTGTGCAAATCACAACAAATTGAAAATGAGATACACCTGTTATTCCATTGTAAAATGTATGACACGGAAAGAAGAATGTTTGTACAAAAAGTATGTAACATTATGCCAAATTTCCTTAACAATGATGATCTTGTTAAACTTGAAATACTTATGTCAAAACAATTTGTTAATATTTTTAGTAAATATCTATATGAAATAATGTTAAAAAGAAAGACAATTATGTTTGTTGAAAACAATTAATGTATATATAAATGTGAACACAAAGCAAGTAAGCCCGTGTGGGCTGGGAGTGGTTTTTGTATCATTGTTATACAAATGTACACTTTTGCTAAATAAAATAATAATAATAATAATAAATATAATATCGTTTCCTGGAAGGTACCTGTGAAAATAGAAAATAAACATTAAGTTTTCCTCCCGCCAAAACCAAAACTACAGCGTACACAAAGAACCCGCATTAAATCTATCCCTCTGACCGCTAGTACGTTTCTACAAATTAGAATAGCGTATCAAGTAGACCATATTATTACACAAATTGGTAATTACTACAATTGTGTGATAACAAAAACAAATATATTGAGTTCAACTATTCCTGGACACGCCAGTACTGATAAAGGTGTTCAAGGTGAGTTTATCAATTCTGACATTTCTCGTGACCATATTAGGCATACAGCTATAGTATATAAACCCTGACTACTGTGTGGCAAGCATCGTCACCCAGTAGCAGCATAAGCAGAAGGTTCAAGCAACATTTCACCAAAACGAGGGAGCAATAGCACGTCTTGTGTTTTTAACTGGATTTTAATACAAACAACGCTTTTAACCTGGTCATACATACAACGATTTTACAAGTATTTTATGCAAGCGTCGTAACCCGGGAGAAGGTGAAAACTGGGTGACGATTATCGTATTTCTGCGATAATACAAGTAAGTTAATTAATATAATTATTACATTATTACATCAATTATTTGTGGGTCTTTCTCTTCATATAGAGAGTTGGTGTGTCTTATTCTTCCATATAAGAATTTAGGCAACGCTATATACAATATATTTCTGTATTTGTGGGTTTTCTCTTCATATAGAGAACTGGTGTGTCTTATTCTTCCATATAAGAATTTAGACAACGCTATATACAATATATTTCTGTATTTGTGGGTTTTCTCTTCATATAGAGAACTGGTGTGTCTTATTCTTCCATATAAGAATTTAGACAACGCTATATAAAGTATATTTCTATTTTCTTCATATAGAAAATTTAAAATACAAAAAAATTGATCTTTGCTTTATTCTTCCATATAAGAATTTAAGCAACGCTAAATACTCGTGTTTCTAATATTTCTCCATATAGAAATTCATTTGCTTATTCCCTCCATACAGGGATTAAGTGTAGCTTTGTTATTTCTTCACAAAGAAAAAATAAAGATTAAAAGTTCACTCCTCCATATAGGGGCAAAATTGATTCTGTCTATATAAATAGAAACAAAAGCAGTCAAGTGCTCCTTCATATAGGGGCTACATAAACAATTTAATCCTGGTGCTCAGCGACTTTCTCCACATAGAAAGCCTATAACATAATCTCTCAAACTTTCTCCATATAGAAAGATTTACTATTATCAAAGTTATTATTTTCTCTCCATATAGAGAAGTGGTGTGCCTTATTCTTCCATATAAGAATCTAGGCAAAGCTATCAAGTGAGGAAGTAAATTAAAAATATATTAACCATTTGTAGTAAAAACTTGTGTTATACATTCTGTCATTGAAGCATAGCCATGGCAACTGCAGATACAGAGATGGCCGACCTTGGCAATGACCTTGAGAAACCCGTTGAGAACTCGAGTAAATCGCAGAGAGGGACTGTAACTCGAAGCATCAGTAACAGTGCAAGTAATGGTGCCAGTGCAGGAACCTCAGTGGCTCCTCCTGGAAAGAAGGACAAGCAGATGGAGAAATTCAGAAGTGAAAATGAAAAACTCAGAAGTGAAAATACCTCAGCTGTTTATTTAAAAGGTACTATATCAAGCAAAGAAACAATAACAAAACTCAGGGAGTTTCACTGCATTATTGTTGTTTTGGGGTAGCAGGACATAGTTAATGGAGAAAGTGTTACTGATGTTTTTCAGGGTATCACTGCAGTGATGAGGGTACTTTTAGATGAAACCCATGCACAAGTGTTATTATGTACAACACCGCCGAGTAAGGTCAATTCAATGGAATTCACTGCACTAAACAGGAAAATTCAAAACTTTCACATATCTGAATCCAATCAATCAAAATTGCAAATTGTACATTTTAGACATTCCTTTGAAAACTTTCTGAGAATGCACACAATGATAGATGATGGATATTTCTTGACTGATGTTGGTGCACAAGCTTTCATTGATTTTGTCATGCCCAAGGTGGTTATTGACCTCACTAAAGATCTAAATGATTTCCCGCCAGCGTCCAGCTCATCTACTGTTTGTGACCATGCTACTGAGATGAGTTCTGTAGATGCTACTCTTATTTCTGAACTTTCGAAATTAGATGTAAATTTGGTTAAAGAAATACCCTCAGACAAGATGGGTGCTATTATAGGAAACAAAGGGTCAACAGTAAAAAATATTCAGCATTTCTCGGCAGCAAAGCTAAGAAAAATCACCTGGAACCGGTCTGAGAACATAAAATCTCAGAATCCGGATGATATGGGACAAGGGATGATCATCATGGGAAAACCCCACCAGATGATCATGGCATTAGAAGCGATTGATTGTATAATCATGGAGACTAACCCTAATGCTACTTCAGCTGGACAGGAAAGTAGAGGCATATGTAACAATTTTGCAAAAACTGGCCAGTGTAGCTATGGGGTCAGATGTATCTTCGAGCATGTGTCGGGAGGGAAGAGAATGAAGTTTAACGAATGAGGGTGTTCAGGGGGTAAGGGGCAAAATTTAAAATGTAAATGTATTAAAAGATTCGAGTTGCATGGTAGTACAGCAAGTATTACAACTACTCAGGACTATGTTAAGAGGTCTACGAAGATTAGCTGTGATAAAGGAGAGATTAATGTTAATTGTAATGACAGAAGTGTTGCAAAAAATGTATGTTACAATGAAAAGGGTAATATCTGCATGTTGCATGAGAAAGAAAAATTTAAAATGAAATGCATGAAAAAATTTAACTGTAACCATACAGGACATGTTTTTAAAATAAATGATTTTAACAGGACAATTTCTGAAACTCTATGTGTTAAAGGTAAAAATATAAAAGATAGAAATAAGCCTACCCCTTACCTCCACAGTCAAATATTAGGCGGAAAGAATCAACATTCCTGTTTATACAGTGAAATCGTAAAATGTGTTAATCGAAAAGAAGTCGATCTGTGTAGGAAACAAGCAGAAAATAAAATGTTAAGAATAAATGATCATATTAAATACATGGCCAAGAATGGAGGGGTTCCCCAATCGGACACTCTTAATGGAAATCATCTTAATGGTAGCTCTTACATACGATACATAAGGAAAAACGAGAACCAATCATATGCCTTATCGGGGTCACATGGCCTAAATAGACACGCCCATCGTAGAAGGGTCCGTGGGAGTAGAACGCATTTTGCCATTTTGCGCATTTTGCATATAATAAATCATATAATGAAAAGGACCTTAATGAATTATTAACTGAATATAGCAAATTAACAGGTATACTTGATAAACATGCTCCAATGATAGAAAAAACAATAACAAACAGGAAACCGGCCCCTTGGCTATCTGATGAGATAAAAAAGGAAAAAAAGAAAAAACGGAAACTTGAAAGAAAATATGATAAAAGTCGTCTTGATTCAGATAAGATTCAATATCAACTACAGAGGAATAATTATAACAACATGATTAGAGATTCCAGAAATAATTATTATGCAGGAATAATAAATTCAAATAAATCTGATCCAAAAAGGCTATTCAAAATACTAAATCAACTGTTACACACTAAAGAAGACACTCCCTTCCCCAAACATAATGATAGTAAAGAGTTAGCATCAGAATTTAATAACTTTTTTCTGGAGAAAATCTCAAATCTGAGGGAGAATATGGATAAAATTAACAATACATCACCACCACCAATACATCACCACCAAAGTGTGAAATTGCCAAATTGCAAAAATTACAGAATGCTGCAGCAAGGGTCGTAGGTAAACTAAAAAAGAGGGATCACATTACACAAAAGCTTATAGACCTTCATTGGCTGCCAGTAGAGGCGAGGATTGACTTCAAAATCTCTCTATTAACTTGGAAGGTGCAAAATGGCTTTGCCCCAAAATACCTTGCCCAGTTATTAGATGGCAAGAAATCTGATTTGGGACTAAGATCCAATCATAAAATATGGTACCCAAGACAAATATGAAATCATATGGTGACAGGGCTTTTATGGTATACGCCCCAAAAAATTGGAATGCCCTGCCCCTTGAAGTGAAAAACTGTAAAACGATAGACAGTTTCAAGAGTAAAGTAAAGACGCATCTGTTTAGAAAGCACTACCTCGACACGCGCTTAGAGCAGACCTAGTCTGATAAAGCGCTATATAAATTGTTATTATTATTATTATTATTATTAATGTATGCTATGTCCCTTCCACCTTTCCTAATATTTCACCTTTTTCTTTAAAATGAGCTCAAGATCAAGCCGATTGGTACAGCGGATTATTATTATTATTATTATTATTATTATTATTATTATTATTATTATCATTATCATTATCATTATCATTATCATTATCATCATCATCATCATCATCATCATCATCATCATCATCATCATCATCATCATCAACATCAACATCAACATCAACATCATCATCATCATCATCATCATCATCATCATCATCATCATCATCATCATCATCATCATTATTATTATTATTAAGGCACCTCCTTACTTGTTCCCTTTGATCAGTGTATATTTCTTTAAATATCAAATATAAACAAATATTCTTTTGATCAGGGAAGCCGGGAGACTTAATTGTGAGAATGTTTTTACATTCGCCAAATTTGGGCCACTGAGAGTGGATGAGATCTACTATATACAGTTGTTGATGAGGATGCAAGGGGCCAACCTGGGGACACCAAGATAGGCTGGGATAGCCAAGATATTGGGTGAGGTAGACAGAAATAAGTTTACAGCCCTTTTACCTTTAAGTGCTGGACATTGATTTAAACAGAATCATTAATCTTACTATTCAATAAACAAGAGCCTCACATTTTCATATTCAATAATTTTGCAAAACATCTTAACAGTTGAGTGGGATTCATGCAGGGACATGTACAAAGTAATTAGTCACATACCACTGCCCCAGCATGACCTTGGCATGCTTTCCCCATCACAGCCTATTATCACGAACCTTGTGGCAAGACGTTAAAAAGCAAATATCAATTTATACTATAATAATACTGAGCTGTCAGACATTTTGTTTTATGCACGCAGGTTGGTTAATGCAGGGTAGTAATTTTGTTCTCACCTGAGGGAGCTGCAACTGCATTACACTGTGCATGTGACTTGCAACCACATGACCTGCTGCAATTTGCCGCCATAACAGTTGCAAGAAGGAGTTGAAATGTGAGTAATAAAAAAAAATGCGCAGTTGGCTCCATCTAGTGGACAAATGTGGCATAACTGGTAAAATGTGATCGAGTAATGAAGGTAAGCACAGATTGCCGTGGCACACAAAGAACACATGACGAATCACCTTGATGAGGTTGGGACCTGTTTAGGCTTGACACAGGTCTTGATTAACCGCACTTACTCAGTTGATATTTCCTTATTGGTCTCAACAATAGGGAAATAATAGAATGTCATGGAGCTCAGATCCACACCTTCCATCATATCCAGGGGTCCCATAGAGTAAATTATTTAGATATCAAAAACGTGTTTTGGGTTGTAGATACAGGACATATACAACATCATAAAAATAGCCTGCATAGATATTTAAAAATATAAAATAATCTGTGCAATGGCTTGTCTTGACCTAAATAGTCCATTTTTTTCAATTGCCTGACCTTTAAATGACCTTGAAATAAATTTTTGACCTCAGTGTGACCTTTCATGATGAATATATCAACAATGAAGCTTCTTTAACATACATATAAAATATTATTGTTAAATATACATAAACAAGGCAGATATAGGAATTAACATATTATTACATAATCATAGTTATATGATTAAAACCAGATCATCTAAATAGCCAGAAATAGTGCCATTAAGTGACCTGCGAGGCATGTGTATGCTAATATTTTCATAAGTATAGACAATTTATATTTATAGTGCACATCATATATTGTCTGGCACAGATTTAATTCAAGCTTACATGACCCTCTGACCATGTTTTGATTAAACAAGGCCCTAACAACTTCAAAGGTCTATAAACAAACAAAATGACCTACATTTGCCCTTTTCTATATCAATCTTGTTCTTAACAATTAAATGAGATTTATTTGTAAATTTGCACAATTTCACTTCTCATAGGGGCTGTTAGAATGAAGAGGGCAGAGGTTTAGCAGACCTTTCTTGACAGTTTTATGAGGGGTTGTTCACTGCACTACAAAGTCCCAGGTGGGACATTCACGTTAACACCACTTGAAATGATAAACAATGCATATGCGATACATCGTGATAAAACGGGTTAAGTACATGGCCAAATGTTCCCCGCCTGGCAACCGCACGGCAGGTAAATTATGTGTCTGCAATGTGGCTGCCAGGCGGTTTTCGCCTGGTTTTATGCCAGGCAAATATCACATGGATATTGCCTGGTTGGACAGATGGTAACCGCCTGGCAAAAAGTCAGGCGGTAACCACATGGAATTGAACCAGATGATTTCCATGTGGTTATCATGCGTAAACCAGGCAAAAACCAGGAAGATGCCAGGAGAATTGATAACAGGTGATTTCCATGTGAATTAAACCAGGTGGTTTTCATATGAAAAAATCATATGAAAAAATCATATGAAAAAATCAAAGCTGAAGGCCAACATTTTAGCATTGGTCTTTTTTTAAAAGGGTATTATGATTGAACTATGGCTAAATTATTCAGAAAAATACATGGGATTAATCCACAACTTCTTTTCAATTTTATTACTGATTTTATTACTTTTTTGTGTGAATATTATTTGTCAGTGTAAGACATGTGGCAGAGAAACAAAAGGGGAGATTTAGGTTGTGACATGGTAAATGATGAAAGAGGGCTGAGATGGGGGAAGAGGGCTGAACTGATGAAAGAGGGCTGAGATGAAGGGAGAGGGCCAAACTGAGGAATGAGGGCTGAGATGAGGGAAGGGGGCTGAACTGAGGAATGAGGGCTCAGATGAGGGAAGAGGGCTGTCTAATTCTTCCACAGCTCTTACACCTCAGTTCCTCACCTCACCTCCCACACCTCACCTCCCACACCTCACCTCCCTCACAGCTCCCTCACCTCACCTCTCTCACAGCTCCCTCGCCTCAGCTCCCTCACATTAGCTCCCTCACCTCAGCTCCCACACCTCACCTCCCTCACAGCTCCCTCACCTCACCTCTCTCACAGCTCCCTCACCTCAGCTCCCTCCCATTAGCTCCCTCACATTACCTCCCTCACCTTAGCTCCCTCACCTCACCTCCCTCACAGCTCCCTCACTTCAGCTCCCACACAGCTCCCTCACCTCACCTCCCTCACCTCATCTCCCACACAGCTCCCTCACCTCACCTCCCACACCTCACCTCTCTCACCTCAGCTCCTACACAGCTCCCTCACCTCAGCTCCCTCACCTCACCTCTCTCACCTCAGCTCCCTCACCTCGCCTCTCTCACCTCAGCTCCCACACCTCACCTCCCTCACCTCAGCTCCCTCACATAAGCTCCCTCACCTCAGCTCTCTCACCTTTAGCCCTTAGAAAATATCACATTTGGAAAATATTACACGAAGAAAATATTACCCTTGGAAAATATCACCTTTGGAAAACATCACTTAGCCCTTAGAAAATTAAAGCCCTTAGAAAATTATAGCCCTTAGAAAATTATAGCCCTTAGAAAATGATAGCCCTTAGAAAATGATAGCCCTTAGAAAATGATAGCCCTTAGAAAATATTACCCTTGGAAAATATCACCCTTGGAAAATTATAGCCCTAGGAAAAAATTACCCTAGGAAAAAATTACCCTTGGAAAATGTTACCCTTGGAAAATTTAGCTCTTGGAAAATTTTAGCCCTTGGAAAATATCACCCTTGGAAAATTATAGCCCTGGGAAATGTTCCCCTTGGAAAGTATCACCCTTGAAAAATTATCACCCTTAGAAAATATATTGAGATATCACCCTTGGAAAATTTAGCCTTTGGGAAAATTAACCCTTTGAAAATATTACCCTTGGAAAATATCAACCTTGGAAAACTTATAACCCTGGGAAATGTTACCCTTGGAAAATGTTACCCTTAAAAAATGTTAGCCCCCAGAAAAATTATCCCTTGGGAAATGTTTGTCCTTGGAAAGTTTTAGCCCTTGGAAAATTATAGCCCTGGGAAATGTTGCCCTTGGAAAATATCACCCTTGGAAAATGTCAACCATGGACAATTTTAGCCTTTGAAAAATATCACCCCTGGAAAATGTTTGCCCTTGGAAAATATAACCCTTGGAAAGTTATACTCCTTGGAAAATATAACCCTTTGAGAAATTATAGGCCTGGGAAAGTATCACTCCGAGAAAATTATCACCCTTGGAAAATTATTGCTCTCAGAAAATATATTCACATATCAGCCTTGGAAAATTTAGCCCTTAGAAAAATTAACCCTTGGAAAATGTTATCCTTGGAAAATATCACCTTTGGAAAAATTATAACCCTGCGAAATGCTACCCTTGAAAAATTTAAGCCCTTGGAAAATTTTATCCCTTGGGAAAATATCACCCTTGGAAAATTTTAGCCCTAAGAAAAATTAACCCTTGGAAAATATTTGCCCTTGGAAAATATTTGCCCTTGGAAAATATAACCCTTGGAAAGTTATAGTCCTTGGAAAATATAACCCTTGGAAAATTATTGCCCTAAAAAAATATCACCCTTAGGAAATTATTGTGCTGTCAAAAAATTATTTGGAGATATTTGGTTTGTCCTGATCTCCCTGTGTAAAGTTGACAGCTTGAGTTGTGTGTTCATTTCAAGCCTCTGACACATTGAGCAGACTACATTGAAGAGAAGGCAGCAATTATCAGGTCTTGCTGTATGAGAAACGTCTCCATTGTTTTGAGTCAATCTATATACAGATTTATAACTTCAAATGGAACAAATTTCAAATGGAACAGAATGAAGAAAGACTACAATATGAAAGTTGGACAAATTGTGAGTAAAGGTTACAGGATATTATGCATGCATAGTAGAATCGCTACCCTCGCCCATAATTTGTGATTGAGCATCACTTGTATTGTAGATGTTTTATGTGTTTTGTATGTTACCCATATGGTTTGAACATCACTTGTGGGATAACATCACGTATGTGCTTTTAACACCACTCATGTGGTTTGTACATCACATATGTCAAGTTTTGAGGTTCCCTATCACTTATGAGGTTCCCCAACACTTGTGAGGTTCCCACACTTGTGAGGTTCCCCATCACTTGTGAGGTTCCCCATCACTTGTGAGGTTCCCCAACACTTGTGAGGTTCCCTATCACTTGTGAGGTACTCAATCACTTGTGAGGTACTCTATCACTTGTGAGGTACCCTATCACTTTTGAGGTTCCCTATCACTTGTGAGGTTCTCCATCACTTGTGAGGTACCCTATCACTTGTGAGGTTCCCTATCACTTGTGAGGGTCCCTATCACTTGTGAGGTAATCTATCACTTGTGAGGTTCTCCATCACTTGTGGGGTACTCTATCACTTGTGAGGTACCCTATCACTTGTGAGGTTCTCCATCACTTGTGAGGTACTCTATCACTTGTGAGGTTCTCCATCACTTGTGAGGTTCTCCATCACTTGTGAGGTTCTCCATCACTTGTGAGGTACCCTATCACTTGTGAGGTTCTCCATCACTTGTGAGGTTCTCCATCACTTGTGAGGTACCCTATCACTTGTGAGGGTCCCTATCACTTGTGAGGTAATCTATCACTTCTGAGGTTCTCCATCACTTGTGAGGTACTCTATCACTTGTGAGGTACCCTATCACTTGTGAGGTTCCCTATCACTTGTGAGGTTCCCTATCACTTGTGAGGTTTTCCATTACTTGTGAGGTACTCTATCACTTGTGAGGTTCTCTATCACTTGTGAGGTACTCTATCACTTGTGAGGTACCCTATCACTTGTGAGGTTTTCCGTCACTTGTGAGGTACTCTATCACTTGTGAGGTTCTCCATCACTTGTGGGGTTCTACATCACTTGTGAGGTTCCCTATCACTTGTGAGGCTCCCTATCACTTGTGAAGTTCTCCATCACTTGTGAGGTACCCTATCACTTGTGAGGTTCTCCATCACTTGTGAGGTACCCTATCACTTGTGAGGTTCCCTATAACTTGTGAGAGAGCAATTTCAAATTACCCTGACACATCCTTGTTTTGGGGATCTCATATATCAATAATTCATGAATGTAATGTCTTATTTTTTCTGATTGAAGATAATGATACTGTTAGTCTTTTTTCACTAAATTTGATAAAAATACATTCGATATCTAGTAGGTTCAGATCCTCTTGAAGCACCAAGTATGATACTATATGACACAATTTTTTTACAGGACGAGCAGTCACAACCATCCATGCAGAATGAGCAGACACCCATCCATACAGGAAGGACTAGATGCAGAATGTGCTGTCTTTCTGCATGGCTGGTTGTGACTGCAGGAAGGACTAATCCAGAATGAGCAGTCACAACCAACCATGCAGGAAGGATTCAGTACAGAATGAGCAGATACCCATCCATGTAGGAAGGATTCAGTGCAGAATGAGCAGACACACGTCCATGCAGGAAGGATTCAGCGCAAAATGAGCAGACACACATCCATGCAGGAAGGATTCGGTGCAGAATGAGCAGACACCCATCCATGCAGGAAGGATTCAGTGCAGAATGAACAGACACACATCCATGCAGGAAGGATTCAGTGCAGAATGAGCAGACACAGCCATGCAGGAAGGATTCAGTGCAGACACACATCCATGCAGGAAGGATTCAGCGCAAAATGAGCAGACACACATCCATGCAGGAAGGATTCAGTGCAGAATGAGCAGACACCCATCCATGCAGGAAGGATTCAGTGCAGAATGAGCAGACACACATCCATGCAGGAAGGATTCAGTGCAGAATGAGCAGACACACAGCCATGCAGGAAGAATTCAGTGCAGAATGAGCAGACACCCATCCATGCAGGAAGGATTCAGTACAGAATGAGCAGACACACATCCATGCAGGACTTAAGGACTCACATGAGCACATTTTGATGTGTACCACTATCTTACATAAGATATCAGTAGGAAAGATTCAGTGCAGAATGAGCATAAATAAAGGGTCCTGTGAGGTCTGAGTATTCACATTACCATAAAAGGGACAAAGTACGTAATATAAGGTACTAAGTACAGAACAATTACCAAAAAAAAGAAATTCCATGCAAGAGTGACAATTCAGTATGGCATGTCACAAAATTGCAGTATTAGATGATAAGTCACGAATATGATGAATAGACCTTTAAATCTAGAAATACCTGAACTGTTAAGATATTGAAAGTTGAAATGTGATTCATTACTTGTGACCAGCAGGTGCTTATATTGTAATTCAAGATCACCAAGGAATGATGTCAAAATAGGCTGGTTACTATGCCAACTTTACTGTTAACCTCTAGGTTAACAAAAGCAGAAATGTGCCCGAATATCTGTTTTGAGCTCCCTGAGATAAATATTATGTCATGAAATTAAACATTCATTCATGCTGCATAATAACTTTCTTAAACATCAAGAATTGCTTAATCTATGTTCCAACAAAATGATTCAAATATTTTAATAACTGTATTTATCCAAATGTGTACTAAGATAAATTGTTATTTAAATATTTGTACATTGCTGAAGTTATAATATTGGTATTGTGATGTATCAAGATTGAAACATTTGAATACTATATATTGTGATGAAGATTGTTCCAATAAAGATCTCTCTGTTGAAATAAAAATGATGCTTTTGTCATTAATAAAAAAAGTCAATCAGCAACTATAATAACTTTCATAAAACTAGTAATTTTTATTAGTAATTTTAACCAATATCCCAGAGAGCATGAACCACCCTAACGCCATATCCTCAATAAACCATTTGAAAAGCAAACAATAATCACCAGGCAATAATATAAGCCCAATAATAATCCAGCAATAGCCCACCTGAGCTAACCTGGAATGTCTATGAAAATCGCATGAAAACCACCTGGTCCCTGCCATGCGGTATCCGCATGGTTAGTAAATCACATGGAATTCACATGGCAGCCAGCTGGAAACCATGCGGCTGGCAAATCTAAAACTGCCTGGTTACCATGCGTCTTACTTTTTTGTGAAAAACAGCTGTTGGAAACCACCTGGTTACCGCCTGGTTTTCAGCCGGTAGCCATGCGGCGCACATTCTCTAGTGTATATCGCTGTGTAATGGCGTGCACTAATGGCTCCACTGGTTATATTCTCATTTAATAATTCAGGTTTAATCATCATTATCATTATTATCATCCAGTTGCAATCTAATTTCATCTACTTTGACAATTAAAAAATCATGAGTGGGAACGGGGAGAAGGGACCATCATGAAATGGTTGAAATAATGTTGAAATTTATTTGAAAAACCCAAACTAACTGAGCGATGAATGGCATACTTTTTCAATCAGATATTTCGACCAAATGAAATGGACATGTAAGCATGTACGTTAACATTGTGCATAATCATTTACAATGTGCAGAATACCCGGATGCAAAGACCAATGTTTCCTGGCAGAGGGCGCTTTAATTCGTCATTAGTCAAGCTCTACATGTGTTTGTGCTCTGATAGTTTACGAAGGTCAAATTCACATCAAGTTCAACATAATAAAATGTGTCTGATAACATCAATTTAGTATCATATATATGTATGTATATATATATATATATATATATATATATATATATATATATATATATATATATATATATATGTGTGTGTGTATGTACCAAACATACAATATACTACCAAACATACAATATATACTACCAAACATACAATATACTATCTAAACGCTTAGACCAAGTGAACGCTTCGCATCAAAATGATCATTTATGAATTGTGAGTATTACTATCAAAATGCGAGTATTATTATCAATATAAAAGTATTAAATGGCACTATGATTGTCACTTTGATTGTCACTATGATTGTCACTTTGATTGTCACTATGATTGTCACTATGATTGGATAAATGGATATGCTAAGCAATGGTACATTTTGCTCATCAATCTAATTTGAGAGACGCCATTAGGAACTATTCAATATATTTGGTTAAATGTATCAATTTTTTTTGCTAACATTACATTTCTTATGAAGTCTAAGTTAACATTTTTGATAACTATTTTTATTATTAAAATTTAGCCGAATCACTCACCCTCAAGAGTTAGATGAGGTAAGAATGATCTTATTAAAATATATAAATAACATCAGTTTTTCTAATATTGTTCATGTGGCTCACCTATATTATTTTCTGCCTATTGTTTCGGCACTGTGTGGATCATCTATATTATTATTTCCTATTCTATTAACATCATGTGGCTCATAAATATTATTTTCTACCTATTGTTTCAGCACCGCATGGCTATACTATATTATTCTCAACCTATTGTTTCAGCACCGCATGGCTATACTATATTATTCTCAACCTATTGTTTCATCACCTCATGTCTATACTATATTATTCCCAACCTATTGTTTCAGTACCGCATGGCTATGCTATATTATTCTCAACTTATTGTTTCAGCACCGCATGGCTATACTATATTATTCTTAACCTATATTATTCTTAACCTATTATTCTTAACCTACGATACAGCATGAGTTGAACTACGATACAGCATGAGTTGAACTCCTCTTTTGGGAGCGAAACTACGCAACAAATCCCGACCAGACTAACTGGGGATACTTATAACACTGCGGAAACGGCTAAGGAAACATCTAAAAGTTATAAACGAATGTTAACTACTGGTAATGTGCTCTCAAAACATCGAATCGAGAGCTGCATGGCCACGCCCACTCCCTCTGTGATTCGCCGGTCCGCGAAGCAGAAAAATTATGGTATGGGGAAACCCCCATTCATGATCTCACCAAGGTCAATGATGAATGAACGGGGGATTCCCCCAGGGGCACATCTTAATGAAGCATTAGACAACGATAATACTGAGCGTAGTAAGAATAAAAAAAGGCAAAACCAATATAATTTAAATAAACTACAAATTGCGACAGCAAATGTGCAAAGCCTAGGAAATAAAATAGATTACTTAAAGTTATACATATTAGAGAATAAAATAGACATCTTCTTCATCACTGAAACATGGATAAATGAATTAAATGAACATAAAATAAGATCTGAACTATCGGAAATTAACTTTAAGATTGAGCATATACCCAGGCCCCTGCGATCGGGTGGAGGGATTGCAGCGATAGTTACTACGGTAGTTACTATATATAGGCCTGAACCCTCCGATAAAAACCTATATACATACTCGAAGTTTTTTGAAGAATTCTCGGAGATTCTTTCATATTACAGCACGTACAAGCATGAAGTAATTTTAGTTGGAGATTATAATTTTCATCTAAATAAACCTGAGAGACCAAATGTTGTTAAATTCAACGAAATATTAGATCTATACAATTTATTTAATCATATAAAGGAACCAACGCACATCATGGGTAACACTCTTGATTTATTGATCACAAGCATAAATACAAGCATAGTGGATAATCATGTAGTTCATGAAAAAATCTCTGATCATGACATAATAAAAATATTACTGAATATGAAGGTCGCAACGACTGTTAAGGAGAAAATATCATATAGAAACTTTAAAAAAATGAACATTGAAAAGTTCAAATGTGATATTAAGGAAAATTTTGTGGAAAATTCTCACTATGATGACCTGGACCTTAATGAGCTTCTAAAAAAATTCAACAGCTTGACAAACATCTTGAATAAACATGCTCCTATAGTTGAGAAAACCATAAGCATCAGGAAGCCGGCTCCATGGTTATCCGACGATATACGAGCTGAAAAGAGAAAACGGAGAAGACTTGAAAGAAAACATAAAAAAACTGGACTTACTGTTGATAAAGAGGAATTTCAGGCGCAACGTAATAAGTTTAACAATTTGATGAAATCTACCAGAAACAACTATTTTTCTAATATAATTAATGAAAATAAATCTGACCCGAAAAAACTATTCAAAATATTAAATAAACTTTTGCATACTAAGGAAGCTACACCATTCCCTAATCATAATGATATGGAGGAACTAGCAACAGAATTTAATAATTTCTTTTTGGAGAAAATAACAACCATTAGGAAAGATTTGGACAGTAGTACCGCAATTAATGCAACTTCGAATATTACAGTTAATACCCTGCCTGAAGAAAGGAAATTCACTCACAGTCTACAAAAATTCAAACCTCTAAGTAACCAAGAGGTTACTGAGCTAATTAAAGAAGCAGCCAAGAAGTCGTGTGAACTAGATCCCATACCTACCTGGTTACTAAATGAATGCATGGGGGATCTGCTCCCATTAATAGCTGCAATAATAAATAAATCCATTACTCTTGGAATAATGCCGGACTCTCTAAAAATGGCCATCATTAGGCCATTAATCAAAAAACTGGGACTAGAATTAATTAAGAAGAACTATAGACCGGTATCAAACTTAGCATACCTATCAAAACTAATAGAAAGAGCGGTAGCTAAGCAGTTTATTGGCCATCTAGTAGCTAACAACATCACCAGCATCTTCCAATCCGCTTATAAAGAATACCATAGTACAGAAACGGCCTTGATTAAGGTCCAAAATGATATGCTCATGGACATTGACAATGGTAAAACAGTGATGTTAGTATTATTAGATCTATCAGCGGCCTTTGACACGATTGATCATGAAATTCTGCTTAATAGACTCAAGATGAGATGTGGGATCACAAGCACTGCTCTGAAATGGTTCAGATCATACCTGACAAAAAGGCAACAATGTGTGACAATTCAGGGAAAAAAATCAAAGAATATTGAAATTCAGTACGGAGTACCCCAAGGGTCAGTTCTGGGCCCTTTGCTCTTTACATCATACATGGAACCACTCTCAGACATCATATCACCATATGGGTTAAAACATCACATATATGCCGATGATACCCAGCTATACATTAGCTTTAATCCTATGCTCGCCTCCGACGCATCAAAATCCGTAAATGAAATGGAGGAATGTATCAAGAAGATTAAAGTCTTTCTCATTGAAAATAAAATGAAAATTAATGATGGCAAAATAAATGATTATGTGTGGCAAATTATCACAACTTAAGAAGGACCACATCCCCACAAAAATCACAGTAGGTGAATCCACTATTGACAGATCTGAAAATGTAAAGGATCTTGGTGTAATAATCGATAATAAATTATCTATGAAACCACAAATTAGGAAAATGTGTAAAAATGGTTATTTCCACGTAAAAAAATCTGTCTCAAGTGAGAGACTGCATTGATGAGAAAACTGCTAATACCTTAGCGCATTCCTTCATCACAACAACTCTAGATTATGGAAATTCATTACTGGCTGGAATACCCAAATGTGAAATAGCTAAACTGCAAAAAAACTGAAGGAACTTCACTGGCTGCCAGTTGCAGCCAGGATAGACTTTAAGATAGCACTCCTGACCTGGAAGGTGCAAAATGGCTTTGCCCCAGAATACCTATCTGACCTATTGACACCTAAAGACACTGCCAGGTCATTAAGGTCAAACTCCAATAATGAATACATGGTACCCAGGACAAACAACAAAAACTATGGGGACAGAGCTTTCTCTGTATACGCACCAAGAAAATGGAATACACTTCCATTAAATATTAAAAATTCAAAAACACTTAACTTGTTCAAAACAAGACTTGAAACTCATCTTTTCAAAGATTCTTACTTGAACAGCGCTATGAGCAGACCTAGTCTGGAATAGCGCTATACAAATACTTTATTATTATTATTATTATTATTATTATTATTATTATTGTTTCAGCACCGCATGGCTATACTATATTATTCTTAACCTATTGTTCAGCACCGCATGGCTATACTATATTATTCCCAACCTATTGTTTCAGTACCGCATGGCTATACTATATTATTCTCTACCTATTGTTTCAGCACCACATGGCTATACTATATTATTCTCTACATATTGTTCATCACCTCATGGCTATACTATATTATTCTCTACCTATTGTTTCAGCACCGCATGGCTATACTATATTATTCTCAACCTATTGTTTCAGCACCGCATGACTATACTCTATTATTGTCAACCTATTGTTTCAGCACCGCATGGCTATACTATATTATTCTCAACCTATTGTAGGCCACAGGCCGTGGCGCAGTTGGTTAGGGCGCCAGCATATTAGCACCAGTTCCTCTGTGGTGATCCAAAGGTCGTGGGTTCGAACCCCGGCCGTGCCGGGATTGAACTCATGATACAATTTCCCACATGAGCTGAGGCCTGTGCCAAAGGGTTAACCCGTTGTCCTTGTAAATCTGTGACCGGGTGGGTTGTCATGTCAAGGACCTGCGACATGACAATTCAGTGAGGCAGCACTATATCTGCTACAAGTAGGTCTCATCACGAAATAACTGAAATAATGTTGAAAGTGATGTAAAACCCCAAACAAACAAACAAACAAAATCAACCTATTGTTTCAGCACCGCATAGCTATACTATATCATTCTCTACCTATTGTTTCATCACCTCATGGCTATACTATATCATTCTCTACCTATTGTTTCAGCACCGCATGGCTATACTATATCATTCTCAACCTATTGTTTCAGTACCGCATGGCTAAACTATATTATTCTCAACCTATTGTTTCAGCACCGCATGGCTATACTCTATTATTCTCAACCTATTGTTTCAGCACCGCATGGCTATACTATATTATTCCAAACCTATTGTTTAGCATCATGTGGCTCACCTATATTATTTTCTGCCTATTTCATCATCATCCCGTGGCTTAATCATACTATTCTCTACCTATTGTTCAAGCACTATGTCGCTCATCTACATTACTATCTTCCTATTGTTTAAGCATCACTTGGCTCACATATACTATTATTTACCTATTGTTTCAATATAATGTGACTCACTTATATCATCGCCTACCTTTTGTTTAAGCATCACTTGGCTCACCTATATTATTATTTACCTATTGTTTCAATATAATGTGACTCACTTATATCATCGCCTACCTTTTGTTTAAGCATCACTTGGCTCACCTATATTATTATTTACCTATTGTTTCAATATAATGTGACTCACTTATATCATTGCCTACCTTTTGTTTAAGCATCACTTGGCTCACCTATATTATTATTTACCTATTGTTTCAATATAATGTGACTCACTTATATCATTGCCTACCTTTTGTTTAAGCATCACTTGGCTCACCTATATTATTATTTACCTATTGTTTCAATATAATGTGACTCACTTGTATCATTGCCTACCTTTAGTTTAAGCATCACTTGGCTCACCTATATTATTATCTACCTTCAGCACAATTTGACTCACCTGCATTAGTTTCTGTAAATTGTTTCAATATTACATAACTCAACCCCCCCCCCCTCCCAATATGATTCTATCTGTGTTTTTTTCAGCATCACGTGGCTCGCTTATATTCTTTGGCAACTGCAAGTCTACTGGAGTCTGGGGGAGGAGAAGGAATAGAGATAGTGGTAAATGAGGAATTCGAGGGTCAAATACCGATAGCTGAAATGTCCCCAGGACATAGTATTTCTGATGTCTGCAAAGGCCAATACACACACAAAATCATCCACTTAAGCAGGTACCAAAATTAAAAAAATATCATCATCATCATCATCATCATCATCATCATCATCATCATCATCATCATCATCATCATCATCATCATCATTAAGACTAGACTAGAATAAGACTAGAATAACTTCCGTAATCAAGGACTTTGAACAGACATTGTCTGTATTAGCACTATTCAAATTTCATAATTATTATTATATTATATATTCAATATGCACATGTGAATTATGTCAAAAAAGATCCCAATGAAATAGTAATTAGAAGTTGTTTTCAAATGATATAATATGATTCAGACCGACATTCATTGCCCATCAAAATTTTTCAGTTTATTAATATAAATACATTCTTCATGGCCTCTAGCTCTGTGGTGATCCAATGGTCGTGGGTTCGATCTCCGGCCGTGCCGAGATTGAATTCATGATTCAATTTCACACATGAGCTGAGGCCTGTGCCTAAAGGGTTAACCTGTTGTCCTTGTAAATCTGTGACCGGGAGGGTTGTCATGTCAAGGACCTGCGACATGACAATTCAGTGAGGCCGCACTATATCTGCTACAAGTAGGTCTCATCACGAAATGACTGAAATAATGTTGAAAGTGATGTAAAACCCCAAACAAACAAACATGGCCTCTAGATTTGGTTTTGACCATTTTGAAGCTTTCCACTTTCTGTTTAGTGTTCTCCAATCACCCATCGGCAAAGCCCAAATAGGTGATCTGGAGAGGTCTGAGATTTTTGCTTTTCATGTAAAATCTCGTTTAGATGTGATTTTTTAAATACCCAACTGTCTTAGTGATAATTCATATTTTATATATGATTGAGTCTAAAATCTCATAAAAAAGCTTGATTATTCTTGGGATAACATTAAATAAGGAAAATATAAATACTTGATAATAATCGCCAGCTGCAAAAATTGAATCAAACCTGTTTTAACGGCAGTTGAAACGGTTCAATTTTGACGGGTTTACCACAGTTTTTGCAGCTGGCGACTTTTTACTTCACTAGAGCTCAGTCAACTCCACCAAACTTTTCTTTGGTTGGAGTTGGTAGAGACCATGGACGTTCGACAAACCCCTCCAGATCACCTATCTGGGCTTTGCCGATTGGTGATTGGAGAACACTACTTTCTGTTTGAACAGCAAAGTCCCAGGATTCATCAGAATATTGGCCCCTAAAGGTTCCTTGGAAGTAACCGAGCAATCATGGAATGCTTATCCATATTGCATTACACATATTAGCGTGAGTATATTTTAAAAACATCAAACTATATTATGTCATGACATGTTATTTCTTTAATGCTGACCTGATTAATATTAGGTGTCCCCTGGTGGGAACGCTGACCTGATTAATATTGGGTGTCCCCTGGTGGGCACGCTGACCTGGTGCCCCCTGATGGGAACGCTGACCTGATTAATATTGGGTGATCTAATGCCCCCTGGCGGGAAGGGACCACAATAACATGTCCAGATCTGTGGCCTGAGCGAGGTATACATTACCCGCTACTACTTCTTGTTTCATATAAGTGCAACTACCTGCAATATATTCAACCCCCATGCAACCATAAGAGTACAATGATTTGAGAAAAAATGGGATTATTAGAATATTGTTGATAATATTCACCCCGCAGATTGGCTGGTATCCTGGGGAGGTCTCTCAAATTGTGGTACATACACCATGCTACACACAGGAGCAGAGATTCTGACCAATCATGGCTAAAATTGCCCTTTGTTATTTTTTTTATTTAAAAACAATAATATTTGCTTCTTCTAATAAAAAAAAGAAACAATATGCCGATATTAGTTTGGAATTAGGGAAATTAGCACATTAATTTATATTTTGTTACAACATCGTTATTCAGATAAATGAAATAAAAATAGCCATTATTACCTTGATATGTTTTATTTTTTCTAGAATCCTTATATGAAGGATAGCTTCTTTCTTGAAATAAAAACAATACACAAAGCAGATAAAGGAGAAACAGAAAATGTAAGTGATCACTATAAAGATAATGTTAATGGAAATTTTAAAAAAAATCAGATAATGAAAAAACAGATAATGTTAATGAAAAGTCAATTGAGAACCACTTTTGAGACAGAAATGCATAAATATATCCATTGTCACACATTTAGTCTTTCATGTTAAGTCTCCTTGTGCCCCAGTCACATTTGTGCCAATTTCAGTTAAGATGTCCAATCGATGTTTTTTTTCTCACAAATCGACTGGCAAGCAAGAGTGCTCTGAGGGCACCAAGGGATCATCGGCCACAACAATTGACAGTTTTAAGACGTCATACGGGTCTTCATGAACTTTTACGTTTGTCATTTGACGTCTGTCATATGATATAGACGTCTATAGGATATCTCACAGACGTCTGTCATATGATATAGACGTCTTTAGGATATCTCACAGACGTCTGTCATATGATAAAGACATCTTAAGGATATCGTACAGACGTCTGTCATATGATATAGAGGTCTTTAGGATATCTCACAGACGTCTGTCATATGATAAAGACGTCTTTAGGATATCTCACAGACGTCTGTCATATGATATAGGCATATATTTAGGATATATCACAGACGTCTGTCATATGATAAAGACGTCTTTAGGATATATCACAGACGTCTGTCATATGGTAAAGACTTCTTTAGGATATATCACAGACGTCTGTCATATGATAAAGACGTATTTAGGATATATCACAGACGTCTGTCATATGATATAGACGTATTTAGGATATATCACAGACGTCTGTCATATGATAAAGACATCTTAAGGATATCTCACAGACGTCTATCATATGATAAAGACGTCTTTAGGATATATCACAGACGTCTGTCATATGATAAAGACGTCTTTAGGATATCTCACAGACGTCTGTCATATGATAAAGACGTCTTTAGGATATCTCACAGACGTCTATCATATGATAAAGACGTCTTTAGGATATATCACAGACGTCTGTCATATGATAAAGACGTCTTTAGGATATCTCACAGACGTCTGTCATATGATATAGGCATATATTGAGAAAATATCACAGACGTCTGTCATATGATAAAGACGTCTTTAGGATATATCACAGACGTCTGTCATATGATAAAGACGTATTTAGGATATATCACAGACGTCTGTCATATGATAAAGACGTCTTAAGGATATATCACAGACGTCTGTCATATGATAAAGACATGTTTAGGATATCCTACAGACGTAATATAAATGCCTGTGCAATTTAATAGTACACGTGCCTTGCAATGCCCCTGTATATTGCAATCACAGCTGCAGCATTCATCTCACTCTTGCTGCCTCAAAAGAGTGTTCTACCCCTACCCCTATGAGATATTATTTTTCAGGTCACCCCTTTGTCAAACTACTAAATTTTTGTTTTGTAGTTTCATTTTCTTGTGGTTTTGGTAAAGATCTCAATAGTTCAGAGGACGAGTGGGAGCATTTAATCAGATCCAATAATCAGAACCACTCTTACTAGGATGCCAATTGGTTGCTGAGTAAACTTATAGATGAATATGGGGGATTTATAAAGCTGAACACTACAAGAACTCACGTTCTTGTCTTTAATTCATACTTATTTACTGCAGATGGTTCTTATACAAAGCAAGACTTGCTGCAATGTTTGTCACACTATTTTGCTTAAATAGATTATACAGTAAATCCAAGGCCACAGGCCATGGCAGAGTTGGCTAGAGTGCCAGCTTTTTAGCCCCAGTTCCTCTGTTGTGATCCAAAGGTCGTGGGTTCAATCCCTGACCGTGCCGAGATTGAATTCATGATACAATTTCAAACATGAGCTGAGACCCAAAGGGTTTACCCGTTGTCCTAGTAAATCTGTGACCGGGCGGGTTGTCATGACAAGGGCCTGCGACTTAACAATTCAGTTGAGCAGCATTATATCTGTTACAAGACTGTAGGTCTCATCACGAAATGACTGAAAAAACTTTGAAAGTGATGTAAAACACCAAACAAATAATCTAAAGTATGTTCAAACAAACAAACAAACAGTAAATCCGAACCTTTATCTCATACTTACCTGCAGTAGATAAGTATGATATAAAGACAAGAACATAAGTTCGTGCAGTTTTCAAGCTGACTGATATCTGCACTCACATGTTCTTGCCTCTGATTATCGCTAATAACGCCCCCTATTTCTTATTTTAGATTCACCAGCTCACACCGGAAGAATTAGAAGTCAGGAAGGTGATAGTGATTGATATTGTTAATGATACAATTGATCCAACTGTAAGTAAAAATAATTGCATTGATTTTACATTAATATTATTAATGATGCAATTTGTCCATATTCTCCCTATCTGCTCTACCATATACGCTGCATTTTCAGAGCGCTGCGATCGTATTTGACCCAATTCTTTGCACACGGCACATCCGGGAACAGCGGCGACAGCCTGTTTAGGGCATTGTCGCCTCTGCCTTTCATCTTTCCATTGTTGTTTTTGTCAGTTTTTCCTCCGTAATGTTTACATAAATTACGTGGATTGCAATATACGCTTTAGCGCTGACATTAGCGTGTCAATGTATGATGCCAGTCTGAAATTTCCCTCCCATCTTGAAGCAAGGCGGGCAGAAGTTTAGAATGCAACATCTTTCCTGTCATGCACAGCTAGTTGTGGAAACCCGACTTGCGCGAGCAGAGCTCTGGAAGCTATGTCGGGTTGTGAGGTGTCCCCTATCACTCGTGAAGAGACAGGTCGCGACACAGTGTCGCGACCTCAGTGTGAACACCACACACACTCTACACTTATTATTAAGATATCCCAAATATCTTACACAACTAATCTTGCTTCCTGGCGAGTTTCATATCTGAATTAAATCATTTGAAGAAGTTATTTGGGGTCGCACTTCAGAGGCAGTGAATTCCTCCCACTGATGAGCAATCGTCGGTGTTTGGAGTGTGCATCCTAGCACCTACGATTGGCTGTATCGTAAATAGGTCAAGGAGAGGCCCCAAGTTTGTTGCACATGTAAAACAGTATTCTGTCAGAAATTTAGTTGTGTCGAGCTCCCGTGATCCGAACAAATATAAAAGCACACCAAGTGATGAATTTTAAGTACCAGAAAATCAACTTTTTCATTTGTCACCACATATCTGTCACGATAATGTCACACGAGGTGTATGGTTTGGAATCTCTTCACAGGTGAATGGGGTGACACTGAAACGGTCATATTGCTCCGACCAGCCCAGCCAGAAGAGAACAAGGAGGACCAAATGCCGTTTCTCTTAAACTAATGCACAGCTCTCTTGCGCCAATTTCGTCATTTTTTCACGGACCAGCTAAAATCCGGGAGAGCAGATAGCGAGAATTGTCACAGCTGTAGGGTATCATGAAAACAACACAAACTTGTGGGCTGGTTTGGGTGAGAGGTACTCAATGTTCTTAATTCCTTCTGTTAACTTGTTTGACAAACACAATTCTCCATTCGAATATATCCGTTTCTTCAATTTTCATCCTATAGAAATGTAGACATAAAGATATATAATGATCTGGTTCAATAGCAATATTATAAATCAACAAAACAGTCTGGCTGGTTAATGTGATGTGCAAGTCAAACATCTAGCTACAGAAAGAAAGCTTAGGGGGACTAAGGAAAGTCAATCCTGCCTGATAACTATGGAAAGTCTTTCAGCAACATCTAGCTACAGAAAGAAAGCTAAGGGGGACTAAGGAAAGTCAATCCTGCCTGATAACTATGGAAAGTCTTTCAGCAACATCTAGTTACAGACAGAAAGCTAAAGGGGACTAAGGAAAGTCAATCCTGCCTGATAACTATGGAAAGTCTTTCAGCAACATCTAGCTACAGACAGAAAGCTTAGGGGGACTAAGGAAAGTCAATCCTGCCTGATAACTATGGAAAGTCTTTCAGCAACATCTAGTTACAGACAGAAAGCTAAAGGGGACTAAGGAAAGTCAATCCTGCCTGATAACTATGGAAAGTCTTTCAGCAACATCTAGCTACAGAAAGAAAGCTAAGGGGGACTAAGGAAAGTCAATCCTGCCTGATAACTATGGAAAGTCTTTCAGCAACATCTAGTTACAGACAGAAAGCTAAAGGGGACTAAGGAAAGTCAATCCTGCCTGATAACTATGGAAAGTCTTTCAGCAACATCTAGCTACAGAAAGAAAGCTAAGGGGGACTAAGGAAAGTCAATCCTGCCTGATAACTATGGAAAGTCTTTCAGCAACATCTAGTTACAGAAAGAAAGCTAAGGGGGACTAAGGAAAGTCAATCCTGCCTGATAACTATGGAAAGTCTTTCAGCAACATCTAGCTACAGACAGAAAGCTTAGGGGGACTAAGGAAAGTCAATCCTGCCTGATAACTATGGAAAGTCTTTCAGCAACATCTAGTTACAGAAAGAAAGCTAAGGGGGACTAAGGAAAGTCAATCCTGCCTGATAACTATGGAAAGTCTTTCAGCAACATCTAGCTACAGACAGAAAGCTTAGGGGGACTAAGGAAAGTCAATCCTGCCTGATAACTATGGAAAGTCTTTCAGCAACATCTAGTTACAGAAAGAAAGCTAAGGGGGACTAAGGAAAGTCAATCCTGCCTGATAACTATGGAAAGTCTTTCAGCAACATCTAGCTACAGACAGAAAGCTAAGGGGGACTAAGGAAAGTCAATCCTGCCTGATAACTATGGAAAGTCTTTCAGCAACATCTAGTTACAGAAAGAAAGCTAAGGGGGACTAAGGAAAGTCAATCCTGCCTGATAACTATGGAAAGTCTTTCAGCAACATCTAGCTACAGAAAGAAAGCTAAGGGGGACTAAGGAAAGTCAATCCTGCCTGATAACTATGGAAAGTCTTTCAGCAACATCTAGCTACAGACAGAAAGCTTAGGGGGACTAAGGAAAGTCAATCCTGCCTGATAACTATGGAAAGTCTTTCAGCAACATCTAGTTACAGAAAGAAAGCTAAGGGGGACTAAGGAAAGTCAATCCTGCCTGATAACTATGGAAAGTCTTTCAGCAACATCTAGCTACAGACAGAAAGCTAAGGGGGACTAAGGAAAGTCAATCCTGCCTGATAACTATGGAAAGTCTTTCAGCAACATCTAGCTACAGAAAGAAAGCTAAGGGGGACTAAGGAAAGTCAATCCTGCCTGATAACTATGGAAAGTCTTTCAGCAACATCTAACTACAGAAAGAAAGCTAAGGGGGACTAAGGAAAGTCAATCCTGCCTGATAACTATGGAAAGTCTTTCAGCAACATCTAGCTACAGACAGAAAGCTAAGGGGGACTAAGGAAAGTCAATCCTGCCTGATAACTATGGAAAGTCTTTCAGCAACATCTAGCTACAGAAAGAAAGCTAAGGGGGACTAAGGAAAGTCAATCCTGCCTGATAACTATGGAAAGTCTTTCAGCAACATCTAGCTACAGAAAGAAAGCTAAGGGGGACTAAGGAAAGTCAATCCTGCCTGATAACTATGGAAAGTCTTTCAGCAACATCTAGTTACAGAAAGAAAGCTAAGGGGGACTAAGGAAAGTCAATCCTGCCTGATAACTATGGAAAGTCTTTCAGCAACATCTAGCTACAGAAAGAAAGCTAAGGGGGACTAAGGAAAGTCAATCCTGCCTGATAACTATGGAAAGTCTTTCAGCAACATCTAGTTACAGAAAGAAAGCTAAGGGGGACTAAGGAAAGTCAATCCTGCCTGATAACTATGGAAAGTCTTTCAGCAACATCTAGCTACAGAAAGAAAGCTAAGGGGGACTAAGGAAAGTCAATCCTGACTGATAACTATGGAAAGTCTTTCAGCAACATCTAGCTACAGAAAGAAAGCTAAGGGGGACTAAGGAAAGTCAATCCTGCCTGATAACTATGGAAGGTCTTTCAGCAACATCTAGTTACAGAAAGAAAGCTTAGGGGGACTAAGGAAAGTCAATCCTGCCTGATAACTATGGAAAGTCTTTCAGCAACATCTAGTTACAGAAAGAAAGCTAAGGGGGACTAAGGAAAGTCAATCCTGCCTGATAACTATGGAAAGTCTTTCAGCAACATCTAGCTACAGAAAGAAAGCTTAGGGGGGCTAAGGAAAGTCAATCCTGCCTGATAACTATGGAAAGTCTTTCAGCAACATCTAGCTACAGACAGAAAGCTTAGGGGGACTAAGGAAAGTCAATCCTGCCTGATAACTATGGAAAGTCTTTCAGCAACATCTAGCTACAGACAGAAAGCTTAGGGGGACTAAGGAAAGTCAATCCTGCCTGATAACTATGGAAAGTCTTTCAGCAACATCTAGTTACAGAAAGAAAGCTAAGGGGGACTAAGGAAAGTCAATCCTGCCTGATAACTATGGAAAGTCTTTCAGCAACATCTAGCTCCAGAAAAAAGCTAAGGGGGACTAAGGAAAGTCAATCCTGCCTGATAACTATGGAAAGTCTTTCAGCAACATCTAGCTACAGAAAGAAAGCTAAGGGGGACTAAGGAAAGTCAATCCTGCCTGATAACTATGGAAAGTCTTTCAGCAACATCTAGTTACAGAAAGAAAGCTTAGGGGGACTAAGGAAAGTCAATCCTGCCTGATAACTATGGAAAGTCTTTCAGCAACATCTAGCTACAGACAGAAAGCTAAGGGGGACTAAGGAAAGTCAATCCTGCCTGATAACTATGGAAAGTCTTTCAGCAACATCTAGCTACAGAAAGAAAGCTAAGGGGGACTAAGGAAAGTCAATCCTGCCTGATAACTATGGAAAGTCTTTCAGCAACATCTAGCTACAGAAAGAAAGCTAAGGGGGACTAAGGAAAGTCAATCCTGCCTGATAACTATGGAAAGTCTTTCAGCAACATCTAGTTACAGAAAGAAAGCTTAGGGGGACTAAGGAAAGTCAATCCTGCCTGATAACTATGGAAAGTCTTTCAGCAATATCTAGTTACAGAAAGAAAGCTAAGGGGGACTAAGGAAAGTCAATCCTGCCTGATAACTATGGAAAGTCTTTCAGCAACATCTAGCTACAGAAAGAAAGCTAAGGGGGACTAAGGAAAGTCAATCCTGCCTGATAACTATGGAAAGTCTTTCAGCAACATCTAGTTACAGAAAGAAAGCTTAGGGGGACTAAGGAAAGTCAATCCTGCCTGATAACTATGGAAAGTCTTTCAGCAACATCTAGTTACAGAAAGAACGCTAAGGGGGACTAAGGAAAGTCAATCCTGCCTGATAACTATGGAAAGTCTTTCAGCAACATCTAGCTACAGAAAGAAAGCTAAGGGGGACTAAGGAAAGTCAATCCTGCCTGATAACTATGGAAAGTCTTTCAGCAACATCTAGCTACAGAAAGAAAGCTAAGGGGGACTAAGGAAAGTCAATCCTGCCTGATAACTATGGAAAGTCTTTCAGCAACATCTAGTTACAGAAAGAAAGCTTAGGGGGACTAAGGAAAGTCAATCCTGCCTGATAACTATGGAAAGTCTTTCAGCAACATCTAGTTACAGAAAGAAAGCTAAGGGGGACTAAGGAAAGTCAATCCTGCCTGATAACTATGGAAAGTCTTTCAGCAACATCTAGCTACAGAAAGAAAGCTAAGGGGGACTAAGGAAAGTCAATCCTGCCCGATAACTATGGAAAGTCTTTCAGCAACATCTAGCTACAGAAAGAAAGCTTAGGGGGGCTAAGGAAAGTCAATCCTGCCTGATAACTATGGAAAGTCTTTCAGCAACATCTAGCTACAGACAGAAAGCTTAGGGGGACTAAGGAAAGTCAATCCTGCCTGATAACTATGGAAAGTCTTTCAGCAACATCTAGCTACAGACAGAAAGCTTAGGGGGACTAAGGAAAGTCAATCCTGCCTGATAACTATGGAAAGTCTTTCAGCAACATCTAGCTACAGACAGAAAGCTAAGGGGGACTAAGGAAAGTCAATCCTGCCTGATAACTATGGAAAGTCTTTCAGCAACATCTAGTTACAGAAAGAAAGCTAAGGGGGACTAAGGAAAGTCAATCCTGCCTGATAACTATGGAAAGTCTTTCAGCAACATCTAGTTACAGAAAGAAAGCTAAGGGGGACTAAGGAAAGTCAATCCTGCCTGATAACTATGGAAAGTCTTTCAGCAACATCTAGTTACAGAAAGAAAGCTAAGGGGGACTAAGGAAAGTCAATCCTGCCTGATAACTATGGAAAGTCTTTCAGCAACATCTAGCTACAGACAGAAAGCTAAGGGGGACTAAGGAAAGTCAATCCTGCCTGATAACTATGGAAAGTCTTTCAGCAACATCTAGTTACGGAAAGAAAGCTAAGGGGGACTAAGGAAAGTCAATCCTGCCTGATAACTATGGAAAGTCTTTCAGCAACATCTAGCTACAGAAAGAAAGCTAAGGGGGACTAAGGAAAGTCAATCCTGCCTGATAACTATGGAAAGTCTTTCAGCAACATCTAGCTACAGAAATAAAGCTAAGGGGGACTAAGGAAAGTCAATCCTGCCTGATAACTATGGAAAGTCTTTCAGCAACATCTAGCTACAGAAAAAAGCTAAGGGGGACTAAGGAAAGTCAATCCTGTCTGATAACTATGGAAAGTCTTTCAGCAACATCTAGCTACAGACAGAAAGCTAAGGGGGACTAAGGAAAGTCAATCCTGCCTGATAACTATGGAAAGTCTTTCAGCAACATCTAGCTACAGAAAGAAAGCTAAAGGGGACTAAGGAAAGTCAATCCTGCCTGATAACTATGGAAAGTCTTTCAGCAACATCTAGCTACAGAAAGAAAGCTAAAGGGGACTAAGGAAAGTCAATCCTGCCTGATAACTATGGAAAGTCTTTCAGCAACATCTAGCTACAGAAAGAAAGCTAAGGGGGACTAAGGAAAGTCAATCCTGCCTGATAACTATGGAAAGTCTTTTTAGGCTTGCTGCTGCATCCAATGCCTGCAGAGGGTGACTACGGTTAGTCCTACTTACTTGATCACTATGGGAAGTCTTTCAAGTGCAGAGTACCGATTTTGAAAAAACGTTTAAAATTTACATATTGGTGATAAATGTATTTGTCTTTCATGTCTATAAACCTTTTGAAAAATGCATCCCCATCATTGTTTGTAAAACCTATTTGAACAAGACCCTAATATATAGGCCCTGAATGATTGCACACTCCTTTCTTGGCGTAATGTTTATGTGGAGTGTCATCATAGAGGCACTGAAAGGTAAAATGACGTTATAAGAGTATGGCAATATGCTTATGACGTCATGAAATGTGTCTTTTGATTAGTACCAAAATGACGTCAAACAGTGCTACCCTACTTTGAGCCTCAATTGAGGTCAAATAAAGTTCACGCTACCCGTGTTTACCCATCACGTGCAGCCATGGGCTGAGAAAATCTAACACAGACTGTGCAACTTCTATGTCTTGTAGCAACTTTTCTTGTTGCTCGATGTCAGACTTTAATACGTCATGGTGTTCATATGTATATATACTGTTGCAAAACCAAGAAAACAGGATTGGTGCTTAATACCTTTAACTAGTAAGTACAGAGGGAAGCTGGCTGCTCCTTTTGGGCTCTTTCATTCACTCTCACTAATTATGCTTATATACATTGTCTAAAACAGTACATCTACATCATATTATCTGCATAAAAGTATCAATGAACCATTACCTAGGTGCTCTGAACTTTATATTTGCAATATTTAAGTAATACACTTCTAAACCTTGTGTTGCACTGATGACTTTGTTGGCAAAGATGGCTGCCATTTAGTAATTTAACTGCCATGACCTATTTGGCAAATACCAGCATAAATGCCATGTTAAAGCCATCAAATACATAAAACAGGTACAGCCCTTTATCAGAAAATAACCATCACAGGGCACTATGCATTGTGCATAAGACTAAACTGAGATAAATACACAGTTGTTTACAAACAGCCACAATGGCTGGTGGACAGAACAATTATCCATATCCAGGGATACAGTGTAATTCTGAAGGGGTTGCATCAATATGTACTACATATGTAGTATTCCTGGTTTCATGTGAGCACTATTGGGGTCAATAACTACTTTAAAGGTGTTTGGCCTGAATCAGGAAACAACCACTCACGTTCAAACAGACCTCTGTAAGCCAAATCACGCTGAGCCCAAGATTCGCGATTTGGCAGGTACTTTTTAACATGCTGCATGATCACAAAAGGTTGAAATCTGTAACTTGTTATCAAATAATGTGGATTGTGTGGTCATGTCAACTACCACCCGTCAGAAACAGTCGGGCATTGATTCCCAGTCAATCATCAAATCAAATCCATTATTTATTAACATGGTATATCTGGTGTACTGTATTAATCATCAGCTGAAGCTCAACTAAATGTAATATTTTTGTAACACGGATGGTCCTTTTTTGATATCCACTGCCGACAGGAGTGGAGTGTTCGCGTGTGCATGCGATAGATTAGACTGGTGCCACCCTCATTTCTTGACACTCGGTAGGGGACCAGTCTAGTATTCTAGTAAAACAAAAGAAAAGAAGTGCGTGATGTAAACAAAGCAGAACATTCAAAACTATGCCATCGGGTTCGCCCATCGTTTCACAAAATTATCTTTTTAAATTGCTTGGAAATGCTTCCCAATCGATAGAACAAGGAACTTTTAGTAAGTTTAGTTCAAATTTGGTGTAAATCGGACAATTAGAACAGAAATGACATGCACAAGTCGGATCGATGATTTGCGATAGCGCCTGAGTGATAATAGAGAAACTTACGTAATCAAGCATGAAAAGGAACATCTTTGCAAACAGTTGTGCTAAAAAAATCGTTCATATACCTAATTAAATGTTTTTAAATGATGAATAAAAATAATTTCAACTACCCCATCAATTTGCAATTTGTTGTAATTTTTGTTTTGTTTGTTGTAATTTTTGTTTTGTTTGTTGTAATTTTTGTTTTGTTTATTGCAATTTTTGTTTTGTTGTTAATGTTTTTCCCATCCGTGTTACATGTGGAGCACCACTTTTTCTTGTTTTATTCTTTGATCTTTGTATTAACAAATGTGACTCGGTACATAATTCAAATGGTGATTTGACAAACTTTAATTGGTAATAAATCATTCAATTGTTTTCATCAGATAAAATCTATGACTCTTCATTGACCCTTGTGTGGGACTCATAATAAGTTTGGATTAAATATTTAGTTCAACACAATTAGGGAAAAAAATCTTTTACATATTCCCCTCTTGTGATGATGGAACACTAGGGCAAGGGAACACTAGGGTGAGGGAACACTAGGGTGAGGTAACACTAGGGCGAAGGAAAACTAGGGTGAGGGAACACTAGGGTGAGGGAACACTAGAGTGAGGGAACACTAGGGTGAGGGAATGTTAGGGTGAGGGAACATTAGGGTGAGGGAACACTAGGGTGAGGGAACACCAGGGTGAAGGAACACTAGGGTGAAGGAACACTAGGGTGAGGTAACACTAGGGCGAAGGAAAACTAGGGTGAGGGAACACTAGGGTGAGGGAACACTAGGGTGGGGGAACACTAGGGTGAGGGAACACTAGGGTGAGGGAACACTAGGGTGAGGGAACACTAGGGTGAGGGAACACTAGGGTGAGGGAACACCAGGGTGAGGGAACACCAGGGTGAGGGAACACAAGGATGAGGGAACACTAGAGTGAGGGAGCACGAGGGGTGAGGGAACACCAAGGTGAGGGAACACCAAGGTGAGGGAACACCAAGGTGAGGGAACACAAGGATGAGGGAACACTAGGGTGAGGGAACACTAGGGTGAGGGAATGTTAGGGTGAGGGAACATTAGGGTGAGGGATTACTAGGGTGAGGGAACACTAGGGTGGGGGAACACCAGGGTGAAGGAACACTAGGGTGAAGGAACACTAGGGTGAGGTAACACTAGGGCGAAGGAAAACTAGGGTGAGGGAACACTAGGGTGAGGGAACACTAGGGTGGGGGAACACTAGGGTGAGGGAACACTAGGGTGAGGGAACACTAGTGTGAGGGAATGTTAGGGTGAGGGAACATTAGGGTGAGGGAACACTAGGGTGAGGGAACACCAGGGTGAAGGAACACTAGGGTGAAGGAACACTAGGGTTAAGGAACACTAGGGTGAGTCAACACTAGGGTGAGGGAACTCTAGGTTGAGGGAAGACTAGGGTGAGGGAACACAAGGGTGAGGGAGCACTAGGGTGAGGGAACACCAGGGTGAAGGAACACTAGCGTGAGGGAACACCAGCGTGAGGGAACACTAGGGTGAGGGAACACCAGGGTGAAGGAACACTAGGGTGAAGGAACACTAGGGTGAGGGAACACTAGGGTGAGGGAACACTAGGGTGAGGGAACATAAGGGTGGAGAACACTAGGGTGAGGGAACACTAGGGTGAGGGAACTCTAGGGTGAGGGAACACTAGGGTGAGGGAACACAAGGGTGAATGAACACTAGGGTGAGGGAACACAAGGGTGAATGAACACTAGGGTGAGGGAACACTAGGGTGAGGGAACACTAGGGTGAGGGAACACTAGGGTGAGGGAACACTAGGGTGAGGGAACACAAGGGTGGGGGAACACTAGGGTGAGGGGACACTAGGGTGAGGGGACTCTAGGGTAAGGGAACACTAGGGTGAGGGAACACAAGGGTGGGGAACACTAGGGTGGGGGATGACTAGGGTGAGGGAACACGAGGGGTGAGGGAACACGAAGGTGAGGTACACTAGCGTGTGAGGGAACACTAGGGTGAGGGAACACTAGGGTGAGGGAACACAGGGGTGAGGGAACACTAGGGTGAGGGAACACTAGGGTGAGGGAACACTAGGGTGGAGGAACACTAGTGTGGGAGATAGACTAGGGTGAGGGAACACTAGGGTGAGGGAACACTAGGGTGAGGGAACACTAGGGTGAGGGAACACTAGGGTGAGGGAACACTAGGGTGAGGGAACACCAGGGTGAGGGAACACCAGGGTGAGGGAACACAAGGATGAGGGAGCACGAGGGGTGAGGGAGCACGAGGGGTGAGGGAACACCAAGGTGAGGGAACACCAAGGTGAGGGAACACAAGGATGAGGGAACACTAGGGTGAGGTAACACTAGGGCGAAGGAAAACTAGGGTGAGGGAACACTAGGGTGAGGGAACACTAGGGTGGGGGAACACTAGGGTGAGGGAACACTAGGGTGAGGGAACACTAGGGTGAGGGAATGTTAGGGTGAGGGAACATTAGGGTGAGGGAACACTAGGGTGAGGGAACACCAGGGTGAAGGAACACTAGGGTGAAGGAACACTAGGGTGAAGGAACACTAGGGTGAGTCAACACTAGGGTGAGGGAACTCTAGGTTGAGGGAAGACTAGGGTGAGGGAACACAAGGGTGAGGGAGCACTAGGGTGAGGGAACACCAGGGTGAAGGAACACTAGCGTGAGGGAACACCAGCGTGAGGGAACACTAGGGTGAGGGAACACCAGGGTGAAGGAACACTAGGGTGGAGGAACACTAGGGTGAGGGAACACTAGGGTGAGGGAACACTAGGGTGAGGGAACACAAGGGTGGAGAACACTAGGGTGAGGGAACACTAGGGTGAGGGAACTCTAGGGTGAGGGAACACTAGGGTGAGGGAACACAAGGGTGGGGGAACACTAGGGTGGGGGATGACTAGGGTGAGGGAACACTAGGTTGAGGGAATACTAGGGTGAGGGAAAACAAGGATGAGGGAACACTAGGGTGAGGGAACACTAGGGTGAGGGAACACCAGAGTGAGGGAACACCATGGTGAGGGAACACCAGGGTGAGGGAACACTAGAGTGAGGGAACACCAGGGGTGAGGGAACACCAGGATGAGGGAACACTAGAGTGAGGGAACACGAGGGGTGAGGGAACACGAAGGTGAGGGAACACTAGCACGTGAGGGAACACTAGGGTGAGGGAACACTAGGGTGAGGGAACACTAGGGTGAGGGAACGCAATGGAGAAGGAACACTAGTGTGAGGGAACACTAGGGTGAGGGAACACTAGGGTGGAGGGACACTAGTGTGGGGGATGACTATGGTGAGGGAACACTATGGTGAGGGAACACTATGGTGAGGGAACACCAGGGTGAGGGAACACCAGGGTGAGGGAACATCAGGATGAGGGAACACTAGAGTGAGGGAACACTAGAGTGAGGGAACACGAGGGGTGAGGGAACACCAAGGTGAGGGAACACCAAGGTGAGGGAACACAAGGATGAGGGAACACAAGGGTGAGGGAACACTAGGGTGAGGGAACACTAGGGTGAGGGAACTCTAGGGTGAGGGAACAATAGGGTGAAGGAACACTAGGTTGAAGGAACAGTAGGGCGAGGGAACACTAGGGTGGAGGAACACTAGTGAGGGGAAACAAGGATGAGGGAACACTAGGGTGAGGGAACACTAGGGTGAAGGAACACTAGGGCGAGGGAGCACTAGGGTGAGGGAACTCTAGGGTGGGGGAACACTAGGGTGGGGGAACACTAGCGTGGGGGAACACTAGTATTTATGACAGTTACATAGTGAGTTGTGAATCACATGTGGATAAAGGTGATGAAAATTTGTGAAAATTAAATTTGAAATATTGATGCAAGGTCTATAAAACACATTAGTGTACTTAAGATGAAGTGGGAATTGAATGTTCGCAACACTCTTTTATTTTTGATTTGTTCTCATAAATGTGTTGGTGAAATTATTAAAACCTGAATTTGTATAATGAAGTCATACCAAGACACCTTATAGGATGTTTGGCGCTTCTGATCACAATCACTAATTTTGTGTGCATTATTAATTCATTTGTCAAAGACAGATGCATTTCTTTATGTCCATTTTTGTCCAATGGAATAGTTATTACTATGTAAAATGCATTTTCATCTTAAAGCTGTATGGTTTTGACAGAACACTTTTTTTACAGGATTACAGGCCCGAATGGGATCCAACAAAAATCAAATCAGTCAAGACAGGTCGCGGTCCTTTAACTGAAAGCTGGAAAGTAAGAAAATGTCTAAGACACTATACTCTATATTTGGAACTGAAACCTTTAACATTAACTTTTGTCATTTTATAAAAGTAACACATAAATGGTTTAATTTATTGGGATTTAATTTTTAGTTAAGGGACACTCTTTGTATATATATATTTTCCATCTAATGTTTGACAGGAGTCTACAGAGGGGTCATTCATGACATGCTACAAATTGGTTACTGTCAACTTTAAATGGTTTGGTCAGCAAAACAGAGTGGAAAGTATCATAATTAGGGTAAATATCTTCTTTTCAAATACTAATAACGGTTATTCCCTTCCCTATTAATTCAAATGACGGTAGATATCTTCTCTTGAAATACTAATAACGCTTATTCCCTTCCCTATTAATTCAAATGACGGTAGATATCTTCTCTTGAAATACTAATAACGCTTATTCCCTTCCCTATTAATTCAAATGACGGTAGATATCTTCTCTTGAAATACTAATAACGGTTATTCCCTTCCCTATTAATTCAAATGACGGTAGATATCTTCTCTTGAAATACTAATAACGGTTATTCCCTTCCCTATTAATTCAAATGACGGTAGATATCTTCTTTTCAAATACTTATGACGGTTATTCCCTTCCCTATTAATTCAAA
This sequence comes from Amphiduros pacificus, assembly GCA_949316495.1. NCBI lineage: Eukaryota > Metazoa > Annelida > Polychaeta > Phyllodocida > Hesionidae > Amphiduros > Amphiduros pacificus. The sequence goes on along the minus strand of OX439011.1, from coordinate 38,302,797 downwards.
TGACGGTAGATATCTTCTTTTCAAATACTAATGACGGTTATTCCCTTCCCTATTAATTCAAATGACGGTAGATATCTTCTCTTCAAATACTAATGACGGTTATTCCATTCCCTATTATTTCAAATGACGGTAATTATCTTCTCTTCAAATACTTATGACGGTTATTCCCTTCCCTATTAATTCAAATGACGGTAGATATCTTCTCTTCAAATACTAATGACGGTTATTCCATTCCCTATTAATTCAAATGACGGTAGATATCTTCTCTTCAAATACTAATGACGGTTATTCCATTCCCTATTATTTCAAATGACGGTAATTATCTTCTCTTCAAATACTTATGACGGTTATTCCCTTCCCTATTAATTCAAATGACGGTAGATATCTTCTCTTCAAATACTAATGACGGTTATTCCCTTCCCTATTAATTCAAATGACGGTAGATATCTTCTCTTAAAATACTAATAACGCTTATTCCCTTCCTATTAATTCAAATGACGGTAGATATCTTCTCTTGAAATACTAATAACGCTTATTCCCTTCCTATTAATTCAAATGTCGATAGATATCTTCTCTTGAAATACTAATAACGCTTATTCCCTTCCTATTAATTCAAATGTCGGTAGATATCTTCTCTTCAAATACTAATGACGGTTATTCCCTTCCCTATTAATTCAAATGACGGTAGATATCTTCTCTTAAAATACTAATAACGCTTATTCCCTTCCTATTAATTCAAATGACGGTAGATATCTTCTCTTGAAATACTAATAACGCTTATTCCCTTCCCTATTAATTCAAATGTCGGTAGATATCTTCTCTTCAAATACTTATGACGGTTATTCCCTTCCCTATTAATTCAAATTACGGTAGATATCATCTCTTCAAATTCAAATGACGGTTATTCCATTCCCTATTATTTCAAATGACGGTAATTATCTTCTCTTCAAATACTTATGACGGTTATTCCCTTCCCTATTAATTCAAATGTCGGTAGATATCTTCTCTACAAATACTTATGACGGTTATTCCCTTCCCTATTAATTCAAATGACGGTAGATATCTTCTCTTAAAATACTAATAACACTTATTCCCTTCCTATTAATTCAAATGTCGGTAGATATCTTCTCTTCAAATACTAATAACGCTTATTCCCTTCCCTATTAATTCAAATGTCGGTAGATATCTTCTCTTCAAATACTTATGACGGTTATTCCATTCCCTATTAATTCAAATGACGGTAGATATCTTCTCTTCAAATACTAATGACGGTTATTCCATTCCCTATTAATTCAAATGACGGTAGATATCTTCTCTTCAAATACTAATGACGGTTATTCCCTTCCCTATTAATTCAAATGACGGTAGATATCTTCTCTTGAAATACTAATAACGCTTATTCCCTTCCCTATTAATTCAAATGACGGTAGATATCTTCTCTTCAAATACTTATGACGGTTATTCCCTTCCCTATTAATTCAAATGACGGTAGAAATCTTCTCTTGAAATACTAATAACGCTTATTCCCTTCCCTATTAATTCAAATGTCGGTAGATATCTTCTCTTCAAATACTTATGACGGTTATTCCATTCCCTATTAATTCAAATGACGGTAAATATCTTCTCTTCAAATACTAATGACGGTTATTCCATTCCCTATTAATTCAAATGACGGTAGATATCTTCTCTTGAAATAATTATGACGGTTATTCCCTTCCCTATTAATTCAAATGACGGTAGAAATCTTCTCTTGAAATACTAATAACGCTTATTCCCTTCCCTATTAATTCAAATGTCGGTAGATATCTTCTCTTCAAATACTTATGACGGTTATTCCATTCCCTATTAATTCAAATGACGGTAGATATCTTCTCTTCAAATACTAATGACGGTTATTCCATTCCCTATTAATTCAAATGACGGTAATTATCTTCTCTTCAAATACTAATGACGGTTATTCCATTCCCTATTAATTCAAATGTCGGTAGATATCTTCTCTTCAAATACATATGACGGTTATTCCATTCCCTATTAATTCAAATGTCGGTAGATATCTTCTCTTCAAATACTTATGACGGTTATTCCATTCCCTATTAATTCAAATGACGGTAGATATCTTCTCTTCAAATACTAATGACGGTTATTCCATTCCCTATTAATTCAAATGACGGTAGATATCTTCTCTTGAAATACTAATGACGGTTATTCCCTTCCCTATTAATTCAAATGACGGTAATTATCTTCTCTACAAATACTTATGAAGGTTATTCCCTTCCCTATTAATTCAAATGTCGGTAGATATCTTCTCTTCAAATACATATGATGGTTATTCCATTCCCTATTAATTCAAATGACGGTAGATATCTTCTCTACAAATACTAATGACGGTTATTCCCTTCCCTATTAATTCAAATGACGGTAGATATCTTCTCTTGAAATACTAATAACGCTTATTCCCTTCCTATTAATTCAAATGTCGGTAGAAATCTTCTCTTGAAATACTAATAACGCTTATTCCCTTCCCTATTAATTCAAATGTCGGTAGATATCTTCTCTTCAAATACTTATGACGGTTATTCCATTCCCTATTAATTCAAATGACGGTAGATATCTTCTCTTCAAATACTAATGACGGTTATTCCATTCCCTATTAATTCAAATGACGGTAATTATCTTCTCTTCAAATACTAATGACGGTTATTCCCTTCCCTATTAATTCAAATGAAGGTAGATATCTTCTCTTCAAATACTAATGACGGTTATTCCATTCCCTATTAATTCAAATGACGGTAGATATCTTCTCTTGAAATACTAATGACGGTTATTCCCTTCCCTATTAATTCAAATGACGGTAATTATCTTCTCTACAAATACTTATGACGGTTATTCCATTCCCTATTAATTCAAATGACGGTAGATATCTTCTCTACAAATACTAATGACGGTTATTCCCTTCCCTATTAATTCAAATGACGGTAGATATCTTCTCTTCAAATACTAATGACGGTTATTCCATTCCCTATTAATTCAAATGACGGTAGATATCTTCTCTTCAAATACTAATAACGGTTATTCCATTCCCTATTAATTCAAATGACGGTAGATATATTCTCTTCAAATACTAATAACGCTTATTCCCTTCCCTATTAATTCAAATGACGGTAGATATCTTCTCTTCAAATACTTATGACGGTTATTCCATTCCCTATTAATTCAAATGACAGTAGATATCTTCTCTTCAAATACTAATGACGGTTATTCCCTTCCCTATTAATTCAAATGACGGTAATTATCTTCTCTACAAATACTTATGACGGTTATTCCCTTCCCTATTAATTCAAATGACGGTAGATATCTTCTCTTCAAATACTAATGACGGTTATTCCATTCCCTATTAATTCAAATGTCGGTAGATATCTTCTCTTCAAATACTTATGACGGTTATTCCATTCCCTATTAATTCAAATGACGGTAGATATCTTCTCTTCAAATACTAATGACTGTTATTCCATTCCCTATTAATTCAAATGACGGTAGATATCTTCTCTTGAAATACTAATAACGCTTATTCCCTTCCTATTAATTCAAATGACGGTAGTATCTTCTCTTCAAATACTAATGACGGTTATTCCCTTCCCTATTAATTTAAATGACGGTAGATATCTTCTCTTCAAATACTTATGACGGTTATTCCCTTCCCTATTAATTTAAATGACGGTAGATATCTTCTCTTCAAATACTTATGACGGTTATTCCCTTCCCTATTAATTCAAATGACGGTAGATATCTTCTCTTGAAATACTAATGACGGTTATTCCCTTCCCTATTAATTCAAATGACGGTAGATATCTTCTCTTCAAATACTAATAACGCTTATTCCCTTCCCTATTAATTCAAATGACGGTAGATATCTTCTCTTCAAATACTAATGACGGTTATTCCCTTCCCTATTAATTCAAATGACGGTAATTATCTTCTTTTCAAATACTAATGACGGTTATTCCCTTCCCTATTAATTCTAATGACGGTAATATCTTCTCTTGAAATACTAATAACGCTTATTCCCTTCCCTATTAATTCAAATGACGGTAGATATATTCTCTTCAAATACTAATAACGCTTATTCCCTTCCCTATTAATTCAAATGACGGTAGATATATTCTCTTCAAATACTAATAACGCTTATTCCCTTCCCTATTAATTCAAATGACGGTAGATATCTTCTCTTGAAATACTAATAACGCTTATTCCCTTCCTTATTAATTCAAATGACGGTAGATATCTTCTCTTCAAATACTTATGAAGGTTATTCCATTCCCTATTAATTCAAATGACGGTAGATATCTTCTCTTAAAATTCAAATGAAGGTTATTCCCATCCCTATTAATTCAAATGACGGTAATTATCTTCTCTTCAAATACTAATGACGGTTATTCCATTCCCTATTAATTCAAATGACGGTAGATATCTTCTCTTAAAATTCAAAGGTTATTCCATTCCCTATTATTTCAAATGACGGTAATTATCTTCTCTTCAAATACTAATGACGGTTATTCCCTTCCCTATTAATTCTAATGACGGTAGATATCTTCTCTTGAAATACTAATAACGGTTATTCCCTTCCCTATTAATTCTAATGACGGTAGATATCTTCTCTTCAAATACTAATAACGGTTATTCCCTTCCCTATTAATTCTAATGACGGTAGATATCTTCTCTTCAAATACTAATGACGGTTATTCCCTTCCCTATTAATTCTAATGACGGTAGATATCTTCTCTTCAAATACTAATGACGGTTATTCCCTTCCCTATTAATTCAAATGTCGGTAGATATCTTCTTTTCAAATACTAATAACGCTTATTCCCTTCCCTATTAATTCTAATGACGGTAGATATCTTCTCTTCAAATACTAATGACGGTTATTCCCTTCCCTATTAATTCTAATGACGGTAGATATATTCTCTTCAAATACTAATGAAGGTTATTCCCTTCCTTATTAATTCAAATGACGGTAGATATCTTCTCTTCAAATACTTATGACGGTTATTCCCTTCCCTATTAATTCAAATGACAGTAGATATCTTCTCTTCAAATACTAATGACGGTTATTCCCTTCCCTATTAATTCAAATGACGGTAGATATCTTCTCTTGAAATACTTATGACGGTTATTCCCTTCCCTATTAATTCAAATGACGGTAGATATCTTCTCTTCAAATACTTATGACGGTTATTCCATTCCCTATTAATTCAAATTGCATGAAGGTCATTAGGGCCTGATTGCATGAAGGTCATTAGGGCCTGATTGCATGAAGGTCATTAGGGCCTGATTGTGCTCAAAGAATACAATGGCCGGGACCAACATCAAATCTGATCAAATCAATGTCAAAAAAGGTATTTTTTATAAGTTAAGTCATCTATACTAATTTATCAACTTTAATTCTTTCCAGGCAATAGAGAGACTTCTCCGCAACTTTAATCGCCAGCTATTCTGCTGGACTGATGACTGGGTTGAAATGACATTGGATGACATAAGGGAATTTGAGGAAAAAACTAAAACGGATTTGGATAAGGTAATGATGTGTCTTTATACTTCTCACTAAACCTTCCACAACTCCTCCAAAACAGTATTTTCTCTTTTATCCTAAGTGTGGCCTATTCTGTTGGAAATGAAACTTTTTGGGGATCTCATGAGTAATGTAATTTAACTCAAGCGACTGTTGTAAGAGGAAAATGTTGACATTGAAAAGGTACTCTGCTAAACAGAGGATGGTTGCATATTTAACTCAGCCTCCAAAATCTTATCATTGTATTCACAAAGAATATAAAATACTCGGGCTATTAATAGATATGCAGATAGGTTCACCTCAAGTGACATCATCAGACAAACAGGTACCATTTTGTGTATATAAAGTGCATTTACATACAACATGACATTTGATAAATGGAGGGCAGGAGGTGGTGGGTTCGACTCCCACTGTCGGCAGTGTTACTCTCACACTGGTTATAAAAGTGGAGGACGGGAGGTGGTGGGTTCGACTCCCACTGCTGGCAGTGTTACTTTCACACTGGCTATGTAAGTGGAGGACGGGAGTTGGTGGGTTCGACTCCCATTGTTGGGAGTGTTACTCTCACACTGGTTATATAAGTGGAGGACGGGAGGTGGTGGGTTCGCCTCCCACTGCTGGCAGTGTTACTTTCCCACTGGCTATATAAGTGGAGGGCAGGAGGTGGTGGGTTCGACTCCCACTGCTGGCAGTGTTACTCTCACACTGGTTATATAAGTGGAGGACGGGAGTTGGTGGGTTCGACTCCCACTGTTGGCAGTGTTACTCTCACACTGATTATATAAGTGGAGGACGGGAGGTGGTGGGTTCGACTCCCACTGCTGGCAGTGTTACTCTCACACTGGTTATATAAGTGGAGGACGGGAGGTGGTGGGTTCGCCTCCCACTGCTGGCAGTGTTACTTTCACACTGATTATATAAGTGGCGGACGGGAGTTGGTGGGTTCGACTCCCACTGTTGGCAGTGTTAGTTTCACACTGTTTATATAAGTGGAGGACAGGAGGCGGTGGGTTCGACTCTGGTTGAAGAGCTCGAAAGTCGACCCGATATGGATATAGTTGCTGAAAGGGTCGTAACAACACCATTTCACATTTTTTTTCTTACATCATGACACTTAAAAATACAAAGGAATTTAGAAAAGTGAGATACACATTCATTATTCAGTGTTTATATTGTAATTAGTTAATTCTTGCCTAGTATAAGCTAAACAAAGTGCAATCAGTGGGCACCATTTATTTTAATGTGTCTGATGATAAACCACTAAAACAAATTTTCATAATATGAATATTTATGATCTGTGGCCAATGGTGGCAAGTATATGCCATGCAGGCAAAGGGAAGGTGAGGGTCGACTATTTCTGTTGAGTAGAGCTTTGAAAATAGATTTTGTAATGCACGGGAAAAAAATAGTTTTGCTTATTCAAAGTACTTTTCATTGTGTATTATATGTTTGTGACATTAGATCCACCTTTGAAAATAGTGCCAACTCAAAATATAGAACCTTTCTGATGTTATTGTATTCATAAAAATGATTCCATAATTGATAATGAATGCAGCAGAAGCTATGACAACAGAATGTAAAAGAAATGTGCATGCTAATCCTGGATGAAAAACAGGAAAATCAAGACCTCCTTCCCAAACAATACTAAAAGAACATTGCCGAGGTTGTGTTCATTATGTGGTTTTGCGTTGATTGTTGTCCTGATTATTTTTTAGAAACGGATATCTGGAGAGGTGACGGGGACGATTGTTAAATAGACACACAACCACTGGCCTAGGGAGTACTGCAGTCAGAAAATTGTCCTTTTGGGTTTTCCATATACCTTTTACCTTATTGTTGTGCATTGTTCACCTCTGAATGTTACGTAAAGTGACATTAGTTAAGTACATGACATACATAGATGAACAAATGTTGTGTATGCACCATTTTTTTTTATTGTTTTTCATAATACTAATTATTATTTGACAGTTTTTAAAGTTTTTCTAAGTATTGTTTGAAGTGTGTACTATTTGAAAATATAATGTACCTAAAATACAGATACTACTGTATGAAAGAGTCATGGCGTAATGTAACACCATGGAAATCATTTGCGATACCTGTAGCAGAAAAACCAAAATAGCTGAATGTTGCAATATTGTACCAAAGTCCAATAAGAGCCTAACACGTAATGGCCCACAGCATTTGTTTTACAATTTGAGATACATTTTGCATTGCCAGCTCATGCAGATGTCTTCAGTTGCTGACATAGTGGTTTTGGTTTGTCAGTATGTTTGCTTTTAAAACCTTTTTTAGCATTATGTCAAACTATTTGATACCATTTAAAATTTAGAATTCACTAAGTTATAAGTACTCGCCTAGCTCACCAAACTATAATCAAATCCAAATTGACCAAATGATACAAAATGTAATCAGGTGTCTGACCCAGAAACTGACCCATCAGTAGAAATGACAGACATAGGCATAACGTTTTTACAGTGTGGGACACATCCAAAAGTAATACATGACTGAATGTGGACCTTTGTAGGCTATTTTTATAAAATATTGCTGGTGACCTTGAAGTGACCTTTGAATGTCTTTGAAAATGAAACTTCTATCGCCGTGGATTTTATTATAAATATAGATATTCAATCATATGCATTTTCAAAAACGTGCTCATAGAGTCTTTATTGATCAAAATCTGTTCAAAATTAACAATATTAGATAATTTTTTAAATTTTGGACCAATCTTCAAGGGAAATAGGAGGAAATATTGATATGCTGAGCTATTTTGAAACAATGTCTATAATAACTTATTGTTGGTCAATTTATGAAAGTACATATTATAATGCACCGAAGAAGAATTTAACTCAGAAAATAAAATGATAATAAAGTCAATTTTGAGATTTATTAACAAGCTAAATTTGTTTAGAAATAGCTTGAATGTGGTAGGTGTACAAAAGATGTAAATTGCAGGACTTTAAAATGATCCAATGCAAACTTTTAGAGTTTCATACATATAAGATATATGTGTATTTTCAGAAAATAACCCCCAATAAGTTGCTCTAATCATAATGGTACATAAAAAATGATAATAAACTATCAAAGTATGTGAAAATGTGCTAAATTTGCAAAAGAAAAATCAGCTGACAAGAAATGTATTGAATGTAAGCACAAATGGAAAAACTCATTGCAAAGCTGATTTCTGTCTGCAAATTTTCATATATTTTATATAAGAGAAAGGTGCTAAAATTAGTCCTTGAATATGTATATAAATTGGAGAATGTGTTCTATTTTGGCGCCATTTATGCTGGGTGAAAGTGACACCATGTACCAACAGAAATACGTTTTGTACTACCCATTTCATATTCAATGTCTCCCATTTCTAGTTATTTAATCAGTACAACTCTCAGGTCAAAGAAATCTATTTATATTCTTTCGCCAATCATTGGTCTGCCCGATTTTTAAGAATACTGATTACTTACGAGCGATCCTGGGCGCAGCTTTGTGGCTATCGTGTCAGGTAAGTTGAAACAAGTGCAAGGAAAATAGGTAGTGACCCCATGTGTACAGAATATTTTACTTGTCATATTATGTCACTCACATGTGTCCTGCTTTGTCTGACACTCAAATTATGTTATCAAATCAGTTTTGTCATTGCTCATTTCAATAAAGAACCTTTGTAGACTTATTTTTATACTCTATCGTGATCACGTGACCAAGACTAATCCTACAACAATGTCGATCAAGGAATAACCCAACATCAAAGAAGAAATGTCACAATCCTATATAAACATAAAACATCACACAGCAACACAGAAGTAAACTCCAACAAAATGGAGGACACAACAAGAGGAGCTCATGTGACTGGTGTCCCCACCTGGTGGCCAGCAATGTGGTGGTGCCCTCTACAGTCTCTAATACTGAACTATTACTGCCAATATTGGAGCTATACATAATAAAACATTGGCATGCTTTGCGGTATTAGTGTCACGATTAAGAATTTCAATCCACTGATGATAATTAATTCTGATTTCATGGCCGTAATTAGATTAATATCAGTTTGCAAGATATACAAATCGATGCCCTTTCTCACCATTTCCGAACTGTTAATTCATTTCGTATAGTGTTTCGTCAATCAAGTAAAATCAAACTATTAACCGTACTCAAACCATTATCAATTTAGTTACTAAATTTGAAAAAAAGGGTTTTAAATTGAAAACTGCATTAGTCATCATCTGTTCGTTCCAGATGCGTTATTATCATTGTTATAATGACGTCATCATGTTACCACAACCTAAACTATCATTTAATGAGAGGCAGAACGAAATGGACCTTTCCAGCATCTGTTCAGATAAGCCTTTGAGGTACACAGCCTAATAACATGAACATTGATCAGCTGTGGTCAGTACTGACAGCTTTGCTATTGTGCTACTTGATCACGTGAGCTCATTTGGCTACCTTCATGTATAACCAAATAAACGTTTGGCTCAATCTTCCCACATTTCTTTGAAACTTCTTTTAATCCCTGAATGATTATTTGACCACCGCATTCACTGATTACTGTGCCACCCCTGTATGATTAATGGGACATCCACTTGAATAATTAATGCACTGTCAAAATTAACGTGTGTCAAAGAAAACACAATATCTGTCTAGATTTGGAATGTTATATTGTGAGTTAATATTTTTTTGAAACACATTTGGTACAAAACATGTTATTTGAGAGGAAGAGGAAGTGTGACGAGATTTGAAAAAAAAGTTGCTGTGTGAGGCATGGGTTGCAATCAAATTCGCCACTGATAAGAGTGTGCGATCTCGCTGTTCCGTCACCACATTGCCTGCCCTCTGGTGGAAGTGACGCTAACTCCACTTCACTTTTGTTTTGCAAGTTTATGTGATGGGTTTCGCTTTTGACACATTATGAATGGCACAATTATCACTTATTTGTTGTCATAAATACGTTAGATATCAAATATTACCTCCAATATGCATACATTTCTGTATTTGGGCTTTGTTTTCAACCATCGGGAATTTGACCTAATTATTGACCTAATTATCGAACCAGTGGAGGTCCCACTAGGTTTTGCACAAAGGGGCCTTTACAGATAAAATGCAAACATTCCTAGACAGCTACACGAGTGAGACAGCTGCATAAATGAGATATAGCGAGAGATAGCTGCACAAGTGAAAGATAGCTGCACAAGTGAGAGACAGCTACAAAAGTGAGAGATAACTGCATGAGTGAGAGACAGGTACACATGTGAGACATCTGCATAGGTGAGAGAGCTGCACAGGTGAGAGATAGTTACAGAGACAGTTGTGAGTGTGAGACAGCTGCACAAGTGAGATAACAGTAAGAGATAGCTACACAGGTGAGGGACAGCTGCATAGGTGAGAGACAGCTGCATAGGTGAAAGACAGCTGCACATGTGACAGATAATTACAGAGACAGTTACGATTGTGAGACCGCTGCACGAGTTAAGAGTTACAACAGTGAGAGATAGCTGCAAAAGTGAGAGATAGCTGCATAAGTGAGAGATAGCTGCATAAGTGAGAGATAGCTGCATAAGTGACAGATAGCTGCATAAGTGAGAGATAGTTACAGTAAGAGACAGTTACAACAATGAGAGATAGATGGCTGCATCAGTGAGAGACAGCTGCACAAGTGAGACAGCTGCATAAGTGAGAGATAGCTGCACATGTAAGAGACAGCTGCAAGGGAGAGACAACTGCATAAGTGAGAGATAATTTTTCAACAGCGAGAGACAGTTATAGCAGTGAGATATAGCAGCAAAAGTGAGAGACAGCTGCATAAGTGAGTGATAGCTACAACAGTGAGAGACAGCATCCTTTCTCAGCCGAAGGCACTTGTATATAGAAAAAAAGATGTATACATACCATATTTGTTGAAAATGTTACGAATAAATAGGTATTTACTCCATAATAATGCAATCCTGTGTTGACCAGTGGCCAACTATCAACATTATTCTAACTTCCTGTGTTTAACTTTATCCTTTATCAATGGCAGTTAACAAATACGCTTTAATGTGTTTTTTTACAGTTGTGATTTTAGAAAACAATGATTTTTTACTCAAAAATACCATATAATTATTACACAAAAACATGTAAATAAACAACATTATTGACTAAAATGTTTTTTCAATATTACATAAGTTTGTAATTACTTTCAGTCAGTGTGGGCCAATTACAAAGATTGTGTTTCACAAAAAAATTATAGATAAGATGTGTGTTTAGTGTTTTCTTAGCAATATGGTGTGTCCCCAGTACAATATCAATGTAATAACACAATATAATATGTTAGTGAGACAAGTATTTCTCAGAGTGTGAGCCAACCCCCTGAATATTTAATTGGTCAACCTCTTTGAATGACTGATGGGCCACCCCCTATATGATAAATGGGTCATTCCATTAACACTTTAAAAGGATTGATACTCTACATAAGGAATTGCTGGTGGGATGAAAGCAATTACAGATGGCTTTACAAAATTCAATTCTCACGTCAATAGAGGCATATTTGTGTCTTTTGAAGTAAAATTTCTCAGAGTTTATGAATGGAATCAGGTTCAGTTCACAGGATATGAATAAAAAGCATTAAACATGCAAATCACATTAAAATGTAGCCAGAATAGGGCTCATAATGTAAGGCCTTGTAGCATTACAGGCTATTCTAATAATAGAATATGACGTCACTTTGCCCAGGAGATGTCTGACCAAGAAGAGTACACCCTATAAAGTTTTGTTGTGACTTCAAAATATTGGAACCCATATGACGTCACTTCCGGCTCAATCATAACTTTTTTTGGTTACTAACATGTTTATTGCCTGAGAAATAGAATATATAGACATTCGAAGAAGCTGCAGTCTCATATTAAAAAAGTGTAGATGTATGGGCACAATATAAATTTCAATCACAAAAGCATTCAAAACAAAAGGGGGTAAAATAAGCTTTTCAGTACCTTAACTATTAAATATTCCATTCACTGTTCACTTCTGGCATCAAGCTTGTAAGTTATCCTACTTCTTCATATTGATTTTTTCTGTCTGTCTCAAAATCACTCTCCTAGATTTCTGGCTTGCTGCATGTATAAAATGTTTTTTTTCAAAATAATTGTTGTGGCATAAAGACTTGTGCAGCTGCGTCTGAGGCAATGTCATGTGACCTGAAATGTCATGTGACCTGAAATCAAAACTCTTTCTGTTCACTTGTCATAAACATCCTGTGCTCCTGCACCTTTATGACAAGTGAAACCGCAAGACCACGTGACTCTCGTCATGATGCGACAGTAGAATAGAAAACGAGACTTGAATGGCACCATATGAAGAAAGCCACCATATTGCACTTTTATCCAGGTCTCATCAAATTCTCATGAGAGGTCGTGAAGTCACGAGAATTTGAAAGCACTGCTCTGTGGGTGTAGAATGGTCTTGGGGCCTTTTAGAGTGAAGCTTGCCTGCTGCAGTGCAGGCCGATTGCTTGAACAGCAGGTTGTACAGTCACAGCCAAACTAGCTATTTGGTTAGCCATAAACATGACCGAATGTGATCATGAATGGAGCGTCTGACAAAGTGATATCCAAGTTCTATGATTGCATCAATTGGGTCCCACATGAACAAGACCAAATGAAAAATGTAGGTCATTCATTCATAGCAAAGAGATTCTTTCATATTTCTATAAACTTTTGACTTTGCATTACATATATTTCAATGGGTAAATCACAATACCTTATATTAATATTTCACAAAACCCATCGGAATGACATAAGGAAATCTCTCGCTTCCTTTATTATAGTCCTAATTATGAGCAGACACGCTCACCTCTCTTCACAATAACTTAAAGCTCATTACCAGCTGTGCTATCTACTTTATCTATTAGGGATAATGTGGAAACAAATTATCAACCGTTTAGCGTCAGTGAGGGCTAGGCATGAGATCTCACGTGATCTCGTTCAGAACAAGATTCCCGAGACTTAATTGCGTTTGTGGTTTGTGGTGATAAAGTAATACTATTGTTCACTGCATCCCCTTATCTCAGAACCTTATAAATCTATCATCATTAATGTGTAAAACAATGCAATTCCTCTAAATATCATATCTGCAGAGTTATTTTATGTTTGCAGTGAAACAAGGTCAAACCATTGTAAATCTATTTATAGCAACCCCGTTACGTCTCTCGCCATTTTGAAGTGAAATTGATTTTTTTCCATAGAGACAGGAATTCTTTTCAAAATATTGCCTAAGAAGATCAACACTTTTTATGAGATTCAATGCAGTGGAGACAAACAGGAAAAATGAATCAGTTCGGTCTCTGCATATCCCCCCTTGATTCAAGGTCTCGGGAGTCACACATTACCACCAACAATGCAAATCACTGTCATATTTATACCATAATAAAACTCGCATTACAGAAATAGATTTCCTCCCCTTCTCAACATATTCAGCAAATCAGAAATTAGTTTTCCTGTTTCTGCCACCGAGGCATATGATGCATTTGCCAAATAAAACTCTGTGGTTTGCGTGAGGAAGGAAACAAAGGTTATATTTTGCCCACTCGCCATCACGTCCGATAAGCGCCATGACAGTATCCATTTCGGTCAAGAAATATCCAGGGTCAAAGTTCAAATGCAAATGATATATTTTGATACCCTATCTCAAACTCCACCAGAGGGCGACTTGGTGAACCTATCACCTCTGTACAAGGTGCCTTTTGGTGCTGGCTCAGCACATCCACCAATTTTCATGCAACTGTCCGTCTTACTTATTTTTATTTCTTAGATTGTACTCAGATTGGTAAAATATGATATATTTCACCCTAAATACAAAGTTTGTGCATATAGAAACAACTATTAAGTGAAATAAAACTTGAAACTACTTTCTCAATCGGAGGAGCCATTTTCTAGGGGTGTGATAAGGCGGAACCACAACAAAGATGGCCGCTTTGTTTATAATTTGAATTCTTTTAATCTATTATACTTTTGGTTAAACTAACCAACACAAAATGTTCAAATGTTAAGAAATGAACTCTAATGCATCTCAAGGCAACTTCATATTTGATATTAAGAGATGTTAACATGCCAATCACATTTACAACACAATGACAGTTCTTGAGCACATGGCCAGTAAAAGTAGGACCGGATGAATACTAATCTGGGTTGGCCAGAGGTAATAGTTTGCGTGTGCCTCTGGTGGACAGTGTGACCCTATCTATATATCTTGACCGGAAGTGTTTTTGACAGTTCCCCTATCCTAAAGGCTTTTATCCGGGAACCATTCTTTATCTGAGATCACCTCCAATCCTTCCTTCACTGTTGCTGACATTCCCTACCTTGGTGCAACGTCACGGGTCACGTGACTTCCCTCGCAACCACGGCGGCCATATTGGAGCCGCTGAAAACAAAGTGAACACACCTATTGCACACAGAGAGAACTTACAAATTTATCACCGTTTATTGCACTCAGATTTCACCCAAATGTCGTATAACTATCAAGATCACCTCCATATTATCACAAATTATGCTTTGCAGGTCGAGAACAGAACAAAACCATCCATCCATTTAACATGCATTATGCAACACGAGGTCGTCATTTTGAAAAGCGGGAGTGAAGGGGACAAGCTCTTATTTTTGGCGCGAAAACAATTGGAGTGTATAAAACTCGCATTGAAATATTAATATATTGTGCAATGATGGATCCCTGGCTTCTCCTTGTGTTCATTGGACATCGTATTTACGTTTTACTTTTACTTCTATGTCTATTAATATTAAAATTATTATTTAAGCGCACAATTCAATTCTATACAGCCTTTGATGTCTTCCCATTCACTGGTGTGAAAATCAACTTTCACAGTATTAATATTCAGGGGCATTTCGTCATTGTTTCCCACTGCTTTGAGTCGTGTCTTCCCTTTTTGACAGAAATGCTTTCACACGTGGATCGATTTTAATTGCATTTTAATGTCAATGGAAGCGTCTTGGTCCACAGATTCTAAATCTCTTTACTTTTTGTTGATATCTTGAAGCATTGCAAATATATCACTGAAAACGTAAATTTTGAAGGTTTACTGCGGTTTCTTGTCAATGGTTGCTACGCGTTTGTTTTCAGCGGCCAGTGGCTCGCGCTCTGGTCGCCAAGCTGTGAAATCACGTGATGCACTGAGTGACCCGGATACTCCCGGTCGAGAATATGAACTATTCTCCTTCCCGAAAATCCCCAATTATCACTCGCACATAGGTGGCGCTACGAATTTCGTGTGGGTCTGTAACTGACAGCTGATAACAAGAAATCACTATTTTGAAGATATCTTAAAAACTATACCATTTATCAGAAAACCGAAAACAGTTTTGAAATCAGTGAGATAATAGGAAGATAGTAGACAACCTTTGGGAGAAATGACGTCGAGATAAACAAAACTTAAGTGTCTTTGATGCATAGTGAGGCAGTCACACCAAGCCAAGGTGACGAGTTGTTCATGTCACTTCTGTCAGGCAACCATATGCTTTCACACTATTGTCATCCAAAATCATTTGAATTTTATGATCAAAGACCTTTTTTTTCATTATTTCCCAGCTCAAGCTTTGAAGGGGAATTGTTTGTAGCCTTTGTGTCATCTAAAATTGTTGCTCCGAGGCTCTCAGTTGTCATGTCTTCCTGACAGCTCCGTCCCGATTAACAATCATTTACGATAACCAATATTGTACAGGGCAATACATAACCAACATATTTAGATTCCTAGTGGAATTTTAATACAGATGAAAAAAAGTTTGTTCAATTTTGTGGATTCTAGTCGAAATAAATGGGAAATCAGTGAGTGCTTCTCAGTACTGTTAATATTTGACTCACCGAAACGTGTGGCGACACCTAGTGGCCGACGGCGTATGACGTACGAGTTTGGAAAGGCAATTATTGCGGTAAAACTAAAAAGTGGTAATTACTTCAAAATTGAAGGTGTTTTAGATAATAGTGAAACAATCTTGATTAAACTGATTTTACAAAATTACTTCTAAAAAAAATAAATAAATAAGGCCTTGTGCAGGTTACTTATGTAACCGTGACTAAGCTGCTGCACTATGAAGAGTATTCTATATGCCTCATAGTACGTCAATGCCCCACAAGACAGGTCTGAGATTGATAAAACCCCATATCTGATGCAATCTCTTTCTATATATATATATATATATATATATATATATATATATATATATATATATATACCCCACTCTTCATAGTGCAGCTGCTTAGTCACAGTTACATAAGTAATCTGTACAAAAGCCTTTTTGAACAAACATGTCTGAGAAGCATATTTATACAACCAGGCTATAACTATATAAATCATTGCCATCTAGTGTCACAGGTAGTAATAAGTGCCCTGGTGGTGGATAATGGCATTAGCGCCATTGAAATGAATGTTAGATTTGTGAGGTATGTAAAATAATTTAATTATTAACACCAGATGGCACTCTCCTGTTACACATATTAAGGTATGAGATGGTACCCCATTATGAGGTCTGACAAAAATACCTTCAGTATACCTCATATCTGTACCAGCTTCTAAATATATATATATATATATATATATATATATATATATACCTTCACACAGATCGGAGGTCAGGCGTCTAGATATAAGCTTCACTGAGTCTACAACCTTCTCACAGATCAGAGGTCAGACGTCTAGATATAAGCTTCACTGAGTCTACAACCTTCTAACAGATCAGAGGTCAGATGTCTAGATATAAGCTTCACTGAGTCTACAACCTTCTCACAGATCAGAGGTCAGACATCTAGATATAAGCTTCACTCAGTCTACAACCTTCACGCAGATCAGAGGTCAGACGTCTAGATATAAGCTTCACTGAGTCTACAACCTTCACACAGATCAGAGGTCAGACGTCTAGATATAAGCTTCACTCAGTCTACAACCTTCACACTGATCAGAGGTCAGACGTCTAGATATAAGCTTCACTGAGTCTACAACCTTCACACAGATCAGAGGTCAGACGTCTAGATATAAGCTTAACTTAGCTGTTCTGTGAGTTTCAACCTTCACACAAGGCAGCGCTATAAAGTCTGGACGTTAGCTTATGCTGTGTTCACAGAGGCAGTTTGTCAACTGCCGAATGTCATTCTGATCATACAGTTTGAGAGCCCCTTATCTTGTTTGACACCCCTGTAATCCCCTTGGTATGTTGACAAGATCTACACTCTTTCGACATGTCCAGTATATTATCAACCCTTCGACTTCAGCAGTTCATTCCAAAATTGTTTTCATATTTTTTATCTATTTTTTATTCTGAATAAACAGATCTATTAAAAAAATAATTGTTACAGCAGATCTGCGCTTTAATTTATCAATGGATTTCCGATGTTTATCAACACTTTGACGTTGTTGACACATGAACGTTTATGACACCAACCCTATGAGGATATTTTCAGATGTGCTGAGAAGGCTCCAAAAATGGAACCGAAACTGTTGTGTGCAGCGCTGTTGTCGTCAGTATAATTTCCTGTATGTGGCTGTGGTGTGTGTAGCGTTAAGAAGTTGCTGTCAAGGCCGGCAAACAAAATACAGCAATCATTATTATGTAACAGATTTCTCACATGCAAACACTTCCCTAATGGTTTCAAACACTTCCCTAATGGTACCAAATTCTTCCCTGATGGTACCAAACACTTCCCTGATGGTACCAAACCCTTCCCTGATGGTACCAAACACTTCCCTGATGGTACCAAACTCTTCCTTAATAGTACCAATCTCTTTTCTGATGGTACCAAACTCTTCCCTAATGGTACCAAATTCTTCCCTGATGGTACCAAACTCTTCCCTAATGGGACCAAACTCTTCCCTAATGGGACCAAACTATTCCCTAATGGGACCAAACTATTCCCTAATGGTACTAAACTCTTTCCTGATGGTACCAAACTCTTCTCTGATGGTACCAAACTATTCCCTAATAGTACCAAACTCTTCTCGATGGTACCAAACTCTTCTCTGATGGTACCAATATATTTCATAACATTTCAATCCCCTTTTGATTTTGATGCTTTATCAAATCAAATTTGAGCTAAGTTT
Organism: Amphiduros pacificus; assembly: GCA_949316495.1. Taxonomy (NCBI): domain Eukaryota; kingdom Metazoa; phylum Annelida; class Polychaeta; order Phyllodocida; family Hesionidae; genus Amphiduros; species Amphiduros pacificus. Next base: position 38,284,162 of record OX439011.1, on the reverse strand, counting down.
TCAGTGATTTCACAACTTGGCTACAGATATCGCACATGATTTTGATGCTTACACAATACGTGCAAATACATTCTCCGCTCTCAATTTTTCAACTATTCTCTTCACCTTTCTAATCCCCATACCTGTTCCTTACTCCAGTGCTTCACCTCCAAAGTCAGGTATATTTTCTCATGGAAAAAAACACGTCATATCCAAATGTATCATGTCAATATGTCGCCAGATAGGACTGATCTTGTGTCTGGTGTGATCATTTAAAAGATGCACAGATAGATGCAATTCACAAATAAATGCTGAAAGTTGAATAAAAAAAACGCTTTCATATTAACAAAGAGTTGTGTTTAAAAAGAATGTTGTTGTATAAGCAAATAATTATTTAACAAACTATTGTTTTGTTTTGTTATGTTCAAGGGCTTGCTATTAATATCTCCAGTCAATATTTTCAACCTCCCTTTAAGGGCTTGCTATTAGTATCTCCAGGGCCTGTTATTGGTTCCTCCAGCATTTTCAACCCCCCTTTATGGGCCTGTTATTGGCACCTCCAGTATTTTCAACCATCTTCATGGTGTCTCTGTTATTGGTAGCACTAGTATTTTCAACCCCCTTTATGCCTCAGTCACATTTGCACCGGGCGCCGGCCGGGCAGTAACAATCCGCCGACTTCACAGTCTGCCGGGCGCCGGGGAGTTTATAAGCAACAATCTGAGATATGCCGTAGCTGTGGTCACATTATTAAAGGGCAGCGCACGGCACGTGCAAGACTGAATGACACAGACGTCTACAGGATATCTTAAAGACGTCTGGATCATTGACAGACGTCTTTAGGATATCCTAAAGACGTCTTTATCATTGACAGACGTCTGAAAGACATCCTAAAGACGTCTGTCTCATTTGACAGACGTCTGAAAGACATCTTAAAGACGTCTATGATATATCGCAGGGAGCCCGTGCGATCATCTGACGATGGTCTATGAACACATGAAATAAATATAATCCTATTTTAACCGCACGATGCCACCGGCAGCCCTAAGATAATCTGCCGATGTCCCTGCGGGACACTGCCGGGACCCTGCCGTGTACTTTAAGATGATATTTGCTGATAAGACATCGGGGAAACGCCGGCAACTTTTATGTTGCAGCTAAAAGTTCCCGATGACCCGCCCGACGTCTTAAAGATGCCCAATTGTGGCCGATGATCTCCCGGTGCCCGCACGGCAATCTGAACTGCCGGCTGATTTTGTAAAAAATACCCATCGGCCGGGCATCTTAACTGAAATCGGCGCAAATGTGACTGAGGTATTAAGGGCCTATTATAAGAGTCCTAATTCAGTATTATCAACTCCCCCGTCAAGGGCCTCCCGTAACAATCTCAATATTCCTCTCATGCGTTCTGTAATCCTGATCTGTTTGGGAGGGTGTGGGAGATAGTGGTCACATGACCCCAGCAAAAGCCTTCCTCGGTCTGCAGCGCTCTACTTGACATACAAGGTCATGGCAGATCTATCAAACAAACATCCAAAGATTCATTTCTTTATGAGAAAAGCACACTATTCCTTATAAACAAACTCAGATAAAGCTGTTTATAAAGATAAACATTATTTGGAAGAGAATCCTTAATTATAATAAAATAGCTAAAGACAAAGAATAACACAATTGATGATGATATATATATATATATATATATATATATATATATATATATATATATATATATATATATATATATATATATATATATATATATATATATATATTATTAATAACAGGCATACATAGTAATATAATAAAGGAACATATAGTGGATGATAAATATCAGATCACAATATAATAAAACTTACTTTGAATCTTCAGACTAAAACAAATAACAAAAAAGGGTATCATATAGAAATTCCAAAAAAATGAATATAAATGATTTTAAAAGAGATATTGAGGAAATGTTTAATGACAATCAATCTTATCAAGATGCAGATCTCAATGACTTACTGGATAAATATAACAAACTGACAATTGTACTAGATAAACATGCTCCTAATGTGGAGAAAACCATAAATAATAGGAAACCGGCTCCGTGGTTATCTGATGATATACGGAGAGAAAAAAGGAATAAAAGAAAACTTGAAAGAAAACATAATAAAACTGGTCTTTCCTCAGATAAAATACAATTTAAAATACAGAGGAACAAATATAATAATATCATTAAAGACTCGAGAAACAATTATTTTTCGGAAATAATAAATTCAAATAAATCGGATCCAAAAAAATTATTTAAAATATTAAACAAATTATTGCACACCAAAGAGGACACTCCTTTCCCTAGACATAATGACAAAAAGGAGTTAGCCTCAGAATTTAATAATTTTTTTCTAGAAAAAATTGCAAATCTTAGAGAATCTATGGACAAAAATGATAAAAATAACGAACAACTAAATGAGGAAGTCAGATTTGATACACAGTTGGAAAAGTTCACATTGTTAAGCGACTCAGAAGTCAAAAATATAATTAAAGAATCCGCAAAGAAGTCATGTGAACTGGATCCCATCCCAACATGGCTTCTTAATGAATGTATGGGGAATTTATTGCCATTAATAAAGGCTATCATAAATAAGTCAATTTCATTGGGAAACGTACCTGATGACCTGAAAATGGCCATCATTAGACCCTTAATTAAGAAATTGGGCCTGGAATTGATAAAGAAAAATTATAGACCAGTCTCGAATCTGGCCTACTTATCAAAATTAATAGAAAGGGCTGTAGCAACACAATTTGTAGGACATCTAGTAAGAAATGATATTCAGGGTCTATTCCAATCAGCATATAAGGAGTACCATAGTACTGAAACTGCATTGCTCAAAGTTCAGAACGACATCTTAATGGATATTGATGATGGTAAAACGGTAATGCTGGTACTACTCGATCTATCAGCGGCCTTCGACACTATTGATCATGATATATTACTGAATAGATTGGAAAAAAGATGTGGTATTACAGGGATTGCCCTTAAATGGTTTAGATCATACTTATCAAATAGAAAACAATGTGTCATAATTGATGGTAAAAGATCTGATAATATGAATATTAAATATGGCGTCCCGCAAGGCTCGCTTTTGGGACCTTTACTATTTACAGCATATATGGAGCCTTTATCAGATATTATTCGTAACTATGGTCTCAAGCATTATATCTATGCTGATGACACGGTATTGTACATCACCATTGATCCCAAATCTGAAGAAACTAGAGATAAGTCGTGCAAAGAGATGGAAAATTGTATTATAGAGGTTAAAAAATTCCTAATAGAGAATAAGATGAAGATAAATGATGGAAAAACAGAAATGCTTTTATGTGGTAAAAGCTGTGAATTCAGAAGAAAAAATGTACCTAATGAAATTCTAGTAGGAGAAACTAAAATTCCTAGATCAAATACTGTTAAGGATCTAGGGGTTATTCTAGATCAAGAACTATCTATGAAATCACAAATCAAAAAAATGTGTAAAAATGGTTTCTTTCATGTAAAAAATTTATCAAGAATAAGAAATTGTTTGGATGAAAAAACTGCCAACACTCTTGCTCATGCATTTGATACCTCTACCCTTGACTATGGAAATTCACTTCTATCTGGTTTACCTGATTGTGAATTAGCCAAACTACAAAAATTACAGAACGCTGCAGCCAGGGTAGTGGGGAAACTTAAAAAGAGAGATCATATCACACAAAAACTTATGGAACTCCACTGGTTGCCTGTAAAGGCTAGGATTGATTTCAAAATATCTTTACTGATATGGAAGGTGCAAAATGGCTTTGCCCCAAAATACCTATCTAAGTTATTAGAGTACAAACAGCTAGGCATGGGACTGCGATCTAATGATAAGAATGAATACGTAGTACCTATGACTAATATGAAATCGTATGGCGATAGGGCTTTCATGGTATATGCGCCAAAGAATTGGAATGCCCTGCCCCTTGAAGTGAAAAACTGCAAAACTGTTAAAACTTTCAAAAAGAAACTTAAAACATTTTTATATAGAAAGCACTATCTTAATGAAGCGCTTTGAGCAGACCTGGTCTGAAATAGCTCTATATAAATCGTTATTATTATTATTATTATTATTATTATTATTGTTATTATTATTATTATTATTATCATATTATATATAAATATACATACAGTCAGGATCGAGCTCCCTCTTTTCCCACCAGATGGAACGTTTACTTTTAAATGAGATTGTCACGCCATCTGTAGTAATACGGATCAGCGTCAGTACAAGTTTTTTTTCTATTCAATCAGTTTATATCAAAAAGGCAAAAGGATTGTAAGTTGAGGCTGTCTACTGAAGCATCCACGCATATTTACAAACACTTAGCAACCAAATTTATGAATGGTATCTATGTAGTTCAAAACGAGGCAAACTGCAAAAACTGACGAACATTGGAGGACGGCTCGATCCAGATTGTATATGTGTATGTATCATAAACTCTCCCTATCTGCTCTACCATATACGCAGCATTTTTAGAGCACTGCGGTCTTATTTGACCCAATTTTTTGCACACGGCACATCCAGGAACAGCGGCAACAGCTTGTTTGAGGAATTGTCGCCTCTGCCTTTCATCTTTCGATCGTTGTTTTTCTCAGTTTTGCCCTTGTAATGTTGACATAAATTACATAGATTGTAATATACTTATATAAAGATTACACAACAAATACGCTTTAGCCCTGACATTGGTGTGAAATTTCCCTCCCATCTTGAAGAAAGGCGGACGGAAGTTTACAACGCAACATCTTTCCCGTCATGCACTGCTCTCTCGCGCCAATTTCGTAATTTTTTCACGGACCAGCTAAAAATCCGGGAGAGCAGATAGCAACAATTATCTTCAAAAATGTTTGGGATATGACGTCATTAGACGTGTGACGTCATTATATGTGTTACATCATCGTGTCTTATGTTCTGACTTCGTTCCAGCTTTATTTGCTGAATTTTTAATCCTGAATGTGTGACGCAGGTTTTGTCAATGTTATTTTCAGTCTTATCTCATGTTGTCAATAAACTTACCCATAGTCATCATCAAAATAGATTTGAAATCCATTTTTTCCAAACACACCACGCACTGCCCGTCATATTTAACAGATGGGTAGGACGGCAACATCCACCACCGGCAACAGATGGGAAGGACCTTGGCGTATACTGAATGAAGTTGTGATGTCATGGACCATGCACATGATGCCATAGAAACCCATTGTTTGGAACAATGGCATAATTTCCCTTTGAATCAATGTGTGTTACCGCCAATAAAGGGAGCTATTTTGAGATATTTAGATTATAAATTAAAATAAATTTATCATATCATAATGAATAGATTTTTGGTTTTCTTTTGGTGTGATTTTGGATAATTGTAATTTCATAGGTAATTCCCTGCAATCCCTTGAAGTTGCTACCTACAAAGAACATTTTCAGTAGCTACAAAGTCTATATTAAAGGTATCTATGGATATAGAAGGGTGAGATTTTCACAGTATAAATAATACTTTTCAGAAGATTGCCATAACTGTTTACCAATATTTTCTTAACCCAACATTGTATTTTTGTGAAAAGAGAATTGTTTTTCACAAAAAGATGAAACTGTTTTGTTTGAATATCAAACTTTTGGGGTTAAAAATGTTGCATCAATGTGATATCACCTTGCTGGGCAAATGCTGTGTAAATGGAATGGCAGATTTGAAAATTATATCAGAAGAAAGATTATTTTCAAGGTAAAAAAATTATATATTGTATTGGCCTGCCAATGAATGCGTTGCTAATGTATACTAAATGCTGAACACTGTAAGAGTTGACAGAATTGCGAAACGTTTTAGAAGAATCAATACGTTTGTATTGAGCTCTTTATAAAATTGCCACATGATGTGGAAATCAGTGACATGGACGTTTCTAAAACATTGTAGAATCGAGTATATGAAAAAAAATTATATCTCCATAATCAGTGAAAAGAGTAGAAAATTTCACCCACAATATGTCTTGGTCTAAATCCTGTGTATTGTGAGTCAAAATTGTCACAAAGTTGAATAACATCATATTCTTCAAGTTTTCGGGCGATATTAAGGCAAGAACATGCGAGTGCCGTGTTCAGGCTGGCAGATCTCTCAAGTTGGTTCTGGTGGAAGGATCTCAAGAGTCCGAAGGACGAGTTAGATTCTTCCACCAGAACCAACGAGAGAGATTTGTCAGCCTGAACACTGCACGAACCTATGTTCTTGACTTTATCTCATTTTATCTCACTTAATTCCTAGAGATAGGTATGAGATAAAGGTTTTGGTTTGATTTTCAATCTATTTAAAGCAAAACAGAGAGGAAAACATTGCAGCATGTGTGGACCTATGTTGTGTGTGTCAAACAACATAAACAATGCCACGCCCCTTTTTAATGACGTCACACTCAATGACGTCATTACAACATATAATTTATTATGTTATGACGCCATTGAAAGGTAGGCATAGTGCCACTCTATATTGTGAGATCCTTCCACCAGAACCAACGTGAGAGATCTGTCAGCCTGAACACTGCACAAAGCTATGTTCTTGACTTTATCTCATACTTAACTCCTGCAGATAGGTATGAGATAAAGTTTTGGTTTGATGACCAATCTATTTAAAGCAAAACTGTGTGGAAAATATTGCAGCATGTGTGAATCTATGTTGTGTGTGTCAAACAACATAAACAATGCCACGCCCCCTTTTTAATGACATCACACTCAATGACGTCATTGCAACATATATTTTACTATGTAATGACGTCAATGAGAGGTGGGCATTGAGATCCTTCCACCAGAACCAACTTGAGAGATATCTGTCAGCCTGAACACTGCACTCACATGTTCTTTTCTTAAGATCTGTACTTTTTACAATGTTAACACTGTTCTGGTATATAAACCATCTGCGGTAGATAAATATGAGATATGGGTTCATGCGGTGTTCAGCCTGACAGATCTCTTTTGTTGATTCTGGTGGAAGGATCTCACTCGTCATTTGGACCAAGGATGATTTTAAAAGTAGTTCGGCACATGGGTGATCTGCGAAAGTGGTTCGGCAGAGGGGTGATCTGCGAAAGTAGTTCGGCAGAGGGGTGATCTACAATAGAATATCTCATAGGTGCAGAACACACTCTTGAAGCACCAAGTATGAGATAAGGCGTCAAAAGACACAATGGATTGTTGGTATCACACATTGCACCTTTGATCGTATGACGTCACAACTCCATTCACTATACTTCAAGGAAGGACATTGATGTCCCCACTGTTCTAGTTTGATGATGTCATTTGTAACATTCTGAAGGGCTGCAACTTGTTACAATGCAATCATGATAATGAAGTCAGACTGATTGGATAACTTTTGACCCCAGCACTTCATTAAGCATATTGAATAACCATGGTAATAAATTTTATTGATTAAGTATGTAGATACACTAGTCCAGAAAAAAAATTGGTTAATCCTGCCAATCAACAAAATTTAGATAGCCTCGTCCATTAAGGGTCTAATCACGACTTTTGTAGAACTCGTTCTCCAGCAACAGGCGCTCAACAAGCCATGCATTTCTCTCCTCAACAACAAATGCAACGCCGCTTGTTAAAAAAAAAATCTTGTTTTTTCATGATCTTAGCTTCATTTCGCCATTGCGTACGAGTTGGCGCAACCAGGTGAAAGTGGGTCAGTCTAATAATAGAAGTGACAACAACGATCAGAAGCTTCACAACGCAGTGGTGCTTCTGACGTCATATGATGTTTCTCTCTTTGCGTTTCCATGACGTCATCACTTGGACTCTTCTAGATGCCATTTCACGTTCAAGTTTGATATCGGGTAAAAAGCTGAAGAAAAAAGAATGCACGCGGACTTGTGTTTATAGACATTATGACTGGGAAAGGTAGTGGCATGGGTCAGAACTGCAACAGTCAATCGCCGGAGGTCGAGTTCATTTAGTAGGGAAACTGCAATATGATGGGCAGTGCGTGGTGTTTCCAGAAACAGTGGATTTAAAGTCTATTTTATCCATGGGCTCACTTTTAAATACTGATTTTGATACTTCTCAGATATTGTATTGAACTGTTATTTTGGTATTTTAACCCCTAACAGACGGGTAGAACAGCAACGTCCTCCACCGGCAACAGACTGGGCCAATTCTGAACCAATTCTGAACCAATCTGGGTGGTTCTGTTATATAATGACTTTTTTATGTCTCACAAAAGGCATCAGAATTATATCAAAATCATGACAAAATTCAACAAATTTCGTTACAGTTGAGTGTGTAAAAGTTACTGATTGTGTAAATTTTATGATAAATTTATAATGTTTTTAAGGTAAAATATGTGCCCCCAAGAGATTTTTGTGTTAAAATTACACAAAAATCTCGTGAAAATCAGTTTTAGATGATCATGTACTAAGATATGTAACTGACGAGCATGTTATTTTCTTTAAAAAATGGGTGTGATAGTTGATTTACAAATATTATACCCAAAACCATCGTCAAAATAGACTTGAAATCCTTTGATTTTAGAAATACAATGCACTGCCCATCCAACTTAAGTCCCGACTCTGTAAGAACTCGACTTCCGGCAACTAACAATCAAACAATTATGTACTGTTTAAATCAACATAAGATGTCAGCCCTGTTTGAAAATGGGTCAGCTTATTCACGGGAGTGACAGCAACAATCTGGAAACTCCACAACACAGTGGTGCTTCTGACGTCATATGAAGTTTCTCCCTTGGTGTTTCCATGACGTCATCACTTGGACTCTTCAGAATGTCATTTCACGTTGTCAAGCGTAATGTCGGGTAAAAAACTGAGGAAAAGATGCTACAGATACAGATACAGATTTACAGACATTGTGACTGGGAAAGACGATGACATGGGTCATAACTGCAACAGTCAATCGCCGGAGGTCGAGTTTATATACTGCGGAAACTTCAATATGATGGAAGGCCACGGGTCGTGGCGCAGTTGGTTAGGGCGCCAGCTTATTAGCACCAGTTCCTCTGTGGTGATCCAAAGGTCGTGGGTTCGAACCCCAGCCGTGCCGGGATTGAACACATGATACAATTTCCCACATGAGCTGAGGCCTGTGCCAAAGGGTTAACCCGTTGTCCTTGTAAATCTGTGACCGGGTGGGTTGTCATGTCAAGGACCTGCGACATGACAATTCAGTGAGGCAGCACTATATCTGCTACAAGTAGGTCTCATCACGAAATAACTGAAATAATGTTGAAAGTGATGTAAAACCCCACAGAAACAAACAACCAAATTAATATGATGGGCAGTGCGTGGTGTTTCGAGAAACAGTGGATTTCAGGTCCATTTTGCCAATGGCTTACGGTATAAATAAAGTAACTTTTTCAGTCTGCCCATTGTTCACCGTACGGCACCGCTCAGATACCACTCAGATTGGCTGCGATTTAGTGCACAGACATGTTGAGAGCACCCAGAATGGCGTCATTTAGCCCAGATCAGTTGTGAGCATCCACAATGATGCAATTTGACCAGATTTGTTCAGATTTACTGCACAGATTGGTTCAGAGCTCTTCCACCCCTGCCATTGTTCTGGCTTAATGACGTCAGTATGATATAAATGTAGCAAGAATTGTGCGTTCAAGAACAGCGATTTCTATGCATATTATTTCCTTGGAAATGCTATGTGCTTCATTGCTGTGGTGTAGCATTCTAAAGAGATGCTATTGTACAGCTACAGTGACCGGCAACTGTCCCAAACCGGCAGATTAAACTCGGACATTTTTAACTCGGTCAAACATCTAGAACTTCTTGCTGTACTAATTTCAATTGAGCTGAATGTCACACGTCACCTTGTAATTCCTATACCTTTCAAAACGTTAGAAGTGTTTATTTGTTTTCATGGCACGAGTGATGTTGTCACTGTCAAATGACGTCAGAAGTGGTGATGTAACCAACATCCCCGTATAACTCAATGTAAACTCGGACAATCTGCAGGTTTGCTGAATGTGTGAATTTCCGGATAACTCTGTACATATTGAACATGTATCAATTTTATTATACACGAATATGTAGTTAACGATCTACTATCGATGGGAGTAGTTTTTACTCAGTTTTGAAAGATTTTGTGAAAATCAGGAGTGAAAAACATGAAAGTGTCCGGATTTGGCTGCCGGTCACTGTAGTTCTTGAACGCACAGTTCTTCCTACATTCGTATCACACTGTAAGAAAAACAAAATACAGGCTAATTCAATGTGACGGCCTGTGGTTCGAAAGTGTGAACAGAATTATTTGGATGGGATATATATATATATATGTGTGTGTTGGTGTATGTTTTTCTTAGATGTATGTAGATATCAGAAGCCCGCATTTGGCTGTTGTGTGGGGCTTGTGTATGGAGTCTAAAATGTATGGTATTTTGAGTGGTCTGGGCATGTTTATCAGATCAATAGCTGCTGTTGTAATCTACATTGAGCTGGTTCCTCATCATCCCACGGTCCCTTCCAAAAACCCTGATGAAGTTTACTGTAAAAATATTTACACGCCCGAGGCAAAACGTGAGCACAATGGAGCCTGTCACCGGAATGCAATGTCTCACTCTTATCAAAGAACAGACTTTTACATAAACATATAAGCACAATAAAACCAGCCAGGCCCATTGACAAGCTGCTGAGGGGACATATCTAGGAGTTAATCATATAATAGTTTTTTCCATATGTTGTGAAAGATAAATTTGTCTCCATATCCTTTCCTTTAACCTTTGAGTTATATTTACCCAACTGGGCATCTTCTGCTTAAAACTACATCATAAATATCAAAAATAATATTATTTTTTTATTTGGACTATATTGTTATGTTTTATTTTAGCCATATATGCATAATTTATTGGGTAACGTGCCATATATTATACAGTGCCATATATTATACAGTGCCATATATTATACAGTGCCATATATTATACAGTGCCATATATTATACAGTGCCATATATTATACAGTGCCATATATTATACAGTGCCATATATTATACAGTGTCATATATTATACAGTGCCATATATTATACAGTGCCATATATTATACAGTGCCATATATTATACAGTGCCATATATTATACAGTGCCATATATTATACAGTGCCATATATTATACAGTGCCATATTTTATACAGTGCCATATATTATACAGTGCCTTATATTATACAGTGCCATATACAATGACCGGCAACTGTCCGAAACCGGCAGATTAAACTCGGACATTTTTAACTTGGTCAAACATCTAGCATACCTTGCTGTACTGATTGCAATCGAGCTGAATGTCAGGTCTCACACGTCACCTTGCAATTCCTGTTCCTTTCAAAATGTTAGAAGTGTTTATTTGTTTTCATGGCACAAGTGATGTTGTCACTGTCAAATGATGTCAGAAGTGGTGACGTAGCCAACTTCTCCGTATAAGTCAATGGAAACTCGGACAATCTGCAGGTTTCCTGAATGCGTGAATTTCCCGATAACTCTGTACATATTGAACATGTATCAATTTTATTATACACTCATATGTAGTTAATGGTCTACTATCGATGTGAGTAGTTTTTACTCAGTTTTGAAAGATTCTGTGAAAATGAGGAGTGAAAAACATGAAAGTGTCCGGATTTGGCTGCCGGTCACTGCATTATACAGTGACCGGCAACTGTCAGAAATGGGCAGATGAAACTCTGACATTTTTAGCACAGTCAAACATCTAACATACCTTGCTGTACTGATTGCAATTGAGCTGAATGTTGTCTCTTACATATTATCTTGTATTCCCACTGACTTTCAAAATGTTAAATGTGTTTATTTGTTTTCACGGCACGAGTGATGTTGTCACTGTCAAATGACGTCAGAAGTGATGACGTGACCTACATCATCATAGAGCGCAATGTAGAACTCAGACAATCTGCAGGTTTGCTGAATGTATGAATTTTCTGATAATTCTGTATACAGTGACCGGCAGTCAAATCCGGACATTTTCATGTTTTTCACTCCCAATTTTCAAAATACCTTTCAAAACTGTGTAAAAACTGCTCACATCGAAAGAAGATCTTCGACTTTAACGGTCTGTGGAGTTTTAATGATACCAGTTCAATATTAACAGAAATAGCGTGATTTTCACGCATTCAGTAAACCTGAAGATTGTCCAAGTTTCCATTGAGTTATACGGTGATGTTGGTTGCGTCACCACTTCTTAAGTCATTTGACAGTGACAACATCACTCGTCCCGTGAAAACAAATAAACACTTCTAACGTTTTGAAAGGCATAGCATAGGAATTAATAGGTGATGTGGGAGACACAATATTCAGCTCAATTGCAATTAGTACAACACAGTTTTACTCGATATTTGACCAAATTAAAAATGTCTGAGTTAGATCTGCCGGTTTTGGACAGTTGCCGGTCACTGTATGTTGAACATGAATCAATTTTACTCAACACACATATAAAGTTAACGATCTATAGCTACGATTTGTGAAAATCGGGAGTGAAAAACATGAAAATGTCCGGATCTAACTGCCAGTCACTGTAGTGTAGTTTGGAAACGATTTGTGAAAATCGGGAGTGAAAAACATGAAAATGTCCGGATCTAACTGCCAGTAACTGTAGTTTGGAATTATCTTCTCCCCTTTGCTTCAGGCTCAAAGCACCCTCTACTACAAGTATGCGACACCCAGCTTTACTAGGCCTCTTCAATATAGGCCTAGCGCCGACGCGATCAAATTGTCGTACTATTTGGGTGCTCATGAATATTAATGAGCTATAGAATTCAGTTACGTCATCGTATCGTGCACGTGCCGTCAGACTCATAGGCTGTAATTACGTCATCGCATCATGCACGTGCAAGTGGTTACATTCAGGGGGCGGGGCTTATGGAACAGGCCTATTTGATCATACCTGATTGCATAAGCGGAGAGGGTGTTATAAATTGAGCCCGATGCAAAGGAGAGTAGTATGCGATGACTTCAGCCGGATTTGATCATATTCACATGTTTTTTGTAGACATGGCTGGTTCTATTGGTCATTTAGCCATTCATAAATGACCTCATTCCATTTGAAGTGACGTCATGCCATATGACGTCATGCCATATGAAATGACACTGTGTAAAAAGACAGGGCGTGACTAAGGTCATAACACCGGAAGTCACTGTTGCCATGACGAAGGGAAGACTCTCGTGCACGAATGAATAATGATAAGCGGCCATTTGTAAAGCAGATTAGCACCATAAGCGCTTGGGTATTAATCAAAAAGGAGGCCTAAAAAAGCTTAACACCAATCACCCCATTCCATTCCGTTCGATTGTTCTCTGTGAAAGTTAACGTGAATAATATGAGCATATCATGCCGAGTTTAAGGTTTCCACGTCGAGCGAGTCAGCTTCTTTGAACCCACCCCTGGGAAATCTTTTGATGTTCAATTTCAAAGCCGTAACTATATTACATCAATTCCCCACAGATGTGAGTGACATTCACTGAAAGCAATATCATGGTGACCCAATAATAGTTTTCTTCAGTTGATATTGGAAATAGTATTCCTGTGGGCGATAATATAAGTAGGAGTAGAGAGCTGAATAACATCCGCCTTATAACCCAATATAATGTCACTAAAGAGAATATTCGCCCACAGCATATATAAATATATATTTATATAAATATATATATATATATATATATATATATATATATATATATATATATATATATATATATATATATATATATATATATATATATATATACATATCTATAAATATTCTAAGCAGAGAGGCATCAAATTATCTACAAATGTTCATCACACGATACATATATGTGTGTGTATTTGTGTGTTTGTGTGTGCAAATGTGTGTATGTGTATGAATGTGTGTGAATGTGTGTGTGAATGTGTTTGTGTGAAAAAAGAATCAGGCACGATCTTATTTATGCCAGGTTTCATATAGTTTCTTAACATGATTATGAGAGGCCCACAGGCTCATGTATTTCGAGCACATGAAGTGATGACGTTTTTTTATGAGATCATTAGATATGCAATCTTTTGCAAGGTCAATCCCACTGCGTAATGTACTGTTTATGCCTCAGTCACATTTAAGAATTGCTTGTATATGGAAAGGGAAATATGGAAATGCAAAGTATATGTAGTGATATTTTTTTCTAGCGCTGCGAACCCCTGCAGATATCAATTAAGCTGTTTATTCATTGGATTGATATAATTTTGCTCCCCGCTTATGTCTCAAGCAAACTTAACATGTGATTTATGATTCGATCTGTATTAGATTTAATTAAGAAATCTTTGTCACGCGCATGTGATGTAAATTATCCAGCGAGATATTTTGTATTGCAGGTTCTCCTGTATATATATATATATATATATATATATATATATATATATATATATATATATATATATATATATATATATATATATTGAGCTTTGTGACATCTTGATATACAACATTTGGATATGTAGATTTTTACTTTTATTATATCAGACATTGGGGCATCTAAGCACGAAGTCCTGTGCCATCTCGATTGACCCTATGTTTTTAAATCTAAATATTTAACACTGTAACATCGGGAGATCAAGCAACATTACTACTCTTTGCACTTTGTGTTATCTGGACATTTCAAACACATTTTTAATCTCGATATTTAGCTCTGACATAGTTGTTTGGTATCATAGTTAGGCATTAATTCATCTAGTTTAATTACTTGTACCCGGGCTCATCGCCCTTTCGTAGAGTCTGACAATCTTATAGCTTCGTCTCTCGCATATATATTCGCTGTGATGAGGGCTTCTCCTCACATTCATGTTGGTCTTACATGTAGTTTGTCCTAATATTCAGGATGGTCCTCTATTCAAGTTGTCCTTACATAAAAGTTGTTGTTACATTCAAGCTGTCCTGACATTCAAGTTGTTCTAATATTCAGAATGTTCCTATTTTCCAGTTGTCCTTACATTTGGGTCGTCCTTACATTCAGGTTGTCCTAACACTCAGGTTGTCCTTACACTCAGGTTGTCCTAACACTCAGGTTGTCACTACACTCAGGTTGTCCTCACACTCAAGTTGTTCTTACACTCAGATTGTCCTTACACTCAGGTTGTCCTTACACTCAGGTTGTCCTAACACTCAGGTTGTCCTTACACTAAGGTTGTCCTTACACTCAGGTTTTCCTAACACTCAGGTTGTCCTAACACTCAGGTTGTCCTAACACTCAGGTTGTCCTTACACTCAGGTTGTCCTTACACTCAGGTTGTCCTTACACTCAGGTTGTCCTTACACTCAGATTGTCCTTAAACTCAGGTTGTCCTTACACTCAGGTTTTCCTAACACTCAGGTTTTCCTAACACTCAGGTTTTCCTAACACTCAGGTTGTCCTTACATCTAACATATGTTGTCCTTACACTCAGGTTGTCCTAACACCCAGGTTGTCCTTATATCTAACATATGTTGTCCTTACACTCAGGTTGTCCTAACACCCAGGTTGTCCTTATATCTAACATATATTGTCCTTGCACTCAGGTTTCCTTAACTTTAAGTTGCTCTTAAATCCAGGTTAGTCTTATAGTAAGTATTCCCTTTCAAAAATGTTACCACTGCAATTAAGTTGCTTTTATGTTCAGGATCAGCCTACTTTTACTTTATATTATAGTCCTGAAAGACATTTTACTTTTTCAAACTACAAATGTTGTTTCCCTTCAGCTTTGTCCCTAATACTGAAATAAGTAGAAGTCTTTAAGGAATCAGTGAGGTGATTGTGAATGAGTCACGTGACTACGGATGAGACCATTGGCGGTGTAATCTACAAACTAAATCAACCTTTTGTTGTGTCATGTAAAAATAAACGCTGCAGGGAAGAACAAAACCTTCTGCTGCCGAACGCTGTGTTAAAATAGAAACGATGGCGTTTCCTAGAGACGAGCAGGGTAGTGATTTGTAGAGCCACTTATACGTGATAGATAATCGATAAATATTGTCATCACGTGACTGGCGGGCGTGATCAGAACGAGGCTGGTCCTGTCAACAGCCACAGGACGCTCTGCAATGTGATTGGTGCGGACCAGTTATTCGTGGATTGGGCTTACATGTAAGGATGACATATAGTAAAACGGGGTGGTACAAATGTTCCTATCTGTACCTGCCAATGGTTTCACATAATATGTTTCATTTGAGTCTTGTTATTTTTTGGCTTTGAAATTACAAAATCAGTATATGTATTTTCAGCTATTTCACATGTTGTTATAGATAAAGACGTTCACTAGAACATGCATGTAATGCCGTACTCTTGAAGAAGATTGACAGAGTTTTTTGCATTATGAAATAGACACGATATTACAAACTCCCGTCCTGAAAAGCAAATCATCGCGCTGAGTTTGTCGTTATCTGTAGTTCTATATATCAAAGTACTTGTACATGTATATATATATGATATGTGAATTCAAAAATAGTCCTGTACATGTAGATTTGTATCAATGTATATTTAAATCGGTAGTACAAATATTCAGAAGTAAAGTTTATTGGGATAAATCATGTTCCTTGTTTGCTATTTACTGTCCTCAGCTCACAGCCGTAGATAAAATAAAATACATGTTTGATTTGCAGTTATAAAATATCAAGTAAAATATTGACCTGATTACCAATAAACACAGATTTACCAACCAATGAAATATCAATCAGCAATGTAAAAGCATATATAATGTAATCTTAATTTTTAAAAAAATCAAAAAAATCAAACATATGTTGCTTATAATCAGTTGGGGCCAAGCCAAGCATATATTTGATCAACCATGAACGTAGTCATTATTGGGCCACACATGAGGTATGCATGACCAAATAGTGCAACGCAACATCAATGATGTCATGCATGACCTTATTTGGTCAAGTTAATGCGTGACCAAATAGTTGTTTGGCTCCATGGATCTTATATTTTCAGATTAGACAAAAAGTTTTTCAAGCCTGTGTCACCCTCTGACAGTTTAAGGGAGGGTTTACAAGCCTGTGTCACCCTCTGACAGTTTAGGGGGGATTTACAAGCCTGTGTCACCCTCTGACAGTTTAGGGGGGGTTACAAGCCTGTGTCACCCTCTGATAGATTAGGGGAGGGTTTACGAGCCTGTGTCACCCTCTGACAGTTTAAGGGAGGGTTTACAAGCCTGTGTCACCCTCTGACAGTTTAGGGGGGATTTACAAGCCTGTGTCACCCTCTGACAGTTTAGGGGAGGGTTTACAAGCCTGTGTCACCCTCTGATAGTTTAGGGGAGGGTTTACGAGCCTGTGTCACCCTCTGACAGTTTAGGGGAGGGTTTACGAGCCTGTGTCACCCTCTGACATTTTAGGGGAGGGTTTGGTTTTTACAGCCAATGAGCAGCTAGTCTACACATGACTAGAGTCCTGAGTCGGGCCACTGCCGTGTGGTCAAGGCTTCAAATTATACCCTAGCCGCGGCAAACAAGTTTGGGAGCTTGAAGAGCCACTGAGGCACAACGCGTCAAGAGACGTGACAGAAGCGAATTGGCTGCTCATCTGTCGCGAGGCAAGGTCTCGTGGTGAACGAGAGTTGGGTGGTAATGCGTCATTGATGAACGAGATGTGTCTGCGTGAGGGATACAAGAGCGAGTTCGGCCGTGCAAACATCGCCGTAATGTTATCATGGTAGGCAAGTTGTGTGTGTATAGCGAGGCATAACAGTTAGAGATCCTATCTGATTGTATCCAGATCGCCTACTTCTCTCAGATGAGGGTCACTCAATATTAAGAGCTACTCACTGTTGAGAGCTGCTCTCACATAAAAGTGGACCGTACCGGGATAGTGAAATATAAACACTTATTCTTACACCAAGGTAAGTTTTAATGATTTATATTATAACAAATTAATGTGTTCAGATATATCAAAACACAAAAAGTTATAAAAAAAACACATAAAAACTAGAAGATGAAAACATTTTTTCATCTAAAAATCTGTTTTTATCATCTATTTTTTTTTTCATAACGTTTAATTAGTTGTCCTCCATAATATGAAAATCTACAACAGTCCTCACATTATGACGGTAGTTTTACAATTACTTGTGACTGCTTATTCAGTTTAGTTTCATGATCATGAGCACGCACAGAAGTAGCTCAGTTTGAGTGGAAAACTCACCACAGAAGCCCGATGCCGTAAAATATGAGGATTTCCAATGCAGAATGACATCTCATTGTTGCCAGAGAGAAAATGGGCCTGAACATATATACCGAGGATGGCGGGCATAACATGATGGCCACCATGCTGCCCTGCGCATATACACAGTGGCACATTACAGCACACTGGCGTATCCAGGATTCTGCTAAGGGGGGTAAATGGAATGGGGGTGTAGGGAGTGGGTCATGTAGAAAATGTATAATTCTTGCACTGCATCTCCAATTTTTTTGTTTCTGCAAATACAGTCAGACCTCGCCGGACCGTCCCCCGATAATCCGGCATATCAATTACCGACAGTGATTTGGCTGCAACCATTCTAATCTTTCTTTATTTGTATTCATTTGATGTCCGTTTCATCAAACCGTCAGACTCGTGAAACCGGCAGAATTATGTGTGACAGACCATGACGGACTGGCGGGGCTTGACTGTACAACAGTACATACAACAGTCCACCGGCCTGCCCAGGAAAAGGGGGTGGTGGGGATGGGGAGTTTTTTGGGGATGGGGGGTATTTTGGGGTGGGGGTGGGGGTATTTTGGGATGGGGGGTATTTTGGGGTGGGGGGCAAACCTGTTTTAAGATGGCATTGCAACGTTTGAATACCGGCATTTTATAAATGCAAAAATTGTGCAGCAAATCTTTTGGAGTCCCCCGTTTCTGGACCCGCCTTTGGAACACAAATGTAGAACTGATTGCATTTTATTGATTGCCAAGTTGGTTATGTTCTGGCCTGGCCCCTGTCCGATTTATCACTATTGGTCTCATTGTGTAAGTTTTTCACACATGAAATTTTTCACACAATTTATTATACCGTATCCTTAGCATAGGATGTTTGGTAGCTTTTGTCTTATTTCGCAAGAAATAATAAAAAAGGGCTTAAATTATCATTCAGTTATTGTAGTGTTTTGCTCATAAACCCGGCCATAAATTTATTAAGTTCTCCAAATTTTTTTTAAAAGTAATTCGACTTTAATTAACTACCATACATTTCCATACATTTATTTCAAAACGTGTGCAACAAATGTTGAGTTGTATCTCACTTCTCCCACTTGCAATTGGGAAAGAACATTGCTATTTTCTCTTAAACGTTATTGTAGTGTTTTGCTCATAAACCCGGCCATCAATTTATTAAGTTCTCCAAAGTTTTGTTTTAAGTAATTCGACTTTAATTAATTACCATACATTTCCATACATTTATTTCAGAAAAAAGTAACCCCCCAACGAGAGTGGATAGTTTATATATAGGAAAATAGCCTCCGGTGCCCTGTATATCTATATATGAATATATGGTGACAATAATCGAAAAAAGGTCACTTATACATTAAAAATTACTGAGTATCTCAAGTTTCTCCAGGTATTAATTACGTCATAGTTACGTAAGTGCTCAGAAACAGTCTTCCAGGAGGTCGACATGGCATTTCTCTCTGTGTTACCTTATATTGTAATGATATGTATCGTCAATTTCTGTAGATTTCTCAGAAGTAATGCGAATCTGGATGAGAGTTACTGTGCCGGTCCCCGAGAGATTGCCTCAGCTTTGCAACTGGTGACGTAATGCTGAGAATGGCGCCGTGCCCAGAATTGATGACGACTATCCAGTTTCAGACAAACATCTATCAGGTCACGCCTAAACGGGATAAATATGATACCATGAAGGTCACCAGAAGGTCACCAGAAGGTCACCAGAAGGTCACCAGAAGGTCACCAGAAGGTCACGCAATGCATGAACTCATAGAATCATGCAGAAGTTATATGTAACTCATATGAAGCACACGTTGTCTTCAAATTGTTGAATCACGTTTATGCGTGACTCAGTGAGTGTTTGGCTTCGACTTGTGTTATTGAGGTTCAATTTTGTTTATCGTAGCCTGAAGAATCAGATTCAGTTTGCTGCAGTGAGAAGACGATGATTTGGGTCATCATTTAATCATTTAACTATAGAAATAAAATTAGTTACTCATTAGACAAAAGGAAATGGAACAGAGATAGATCAAAAGACAATAATTGCGTTGTGCATATTAAACAAAGTTGGAAAGATAATATTGGACAATGCATTTGATTTGTTTCGGATATGAACAAATGCTTCAGAAAGTCCTCAACATATTTTGATATTTATTGATGAGGGACTGAGTGAAATGGCTAATATACCTATGATGTCAATAAGACATCACCAATGACACTACACATGTCCTTGGTATTTCCAAGTATACTGTATTGTTCAAACCTGTGACGTCACTGCATTGTTCATAACTGTGATGTCATGCCATATCAATTGATGTCAACAAGGTCAATGGTGCTTGTTGTCACCTGGAAAAAGCCAGTGTTATAGACACAGCCACCTGCCCTGTCCTCTTACCACTGAATTAAGACACGTTTACCAGCTGCTCATTGCGGGAATGGACACGCTCAAACTCACTGCACCTTCCTATTAACTCTCCGATAGGACGCGGTAAGAGAAGACGATCAACGCTTTAACTGTCATCCATTTAGAAATATACGGTTTATACCTTACTTCACTGGAATTACTCTCCTTTGCATCGGGTTCAGTATATAACACCCTCTCCGCTTATGCGATGAGATATGTTCAAATAGATCTGTTCCATTAGCCCCGCCCCTTGAATGTATCCAACTGCACGTGCACGGTGCGATGATGTAATTACAGCCTGTCAGTAGGACAGCACATGCATGATACGATGACGTAACTCGAATCTCTTGCTAATTAATATTCATGAGCGCCCAAATAGTACGACATTTGGTCGCGTCGGCGCTAGGCCTATATTGAAGAGGCCTCGTAATATTGAGACAAATGATGATCATTTTGAAAACGATTCTCACTGTTTAAATGATAATTCCCCTGTTGTAAGTACAAGTACGACCCCTGTAGTAATAACAAGTAACCATATTCAAGTCTAACAAGTAACCATATTCAAGTCTACCAAGTAACCATATTCAAGTCTACCAAGTAACCATATTCAAGTCTACCAAGTAACCATATTCAAGTCTACCAAGTAACCATATTCAAGTCTACCAAATAACCATATTCAAGTCTACCAAGTAACCATATTCAAGTCTAACAAGTAACCATATTCAAGTCTAACAAGTAACCATATTCAAGTCTACCAAGTAACCATATTCAAGTCTACCAAGTAACCATATTCGAGTCTACCAAGTAACCATATTCAAGTCTACCAAGTAACCATATTCAAGTCTACCAAGTAACCATATTCAAGTCTAACAAGTAACCATATTCAAGTCTACCAAGTAACCATATTCAAGTCTAACAAGTAACCATATTCAAGTCTACCAAGTAACCATATTCAAGTCTACCAAATAACCATATTCAAGTCTACCAAGTAACCATATTCAAGTCTAACAAGTAACCATATTCAAGTCTAACAAGTAACCATATTCAAGTCTACCAAGTAACCATATTCAAGTCTACCAAGTAACCATATTCGAGTCTACCAAGTAACCATATTCAAGTCTACCAAGTAACCATATTCAAGTCTACCAAGTAACCATATTCAAGTCTAACAAGTAACCATATTCAAGTCTACCAAGTAACCATATTCAAGTCTAACAAGTAACCATATTCAAGTCTAACAAGTAACCATATTCAAGTCTACCAAGTAACCATATTCAAGTCTAACAAGTAACCATATTCAAGTCTAACAAGAAACCATGTTCAAGTCTAACAAGGAAGACTATTTGAGTGAATCTATCATTCTATTTTTGACTTCGTCCGATCTTAGTCAGTACATTGCTGTTTAACCCTAAGGGACTAGGCTATCTAAATTTTGTTGATTGGCTGGACTAACCAATTTTTGTCTGGACTAGTGTATTCACATACTAAATTGATAACATTTATAACCATGGTTACTAAATTTGCTTAATGAAGTGCTGGGGTCAAAGTTCATGATTCAGTCAGCCTGACGTCATTATCCTGATTAAATTGTAACAAGTTGCAGCCCTTCAGAATGTTACAAATTACGTCATTGGCCAGAACAATTGGGACGTCAACGTCCTTCCTGTCTGTTGCCGGTGGTGGACGTTGCCGTCCTTCCCGTCCGTTAGGCGTTAAATTGTGCATTTTCTATTATTGTTTCATCTTCAGGAATAGCCAGTGCTGTGATCCCATTACTATAATATGTTGATGAGTTTTTATTTCACTTTTCACATCTCCCATTCCATATTCCAGCACACATGTGCACTTTCTCTGATCATTGTCTTTGTTATTGTCCACAAAAGCTAGAACATATTAGTCCAGCTACCAGCATAATTACACCCTGGGGAACACCAGCCCTTTTATGGTATAATAATCAATATTCTGAGTGGCCAATGCGGCGTCCCTCTACGCTTATAGCCTCGCCCACCGCACTCACCAAAATATAACATATTGCTACTAGTCTGAACATGTTAGATTACCTATAGCTGTATCCATGGGCTGATTATACACTAGTTAATACTACCACAATATCTGAATATAAACCCAGTCATATGTGGCTATGGTCTGGGTGTCTGTCATGGTTTCAGCATTTTAGAAGTTCAGACATTTATTTTTAAGCTTTAGGACGGGAATATAAGTTGTTAAGATATCATGTGACTGCAGCTGATTGATAGATGTTATTTAATCATGACGTCTATGTTGAACCGATACCATAATCGACAAGATAGATATATTATGTTACTCTTCCAGAATGATTTGTTCATCAAACATTAAAACCAATCATATTCCAAAATAAGACTTAGACCTTTTATTTGTCAGACTGAATGAAAAATAATGAAATCCATTCATATCTTTCTTTGACTGGGAGTATGGCTATAATTGTCTGACACAAGCTGGCTGAAGTCAATTATCCGGCTGAACTCAATAATCCGGCTTAATCTTCAAGTGATTAGCACAATTGGAAAGTTGGCAGTTAATGATGAGGTGTCAAGTTACAAAGATTCCACCATGTCTCGTACGTCTGATACTGACAGTATTATATGATACTACCCTCCATACTGACAGTATTACACGATACTACCCTCCATACTGACAGTATTACATGATACTACCCTCCATATTGACAGTATTACACGATACTACCCTCATACTGACAGTATTACACGATACTACCCTCCATACTGACAGTATTACATGATACTACCCTCCATACTGACAGTATAACATGATACTTCCATCCATACTGACAGTATAACATGATACTGCCTCCATACTGACAGTATTACATGATACTTCCCTCCATACTGACAGTATAACATGATACTACCCTCCATACTGACAGTATTACATGATACTACCCTCCATACTGACAGTATTACATGATACTACCCTCCATACTGACAGTATTACATGATACTTCCCTCCATACTGACAGTATTACATGATACTTCCCTCCATACTGACAGTATTACATGATACGACTCTCCATACTGACAGTATTACATGATACTGCCCTCCATACTGACAATATAACATGACACTGACCTCCATACTGACAATATTACATGCCACTGCCCTCCATACTGACAGTATTACATGACACTGCCGTTCATACTGACAATATTATATGGTACCACCCTCCATTCTGACAGTATTACATAATACTACCCTCCATACTGACAGTATTACATGATACTAACCTCCATACTGACAATATTACATGACACTGCCCTCCATACTGACATTATTACACGATACTACCCTCCATACTGACAGTATTACATGAAACTACCCTCCATACTGACAGTATTACATGATACTACCCTCCATACTGACAGTATTACATGATACTACCCTCCATACTGACAGTATTACATGATACTTCCCTCCATACTGACAGTATTACACGATACTACCCTCCATACTGACAGTATTACACGATACTACCCTCCATACTGACAGTATTACATGATACGACTCTCCATACTGACAGTATTACATGATACTGCCCTCCATACTGACAATATTACATGACACTGGCCTACATACTGACAATATTACATTACACTGCCCTCAATACTGACAATATTACATGCCACTGCCCTCCATACTGACAATATTACATGACACTGCCCTCCATACTGACAATATTACATGCCACTGCCCTCCATACTGACAGTATTACATGATACTGCCCTCCATACTGACACTATTACATGATACTACCCTCCATACTGACAGTATTACATTATTACTACCCTCCATACTGACAATATTACATGACACTGCCCTCCATACTGACATTATTACATGACACTGGCCTACATACTGACAATATTACATGACACTGCCCTCCATACTGACATTATTACATGACACTGCCCTCCATACTGACAATATTACATGACACTGCCCTCCATACTGACAATATTACATGCCACTGCCCTCCATACTGACAGTATTACATGATACTGCCCTCCATACTGACACTATTACATGATACTACCCTCCATACTGACAGTATTACATTATTACTACCCTCCATACTGACAATATTACATGACACTGCCCTCCATACTGACATTATTACATGACACTGCCCTCCATACTGACAATATTACATGACACTGCCCTCCATACTGACAATATTACATGCCACTGCCCTCCATACTGACAGTATTACATGACACTGCCCTTCATACTGACAATATTACATGGTACCACCCTCCATTCTGACAGTATTACATAATACTACCCTCCATACTGACAGTATTACATGATACTAACCTCCATCCTGACAGTATTACATGATACTACCCTCCATACTGACAGTATTACATGATACTGCCCTCCATACTGACACTATTACATGATACTACCCTCCATACTGACAGTATTACATTATTACTACCCTCCATACTGACAATATTACATGACACTGCCCTCCATACTGACATTATTACATGACACTGCCCTCCATACTGACAATATTACATGACACTGCCCTCCATACTGACATTATTACATGACACTGGTCTCCATACTGACAATATTACATGATACTACCCTCCATACTGACAGTGTTACATTACACTGCCCTCCATACTGACAATATTACATGATACTGCCCTCCATACTGACAGTGATATATTACACAAAAGACGTTATTCTGATATTGAGACTTTCTTGGATTTTCATGAAAATGTGGTATCAGAAAATGATACGAATATGAGAGAAATATACTCATCTATTCTCGTATTATCAATGGCGGTACCATGATTTGTCTAAAGCCCCAGTAATTACAGGCATAGTACCAAACAATAGTCATTTATACTGTCAAGATCCACCAGGAACTCTTGAACAAAGAGGTGTGCAGTTTTTTTATTTGAATTGATTATTTTATCTTATCAACGACCTTTTCAGCACTATTTTTGGCTTTATAAGGTTAGATGAAAGCCTGTGACCGTGACTCAATGAATGGTTTGGGTGTTTATCTTAGGTTATCACATAGACATGATAACCAACTAAGTAATAGATATTCTACATCTTTCCTGTCTTTTTCTAGTAGATGATGTCAAGTGAATGTGTGCTATGGGTATTAAGGGTATTTATGGGTGTTGGTAGTGAGTGCCCCCTAGTGGCAGAGGAGTAAATTACCAAAATACTGTACTTGATGGGAATTGGTACATATACGGTGTAAAAATACATTCCCTATTAAGTCAAAAGTATTCATGACATGAATCAATATTTAAACACTACAATATTTGAACTATAAGGTATGATTACAATATATTTCTTTCAAAATAGTATTTTGTCCAAATTTTCGTTGATGATAGTTTTGATGAGATATGAAGAAGACAAGCAAATAAGTTCTGCAGATTACACAAAAGAAGTAGGCTTGTTTTTAGCTGCATTTATTTCATTTCATTGGGAAGAAAATTCACTGTGATCCTAGTGAAACATTTTGATTTGTATAATTTGGAAACTAAAAGGAAGTTTGGCAATCAGATATGTAAAGGGAGAACTTTGTATAATCAAAGAAATTCCATTGTGCTTTTGAAATAATAAATCAATAATTTTATTACAAAAATGAATACCATAAAATGTAATTTCATGACTTGAAAGTTTTAATGTAAAAGGAACTCTTTTTGACAGTTGAGCATTTTTCCTGTATTTTTTGAAAACGTTTCATTTTGGCATAAAAAGAAAGTAGTTCCCTCAGAAAATCTGCCACCAGAGGACACTCACTACCAACACCCATAAATACCCTTAATACGCCTTGAGTTTCTGAATAGCAGAAACATGGTGCTAGTACCAATATCCATTCATTCTAGGAACACTGGTGTTTGTACTGAATATTTAAGTAACTACTCTCAGAGACCTTGATTTCTGGCAACAATTAATGAAACAAACAATAAAATTGATTTCTGTAAGCATAAGAGGTTAGCGATCTTGGCTTTACCTCGCCAATCACCACAAGCCTCAGGCGAATGCACGCCGAACTGGGCCCATAGATTCCAATATATGCACTGCCTGTTATAATTATCACATTTCTTTTTCTTTGACCCCTCTGTCCTCTTTTCCCTAAAAGTATAAAAAGGTGACTTGTCCAAAATAAAATTGATTAAGATTTGATATTGTCTTGAAGAACACATGTCATTTATCAACCACAAAAAAAACAGATTCCAATCATAAGTTGATGATCAAAATCATCTTAATATTCTGAGATTCTATCAGAACCATGTCCTTGTCTTGTAATCTGGTAAAAACTATATGTTGTTTTTCAGGTAATCTATTGTCTGTTGAATCCATTCACAACAGGCAGATGATGCAAATCATACAATACATCTCAATGAAGAGCTGTTGCCTAGGGGAATAAAAAAAACCTATTTCCCTCAGCACTCAGGGCATTGACTGTCTGAATTATTGATAGGTTCTGCACAGCTTTCTCATATTAACTGTGTAGTTCTGTGTAGGATACCCATTTGATAATCTGCCCTCTGCAGTAAAGTGCATGAATATATGCGTTCATGTATATCCAGATTGCTTTTTGAGTTCAGTTTATAATTGTGGAACACATAATTTGTCAAAAAAGATCAAGATCGATGCAATGCTTTTTTACCTGTAGGTCCATATCAAGTCCATATATATGTGCAATCATGTCTATCCATATCAGACTTTGTATAATTGAATAAAAGGCAGCAGTTAGGCTCAATGTTGCTATTCTATGTTATATGAGTGGGTAGTCAAGAATGATAGCAATTCACTGACTGTTTTTTTATCATATTTAGATTACACCAAATCAGTTACCTATTTTAGTCATCTCAAAGGTTCAAAATTGATGAATCTTGTTAGTCATGCATATGATCAGTTTTAGTCATGCATATGATCAGTTTTAGTCATGTATATGATCAGTTTTAGTCATGCATATGATCAGTTTTAGTCATGCATATGATCAGTTTTAGTCATGCATATGATCAGTTTTAGTCATGCATATGATCAGTTTGATGATTCCTTTTGGTCATAGTGGATTAAATCAGTTCAGTAACTCTTTGGGTTATAACTTATTATATCAATTCAGGGACTCTTTTGGTCATAATGGATTAATAAAATATTCTCTATATTCTGATAATATGGGTGATCCTACACTCTGATAATATAGGTGATCTTACACTCTGATGATATTGGTGATCCTACACTCTGATAATATAGGTGATCCTACACTCTGATAATATAGGTGATCCTATAATCTGATGATATATGTGATACTACACTCTGATGATATAGGTGATCCTACACTCTGATGATATAGGTGATCCTACACTCTGATGATATAGGTGATCCTACACTCTGATAATATAGGTGATCCTACACTCTGATAATATAGGTGATCCTACACTCTGATGATATAGGTGATCCTACACTCTGATGATATAGGTGATCCTACACTCTGATGATATAGGTGATCCTACACTCTGATAATATAGGTGATCCTACACTCTGATGATATAGGTGATCCTACACTCTGATAATATATGTGATACTTCACTCTGATAATATAGGTGATCCTACACTCTGATGATATAGGTGATCCTACACTCTGATAATATAGGTGATCCTACACTCTGATAATATAGGTGATCCTACACTCTGATAATATAGGTGATCCTACACTCTGATGATATAGGTGATACTACACCCTGATGATATAGGTGATACTACACTCTGATGATATAGGTGATCCTACACTCTGGAAATATAGGTGATCCTACACTCTGATAATACAGGTGATCTTACACCCTGATGATATAGGTGATCCTACACCCTGATGCTATAGGTGATCCTACACTCTGATAATATAGGTGATCCTACACTCTGATGATATAAGTGATCCTACACTCTAATAATATATGTGATACTTCACTCTGATAATAGAAGTGATCCTACACTTTTATAATACAGGTGATCCTACACTTTTACAATACAATTGATGACGCTACGCACTGTTATAATATAGGTGATATGATCACTGTAAAAGGTATTCTCTGTTTATCTGGCATTTCCTACTTTATATGAGTGACACTGTACACGTTGTTCAGGCAGTCCCCATGCCTGTGTTAGCATTGGTTAACTTTTCCACGTGATATAAATCCTCATTTACAAGATTAGGTCCCGGCTAAAGTGAAGCAGACACAGAGCAGAATCTTGACCAGAATACAAAGTCTGGCAACTATTAAGGCACACCGTCTTAAACGGCAGCAATCGTTGTGACATTATATTGCTCTGTATGATATCAGTCATTACTTCAGCGACTATAAAATATCAGATTCAAAGACATTTGAATATGTGAGTGTTACAACCAACAGTTTATAACCAATATGTGAATGTTACAACCAAACAGTTTATAACCAATATGTGAATGTTACAACCAAACAGTTTATAACCAATATGTGAATGTTACAACCAAACAGTTTGTAACCATTCTAGTTTCCCAGTCTGATTACTCTTTGGTTAACCTTTTGAAACGGGCCTCAGCTCATGTGTGGAATGTGGCATGAATTCTATCTCGGCACAACCGAGGATCGAACCCACGACCTTTGGATCACCACGGAGAAACTGGAGCTAATAATCTGCCAAGTCTTGAAATGACCCTTAAATAAAGAGAGCTATTGATAACAATATCGGTCATGAATGCATCTAGTATACAAAATAAACGCTACGACGAACATTACTCGGTTATTTCCAAAAGGAAACGCAATTATATCTCTGATGGCGTCAATATTATGTAATATTGCACGATGGTAATGAGGTTCTTATAGAGGAGATGTGACTCGAAATCAGCAAATATCGGGTTTCAGCAGATATTTCAAGGACAATGTCATCAAAATCAATTCTCTGTTGAAGAGCCAATATTATTTTACTCTTCACAACCACCATATTAATTATCAAAGGAAGTGCTCCTGCGGCCATGTTTATTTGATATGCCGCTTTTCTTCCTCAGTTCTCAGAGAGTTGTAATTGTAGTGCTGACTGACCAGTCAGGAGTCAATAGTCGATAATGGAGTCAAGCAACAATAGAATTGGCGAAGGAGCTTGAGGGAGGCAGTTAACTGCTTCATGAAACCTGGGCCAGATGGCTTACCACACTGTACTAAGCCTCATGCGCAAACTATTATGGGATAGCATGCAAGAATATCCTCATTGGCCTTCTACGCAATTGGATAAAAAACTTGTTTCTTGTGATTTTCTTTGAGTACGGAAGAAGGTTTTTAGCTGTACCTCTGCAGAGCTTCTGCAATGAGGAGGAAAATAAATCGGTCATTCTGTCTGTCCGGTAACTTTCGTCCTCTCCTGTGAAACTACTGGTCGGAGTTCTTATCTATAGGTAGATAAGATATATTTCCAGTGGACCAATTCTAACATTTTCCGCTTAACCTCTTTTTTATGATTTAAAGAAAAATGTCATTGCCATCACTGTGTTGTCGGAGAGGCTACCATTTTGAATAACATGATACATATCGTCAGCCAATGAGAATCTAGATAACAGCAAAAGTTAAAGCCGAATTAAATATGTAATGTGCATTTTGATTGACTGAAATATAGTTAGATAAAATAAATAGAAAGAAAACAATGATCAGTGCAGCTGGTTGTAAGGCCAGTGGCCTATTTGTATTAAGTGTAAGTTGTTTCTTTGCTATAAGGCATATGCATCTATATATGACGTTTATGAAGTTTAACATGTGAAATATTCAGTCATAATCTTAGCACTGTTCATAGAACTGTTTTACATTCTGAATGTATTTTACGTTGAAATACTAATACTTGCATCTAAAGTTGAATTAGAACATTGATATCCTTTTATAAGGAAATATGATAAATCTATATTTCCCGGCCATATTTGCCAGATATAAGTCATCCACAGTGACTTTGGAATAGGTCAGCATTTGGCAAAAAAACTCTATATCAGTATATCATTTCAGTTGTATATATAGCTTTGGAGACTTCATACTCTGAAACATGACAACAGATTCCAAATTAAAATAGGTCCCCTTTTCATTAGAACTTAAAAGGGAATCTTTTTCATCAGTTCTCCTTATAACATCCTCAGATGTCCACGGAATGAATGACATCATTTAAGAAGGTTTGGGGGTAACCGGAAACGGAAGTGAGACTAATTGTCCACACTCTAATGGTGGGTCTGTGTGAAGTCTTTGGCCTATTATAGCTCAGTCCTCGCCAATCCATCTTGTCTAGCTTTGTTTCCAGCCAACTTTGATGGTGAAGTCAGAAGAGGACACATTGATCAATGTGTTCTGAGCAGCTTTGACCCTGTGAGTTCACACATTCTGGCGCTCAGAGTACAGGTACCTTCTTATTATGTTATACAAATGGTATTGATGGGTTTGAAGTTATTTTGCTGGAACTTTGATGTGAGAGAGATAACTGATACTGTTTATGATGAATGGGGGGTTTCGTTATGAGATTTGTGATGATCAGGAATAAAGAGCTTGAGAAGACAATATCAATCTACTATCTATTTATTAACTTAATAAAGTATATACTAGACTCTATCTATTCTTAGAAAATATCCAATCAAATAATTTTTTATTCCATTGGAAAAAAGTGAAATGGTGTTTTTACCATCCTTTTATCAACAATGACCATAGGTCGTTTCAAGTCTTTTATATTAACTAGTGTGAAAGTAACACTGCCAGCAATGGGAATTGAACCCATCACATCCCTTTGGTAGGCCTATAGGAGAAAAAGATATTACCTTATATATCTTATTATATGATCAATGGCTTCAACTATGAAACGTTTTTTAGTAAGAGTACATTTTGTCTGTTGAATGTGGCTCAAATCGGTTACATTTTAGTAAGTTGGTCCGTGGTTTATTGTAGACTTTATGATAATTTGAAAAGTTTGTCATCTGTAGCGACATATCTCAGCATGTATTTGATCACCCATGGATTGCCAGCTACAATGAAATAAAATGGCCATATTATCAATGCAGGTTTTAAAACATATCATTATGGCACTAAATGACCTTAATATGTCAATATGCCGTCAAGAATATATTCGTTCATTCAGTACAGCTGGTTTTTAGCTGTACCTCTGCAGAGCTTCTGCAATGAGGAGGAAAATAAATCGGTCATTCTGTCTGTCCGGTAACTTTCGTCCTCTCCTGTGAAACTACTGGTCGGAGTTCTTATCTATAGGTAGATAAGATATATTTCCAGTGGACCAATTCTAACATTTTCCGCTTAACCTCTTTTTTATGATTTAAAGAAAAATGTCATTGCCATCACTGTGTTGTCGGAGAGGCTACCATTTTGAATAACATGATACATATCGTCAGCCAATGAGAATCTAGATAACAGCAAAAGTTAAAGCCGAATTAAATATGTAATGTGCATTTTGATTGACTGAAATATAGTTAGATAAAATAAATAGAAAGAAAACAATGATCAGTGCAGCTGGTTGTAAGGCCAGTGGCCTATTTGTATTAAGTGTAAGTTGTTTCTTTGCTATAAGGCATATGCATCTATATATGACGTTTATGAAGTTTAACATGTGAAATATTCAGTCATAATCTTAGCACTGTTCATAGAACTGTTTTACATTCTGAATGTATTTTACGTTGAAATACTAATACTTGCATCTAAAGTTGAATTAGAACATTGATATCCTTTTATAAGGAAATATGATAAATCTATATTTCCCGGCCATATTTGCCAGATATAAGTCATCCACAGTGACTTTGGAATAGGTCAGCATTTGGCAAAAAAACTCTATATCAGTATATCATTTCAGTTGTATATATAGCTTTGGAGACTTCATACTCTGAAACATGACAACAGATTCCAAATTAAAATAGGTCCCCTTTTCATTAGAACTTAAAAGGGAATCTTTTTCATCAGTTCTCCTTATAACATCCTCAGATGTCCACGGAATGAATGACATCATTTAAGAAGGTTTGGGGGTAACCGGAAACGGAAGTGAGACTAATTGTCCACACTCTAATGGTGGGTCTGTGTGAAGTCTTTGGCCTATTATAGCTCAGTCCTCGCCAATCCATCTTGTCTAGCTTTGTTTCCAGCCAACTTTGATGGTGAAGTCAGAAGAGGACACATTGATCAATGTGTTCTGAGCAGCCTTGACCCTGTGAGTTCACACATTCTGGCGCTCAGAGTACAGGTACCTTCTTATTATGTTATACAAATGGTATTGATGGGTTTGAAGTTATTTTGCTGGAACTTTGATGTGAGAGAGATAACTGATACTGTTTATGATGAATGGGGGGTTTCGTTATGAGATTTGTGATGATCAGGAATAAAGAGCTTGAGAAGACAATATCAATCTACTATCTATTTATTAACTTAATAAAGTATATACTAGACTCTATCTATTCTTAGAAAATATCCAATCAAATAATTTTTTATTCCATTGGAAAAAAGTGAAATGGTGTTTTTACCATCCTTTTATCAACAATGACCATAGGTCGTTTCAAGTATTTTATATTAACCAGTGTGAAAGTAACACTGCCAGCAATGGGAATTGAACCCAACACATCCCTTTGGTAGGCCTATAGGAGAAAAAGATATTACCTTATATATCTTATTATATGATCAATTGCTTCAACTATGAAACGTGTTTTAGTGAGAGTAAATTTTGTCTGTTGAATGTGGCTCAAATCGGTTACACTTTGGTAAGTTGGTCCGTCGTTTATTGCAGACTTCATGATAATTTGAAGTTTGTAGCGAAATATCTCAGCATGAATTTGATCACCCATGGATTGCCAGCTACAATGAAATAAAATAGCCATATTATCAATGCAGGTTTTAAAACATATCATTATGACACTAAATTACCTTAAAATGTCAATGTGCCGTCAAGAATATATTCGTTCATTCAGTACAGCTGGCTTTGTTTGAATTTCACAGAAAATGAACAAAATATCACTGTTGTAAACATTTATTACCAATTATTAACTTTCTGATATGTGTGTTATCATTACAATGTTATAAAGAAAAAGAAAGTTCCCCAGTTACTCTTTGAAAGAAAAATGCATTGATGTCCAATGGCAGGCTTCTATCAGACTAAATACTGCTGAAAAGTTTGTTAATAGAAACAAATTAAATCAATTTCATCTGTCACTGGAATGCAGAGAGTGAGAGATGACGCCTGATAACCATGGTAACGTGCCATTGTCACGAAGCCAATATAACAGCCAACACCACCTAGTGGCAAATAAATCGGTGCTATCGGATTTCTTTGCTAGGCTTGGTGTTTGGTCTTAGTGGTCATATTCTACAATCTGTTAAGAACTTCTTACAGAATTAATGAGGTTAAGATAATCCAATCCGCCTGGGTCTTACATCTCGCCCCTGAAGCCCCAATTTGGATTTGATTGGAGGTTTGTAAGCTCCATTGGACTTAAAAATTGTGTCAGCCACCAGGTGGCGTTTTGTACATGTAA
Organism: Amphiduros pacificus; assembly: GCA_949316495.1. Classification (NCBI taxonomy): domain Eukaryota; kingdom Metazoa; phylum Annelida; class Polychaeta; order Phyllodocida; family Hesionidae; genus Amphiduros; species Amphiduros pacificus. The sequence continues at coordinate 38,250,054 of OX439011.1, read as the reverse complement.
GCGTGTATGGTGTTTTACGTCACTTTGAACATTATTTCAGTCATATCATGACGAGATCTACTCGAACAGATATAGAGCTGCCTTGCTGTATTGTCTTGTCATAATATGTCCTTGACATTACGATTTAAAAGTCCAATTTTACCCTTCAGCGATGGCCCAAGCTCATATCTGTAGTTCTAACATGAGAGAATCAAATTCACAATATCATCACAGAGTAACCAGCGAGCTCTACCCAACTGTGTCATGGCATGTGATCACTTGAAAGTCATTTTGTAGTATTGTCATATCCATCTTAACAAGACTTGGCTCCCATATCAATCATTCGCTACGTTTTTTCTCATACCAGTCCCTGCTCGCCTTCCATAACAGGATTTATCTATCATGTCTGTCCCGCACGTCAATGGTAAAACCGTGCGTTCAGGATCAGCAGCAAGTCAGGCTGTGTATTGATGGTAGTAAAAATATTGATTTGTTTGTTTGTTTGTTTGGGGTTAAACATCACTTTCAACATTATGCCAGTCATTTCGTGATGAGACCTACTTGTAGCAGATATAGTGCTGCCTCACTGATTCGTCATATCGGAGGTCCTTGACATGACAACCTGCCCGGTCACAGATTTACAAGGACAATGGGTTAACCCTTTGGCACGGGCCTCAGCTCATATGTGAAATTGAGTCATGAGTTCAAACCTGGCAAGGCCGGGGATCGAACCCACGACCTTTGGATCACCACAGAGGAACTGGTGCTAGTAAGCTGGCACTCTAACCAACTGCGCCACGGCCCGGGGCCCAGTAAAAATATTGAATGACTAGCATTACTTCCAATGCAATGCAGAATAGCATTGTCTATGAGAGTTGAATATTTTATCTGCATTGTATATGGCATTGGCAATTAAACATTAACATGAAGATACATCAACAAATAAATAAATCAACATAAAAATAAATCGACATAGATGAATTGACATATAGATAAATCGATAAATAGATAAATCAACAAAGATAAATCAAAAATTGATAGATCAACATATAGATAATTCAATAATTACATCAATCAGCAAATATATCAATCAATATATAGATAGATCAATATATAGATAGATCAACATACAAATAAATCAACATATAGATAGATCAACATTTAGATACATTAACAAATAAATTAATCAGCATGTAGTTATCGACATATAGATAAATCGATAAATAGATAAATCAACAAACAAATAGATCAACAAATTAATCAACCTATATAGATACATACATATATATATATACACAAATAGAATAATACTGAGATGTACATTTCACATTGACAGTCCACTCAAGTAATACGTTCAGACGAAGCGTTGTAAATTGCAGGCATGCAGAAAGTGTGAAAGACCGCAAGTCACCAAAGCAATGAAACAAATTAGATATTCCCGTCCCGTATGATGCATGTCAACAGGGGACATATCTTGCCTTCCAAAGCTCAGTCAAGGGCTAAAAATAGATCCCATACAGGCGGACGGGGGACATATAGATCAAGCGGAGAGCGTGTATGAGATATGGCCGGAGCATGTGAAATATTGCCGGGAAGAGAATTATAGCTCCTCTCGTATACCCACAGAAGGGACACCATGCACCTATCATTGCTAGTCTGCTCACTTCACAAACACGGTGCACCTATCATTGCTAGTCTGCCCACTTCACAAACACGGTGCACCTATCATTGCTAGTCTGCCCACTTCACAAACACGGTGCACCTATCATTGCTAGTCTGCCCACTTCACAAACACGGTGCACCTATCATTGCTAGTCTCTGCCCACTTCACAAACATGGTGCACCTATCATTGCTAGTCTGCCCACTTCACAAACACGGTGCATCAATCATTGCTAGTCTGCCAACTTCACAAACACTGTGCACCTATCATTGCTAGTCTCTGCCCACTTCAAAAACATGGTGCACCTATCATTGCTAGTCTACCCATTTCACAAACACGGTGCATCTATCATTGCTAGTCTGCCCACTTCGTAAACACGGTGCACCTATCATAGCTTGTCTCTGCCCACTTCACAAACACGGTGCACCTATCATTGCTAGTCTGCCCACTTCACAAACACTGTGCACCTATCATTGCTAGTCTCTGCCCACTTCACAAACACGGTGCACCTGACATTGCTAGTCTGCTCACTTCACAAACACAGTGCACCTATCATTGCTAGTCTGCTCACTTCACAAACACGGTGCACCTATCATTGCTAGTCTCTGTCCACTTCACAAACACGGTGCACCTATCATTGCTAGTCTGCTCACTTCACAAACACGGTGCACCTATCATTGCTAGTCTGCCCACTTCACAAACACGGTGCACCTATCATTGCTAGTCTGCCCACTTCACAAACACGGTGCACCTATCATTGCTAGTCTCTGCCCACTTCACAAACATGGTGCACCTATCATTGCTAGTCTGCCCACTTCACAAACACGGTGCATCAATCATTGCTAGTCTGCCAACTTCACAAACACTGTGCACCTATCATTGCTAGTCTCTGCCCACTTCAAAAACATGGTGCACCTATCATTGCTAGTCTGCTCACTTCACAAACACGGTGCACCTATCATTGCTAGTCTGCCCACTTCACAAACACGGTGCACCTATCATTGCTAGTCTCTGCCCACTTCACAAACATGGTGCACCTATCATTGCTAGTCTGCCCACTTCACAAACACGGTGCACCTATCATTGCTAGTCTGCTCACTTCACAAACACGGTGCACCTATCATTGCTAGTCTACCCACTTCACAAACACGGTGCATCTATCATTGCTAGTCTGCCCACTTCGTAAACACGGTGCACCTATCATAGCTTGTCTCTGCCCACTTCACAAACACGGTGCACCTATCATTGCTAGTCTGCCCACTTCACAAACACTGTGCACCTATCATTGCTAGTCTCTGCCCACTTCACAAACACGGTGCACCTGACATTGCTAGTCTGCTCACTTCACAAACACAGTGCACCTATCATTGCTAGTCTGCTCACTTCACAAACACGGTGCACCTATCATTGCTAGTCTCTGTCCACTTCACAAACACGGTGCACCTATCATTGCTAGTCTGCCCACTTCACAAACACGGTGCACCTATCATTGCTAGTCTCTGCCCACTTCACAAACACGGTGCACCTGACATTGCTAGTCTGCTCACTTCACAAACACAGTGCACCTATCATTGCTAGTCTGCTCACTTCACAAACACGGTGCACCTATCATTGCTAGTCTCTGTCCACTTCACAAACACGGTGCACCTATCATTGCTAGTCTGCCCACTTCACAAACACGGTGCATCAATCATTGCTAGTCTGCCAACTTCACAAACACTGTGCACCTATCATTGCTAGGCTCTACCCACTTCACAAACACCATGCACCTATCATTGCTAGTCTGCTCACTTCACAAACACGGTGCATCTATCATTGCTAGTCTGCCCACTTCGTAAACACGGTGCACCTATCATAGCTTGTCTCTGCCCACTTCACAAACACGGTGCACCTATCATTGCTAGTCTGCTCACTTCACAAACACGGTGCACCTATCATTGCTAGTCTCTGCCCACTTCACAAACATGGTGCACCTATCATTGCTAGTCTGCCCAAATCACAAACACGGTGCATCTATCATTGCTAGTCTGCCCACTTCACAAACACTGTGCACCTATCATTGCTAGTCTCTGCCCACTTCACAAACACTGTGCACCTATCATTGCTAGTCTGCCCACTTCACAAACACGGTGCACCTATCATTGCTAGTCTGCCCACTTCACAAACATGGTGCACCCATCATTGCAAGTCCCTTCTGCCCATTTCGCAAACACCTATCATTGCTAGTCGTGTTTGCCCAAATCACAAACACTGTGCACATATCATTTATAAACATGTGATGTGTGAATGGGAGGAGAATTTTACTTCTGACCCTGAGAAGAAATCTTTTGCACCTATCATTACATAATTCCTCATACTTTTTTTAAAGGAATTGTAGGTCCTCTCATATCCGTTCAAGCAACACTACTGGGTACCCATCTATGCTGTGCATCGTGAAGTATTACTTGGAAGGAAATTATTACATCTCCTTTTCCCCCACAGAAAATGCACTATAATCATTGAGAATATGAAGTTTTTCTCGGAAGGCAATTATTGCTCCTTCTCTTCCCAAACAGAACACTATTCGCCTATCTTTGCTGATAATTTAAAATTATCATATGGATTGTATACCTTACTGTAGTTTAGAGTAAGACTAAAAATCAAATTTGGAACTGGAAGTTTATTATGTTTATTTTGGAGTAAAACCGAAATAATACCGAAATAAACATTGCTGTGTATTTGTTTGTGAAATATAGCTAATATCTATATTAATTTAATATAGCTGACAATTTTATTAGTTTATAAAATATAGCTAATATCTTTATTAGTTAATAAAATATAGCTCATATCTGTATTAATTTATGAAATACAGCTATATTCATCCTGGTAGGTAGAAATATTGTTATTTGTAAGGGTACCTGCATGCTATATTCCAGGCCTGTCCTTTATCCAGATACTTCCATATGTGAAATATATGGAGTAATTACCACAAACAAATCGTCAGTAAGATCGAGAATCATCATCCATCAAAATAAGTTGGCGTTTTAGGTGCTGTCCTCGTTTCTATGTGCTTACTTAGTGAAGGTAAAGGATGGACCATTAATCATTCACACAGGTTTTAGACATCTAAAAATATCTTTTGACAAATTGATAAATTATTGATTTCACTAGTGTTGAATATGAATCATTAATGTGTTTTGTGATCGAGCTAGGGTCATTTAGAAATGTGCATATTTACGTTTTTGAACATCCCAACATGATTTATGACCTTAAATTTTACAGCTTTATCAGTTTTCCTCTCCAAAAGAGCCAGCCCTGAATGGCTGCCAGGCAGTAAAAACACATTGTTTATATGTAAATAAACTCCCCTAATTCAATTATTTTTGTTTGTACGAAGCATTGCCTTTTAAATCGTAGTAAACCTGTAATTTTACTTATGCATTATCTGCACTAATGCATAATTTTTTTGAAATGTTTATATCTACTGTATACCCATGTAAATGATGCATTACATTATGAATTCATGAATACATTTTATCTTCTGAAAAATATTAGTATGTAAAAATGTAAAAACTCACAAGATAATTTTTTTTTTTAACAAATATTTTTTTATATTTAGTGATTGAGATTTACCGCATTTCAGTTTTATCATGATGAGAGTTGCAGATATAGTGTTGCTTCACTCACTCATCATATTGCAGGTACTTGACATAACATCCATACACTGACCGATTGGCATTATAATGGTTTAAATCTTCAGGCATGGACCTCAGCTACTATGAGAAATTGTAACCTGTATTCAATGCCAGTGCGGCTGAAATCAAAACTACATTTTAAATGATAAATAGTCCATCCCTTACCTGTAAGTGTAAAGAATAAAGAGGCCACGGGCCGTGACGCAGTTGGTTAGATCGCCAGCTTATTAGCACCAGTTCCTCTGTGGTGATCCAAAGGTCGTGGGTTCAAACCCCGGCCGTGTCGGGATTGAACTCATGATACAATTTCCCACATGAGCTGAGGCCCGTGGCTAAAGTGTTAACCCGTTGTCCTTGTAAATATGTGACCGGGCGTGTTGTCATGTCAAGGACCTGTGACATGACAATTCAGTGAGGCAGCACTATATCTGCTACAAGTAGGTCTCATCACGAAATGACTGAAATAATGTTGAAAGTGATGTAAAACCTCAAACAAACAAACAAAACCTGTAAGTGTAATGCCCATAGGAATGGTCAGTAAAAGAGGGGGAATTCTCTACAGACCATTTACAAACTAGCCATGTGGCCATTCAAGACAAGAACAAATATTTTTATGAATCATCAATATTTGAAGTATTCTGTGGGTGGTTAATCATTTTTTATTGTTTGTTTCATTCTTTATTGTTTACCGTTGTCAAAAATGGCCGAAATGTCTGAACCTTCCCATATATTCCTGCCCACTTAATATGCTATAGATGATCTTACTTCATATTGATTTATTCACATCACTAAGCCTTCTCAGATGCTAACTTATAGTAGGCTGCATAAGTGAGCAATTAACAAGGCAGTAATTACTTGGGTGTGACTGCGGCTCATCTCACTGTATAGCTCTAGTGGAATCGATATACCTCATACTTCTCATCTCACAAGCCGTGCAAATGCCCCAGACACACTCTGTGTGGCTCACAAATATTTTTCGATCCTGGACAGGCCTTGGCTGTACACGATTGGGTCCGGCAAGTTAGCCCGGGTTATCCCGTTTCTCCACGATTGAGCCGGCGGGTGCCGGTGGCGGAAGGCGGCAGACGCCGATCTCCGCCCTGTGAATACCCTCGGCGAATTTGGCAGAACAAAATGGGGGATTCGGCGATCTGCCGCTCTCGCCGCCGGCTAGACGGTGGGTGCCAATCGTGTACAGCCCTTGCTGAACCCAAAAGTAGGTCAATGAAGGAGCTCTCGTTTAAACAGGTTCGATTTGGTCATTTTAGCGTGATGTTTGTGCAGCAGGCGACTGAAGCAACAGATTGTTAAGGATTGCTCTGATTGGTTCACCTATATATAGGATTGGTTCACCCATATATAGGATTGGTTCACCCATATATAGGATTGGTTCACCTATATATAGGATTGGTTGACCTATATATATATGATCGGTTGACCTATATATAGGATTGGTTGACCTATATATAGGATTGGATGACCTATATATAGGATTGGTTCACCTATATATAGTATATATAGGTTTGGTTCACCTATATATAGAACAGGGAAACCCCTGAAAATTATGACGTATTTCCGGTTCCATATCTGGGACATTTATTAGTGTCTATTTCAATCCTCTTTGTTAAGCTCTGTTTCTGACTAATAAGAAAGGAGATTCTGATTGTCCAGGGTCAAAGTTCAAATTGGCTGAATGGTGGGTTCAACATCTACCACTTGTAGTTTTACTTTCTCACTGGATTAAAACCGTTGAAACGGGGACCTGACGAATTAATTATTGCCGACGAGATTGTACAAAAAAAAAACATTTCACAATCTTTGGTTGTTGCCATCTAAGCAGATGGTTGGTCTTTGAAGATATTTAGATCACGTATACATGATGGATCACCTTAGAAGGAAAACATATACTATGCATGTTCGCCATTTATTCATGAAGGAATGTTTTATATGCATTGGCATTATCCAGATGCCAGAGCAGGTCATTATGACTGCAGGGCACATGCCTTGGTGGAAACTACTGGCCACATTATGACTGCAGGTCACATGCCTGGGTGGAAACTACTGGCTACATTATGACTGCAGGGCACATGCCTGGGTGGAAACTACTGGCTACATTATGACTGCAGGGCACATGCCTGGGTGAAAACTACTGGCTACAGTATGACTGCAGGTCACATGCCTGGGTGGAAACTACTGGCTACATCATGACTGCAGGTCACATGCCTGGGTGGAAACTACTGGCTGCATTATGACTGCAGGGCACATGCCTGGGTGGAAACTACTGGCTACATTATGAGTGCAGGGCACATGCCTGGGTGGAAACTACTGGCTACATTATGACTGCAGGTCACATGCCTGGGTGGAAACTACTGGCCACATTATGACTGCAGGTCACATGCCTGGGTGGAAACTACTGGCCACATTATGACTGCAGGGCACATGCCTGGGTGGAAACTACTGGCCACATTATGACTGCAGGTCACATGCCTGGGTGGAAACTACTGGCTACATTATGACTGCAGGTCACATGCCTGGGTGGAAACTACTGGCTTCATTATGACTGCAGGTCACATGCCTGGGTGGAAACTACTGGCCACATTATGACTGCAGGTCACATTCCTGGGTGGAAACTACTGGCTACATTATGACTGCAGGTCACATGCCTGGGTGGAAACTACTGGCTACATTATGACTGCAGGTGACATGCCTGGGTGGAAACTACTGGCCACATTATGACTGCAGGGCACATGCCTGGGTGGAAACTACTGGCAACATTATGACTGCAGGGCACATGCCTGGGTGGAAACTACTGGCTACATTATGACTGCAGGTCACATGCCTGGGTGGAAACTACTGGCTACATTATGACTGCAGGTCACATGCCTGGGTGGAAACTACTGGCTACATTATGACTGCAGGTCACGTGCCTGGGTGGAAACTACTGGCCACAAGTGCTTCAGAAACTAGGCGTAAAGGGAAAGCTTAATATGCTAGCCACACAGCTAACCCACATTAAAATGTTACATGACAATGAAAAAGTCAATCATTAGTCAATCAAGAAATCATTTAAATAATAAATCAATAAATAATCAAAATAAACAAAATTAAGAAATCAAGAAATCATTCGAATTAACCACCAAGATTTGTAGGTCATTACAAATGTTTATCAATCTCAAATACTAAATGTTTATCAATCTCTAATACAAATCCAAAGGTTGTGGGTTCGATTCAAAGGTTGTGGGTTCGATCCCCAGCCGTGCTGAAATTGAATCATGATACAATTTCACACATGAGCTGAGGTCTGTGCCTAAAGGGTTAACCCGTTGTCCTTGTAAATCTGTGACTGGGTGGATTGTCATGTCAAGGACCTGCGACATGAAAATTAAGTGAGGCAGCACTATATCTGCTACAAGTAGGTCTCATCTCAAAATGACTGAAATGCATTAGAAAGTGATGTTAAACCCAAACAAACACAAACAAATCTAATACTACAAAATCAAGTGCAAGAAGTGGCAATAAACATACATTATATAATATGTATAACATATATAATACATCATAAACACATATAATCTTATAACAATAAATGGTGCATATACAATTACATTACATTTCAATTACATATTAGGTTATAATAATGTCCTTGCCTATCAATTAACCTAAATGAGCAGTTACATCCTAGTACATGTACAAAGCAGGGTTGTCCTAGAAGTACCAAAGAGTGGTTGGGGCGAGAGAAAGACCTTGAGCTAAATCGGTCTGCACCAGTCTGTAGCAAGGCCAGACCAAATGCAGAGTAAACACTCACAAAGGATTGCCATGGTTACAGACTGCAATAATATGATGCAAAGATTATCCTTTAATCTATCAGGATTATGCCTCAATCATCACAGATGCGCTGATCCCATTCAGGTCATGTAGGACCAGTGATCTCATCAGTGTTTCAGATGGATGGTTGGATTTTATTTTCATTAATGAGGATTTGGCTCATTATTTGTTTTTGCTAAATATTTGATATATAAGTTTGAAACAATGTTTGCTTGTTTGCTTCATTGTTTTGTATTAATGCTTGGGTGAATGTTTGGAGTTTCTTCCTTGGAATGTTTGGAGTCCATTCATTGTTAAGGAAGGTTGTTTGGGGTTTGATTTATTTGTATCAATCATATCAGCACAATGTTTATTTTTACCTGTCTTGTCATAGCATTGCATTTGCTTCTCTGTAGATTGTGTTGAATATTGTCAGGGACAAAGCCTGTTTTATGCATTTTCCTGTCCGATAAACTTCAGGTGATTAAGTTTTTAGTTTGAGATGCATGCTTATTTTGAATGTCTGCAAGTTCATTATCTTATCTTATTGTTTGTTTGTTTGGGGTTTTACATCACTTTCAACATTATTCCAGTCATTTCGTGATGAGACCTACTTGTAGCAGATATAGTGCTGCCTCACTGAATCGTCATGTTGCAGGTCCTTGACATGACAACCCACCCGGTCACAGATTTACAAGGACAATGGGTTAACCCTTTAGGCCCCGGGCTGTGGCGCAGTTGGTTAGAGCGCCAGCTTATTAGCAACCAGTTCCTCTGTGGTGATCCAAAGGTCGTGGGTTCGATCCCCGGTCATGCAGAGATTGAACTCATGATTCAATTTCCCATATGAGCTGAGGCCCGTGCATTATCTTATTGTTCACGTCTGTTTTGACCTAAGGGTTGGATTTTTGGGGTTTCAATATGATTAAGCTGTACGTCTATGGAGCATACACATATTATCGGTCCATGTCGGCCGTGTGTTTGACACATTGGTTTCTATTTGCACCGTCAGATGGTGCTATTCATGAGTGAGAAGTGATCTGTGTGTTCAGAGTACGAGGATTTCTGGCAAAGAATCCTCAAAAGAATCAAGATTCTGCATCTTTGGGTTTTTTTAAATTTTAAATCATCACTTGTTTCTGATTAATCATCTTGGTCCTTTTTAATATACTTTTTGTATATGAAGGAATAAAAAATGTTTCCCACATCGGCCATACAATCAGAAATTTTCATTTGCTCTTATCTTTTTTTAAATCTTATTTGTTATGTTATATTTTAGTCTGATGTTGAAATTGATAATATTTGATCTGTCCGGCAATGACACAGGGGCCGCTTCAGTCTCAGAAACTAACAGACAAACTGCACTTAATGCAGAGATAACTGCATTGTACAAAGATGAACGTTCACTGAAAATATGTGACCTGATAATTGAGCAACAGGATCGTCTCATGGAACTCTCTGCCCAAAGGAATGCCCTAATAGGGAGGGAGACACAAGCAAGGAGACGCCACAAAAAGCCACAAAACCACACTACAACCACACAATATGACCCTGATTCACAAAGAGATGGCTCCATATGGGATGAACTGAAAAAATATAAGCTAAATCACTCAACAAACATGACTATTGGATGCCTCAACATAAATAGCATTAGAAACAAATTTATTGTGATGAAAGATGTGTTTGAGTTTATGGATGTGTTCTCTATATGTGAAAGTAAGTTAGACATCAGTTTCCCACATGCCCAATTCAGTATTGGTGGACACAAGGTGTACAGAAGTGACCACACTGCCACAAGTGGTGGTGTCATGACTTGGGTGCGTAGTGATATTCCCCAAAACCGAAAAACTGAAATGGAAGAAAGTAATGATGATGTACAATCACTATGTATGGAACTTATAATAAGGAAAAAGAAGTGGCTCATAATATCCATATACAGGCTACCAGGTAACAACATGGATGTATTCAGTAACTGTGTGTGTAAGATCCTGGATAGAGCTTATGCTATGACGGATATGGTAATGATCATTGGAGACTTGAATATTGACCCATTTAAAGACGATAGTAAATCGCGAGAACTACAGAACATCATGGCATGTTACAATCTCACAAATATCATCAAAGACCCAACGTGCTTCAAGGGCAACACACCAAGTGTGATTGATCTGTGCATTGTGTCCAAACCAAGATGCTATAGTGGTGCTTTGAATTATAATTGTGGGTTAAGTGACTGGCACAACTTAATTGCCACTTCCACAAGGATTAGTATACCAAAGCGCAAAGTACAAGTCATAAAATACAGGAGCTACAAAAACTTCAATGAAGGAAGTTTCAAGGATGATGTTAACACAATTCCATTCCATGTCACTGATATCTTTGATGATGTTGATGATCAGTGCTGGGCCTACTCCAGGCTTCTTGCAGATGTTGTAGACAGCCATGCCCCCATAAAGACTAAGTTCATTAAAAAGCCACCTGCTCCACACATGCACAGCTCCTTAAGGAAATCAATATACCAGAAACGTATGACACAGAACAGGTACTGGAAAATGGGAAAAACAACAAAGAGTTGGAATGAGTACAAAAAGAACAGAAATGACTTTGTTGCTAAGAGCCGGAGATCAGTCTCTGGATATTTTGGGGCCAATTGCTCAGATGGTAAGCAGAAAAAATTCTGGAAGACTGTGAGGCCATACATTAGTGACAAAGAGAGTGAAAGGTCAGAGATAGCACTGAAAGATGGTGACAATATTGTGAATAACCCAGTGGATGTATGCAACTTGTTCAATGAATTCCTCAGCACCATAGCAGACACAATTGGCATCAATGATGATGTTTCCTCATTGGACATTGAGCAAATAATCATGAAATACAGTGACCATAAAAGTATAAAGACAATTAGAGAGAAACATGATGGGAGCACTTTCTCTCTGCATAAAGTTACCATAGATGAGGTGAGGAAAATATTAGTAAACACAGATGCAAATAAAGCCACAGATTTTGACTTGATACCACCACGTATGATAAAAACAGCTGGCAATGAGCTAGCCCACTCAATGACCTCACTGATTAACAACATGATAACAACTTGCAAATTTGCAGAACCCTTAAAATGTGCTGAAATCTCACCATGTCATAAAAAGGATGACTCACTGGACCGTAAAAATTACCGTCCACTCAGCATATTAACATGTATTTCAAAGGTTACGGAAAGAGTCATTGACAAACAGTCTGGAATATACTTTGCCAAAATGTGGTCTGAGCATATATCAGCTTACAGGAAAGGGCATAGTACACAAACAATGCTTCTCAAAGCAGTTGAGGACTGGAGAGAAGCCTTAGACCAAGGAAAGTATGTTGGAATTTTACTAACTGATCTCAGCAAAGCATTCGATGTGCTACCGCATGGATTACTATTGACAAAACTGGACGCTTATGGCTGTGACAGGAACTTCCTGCAATTAATGCACAGCTATCTAACAAACAGAAAGCAACGAGTAAAGATTGGCAATGTGAGAAGTGATTGGAAGATCATAACCAAAGGTGTGCCACAAGGGTCAGTTCTTGGCCCATCACTCTTCAACATGTTCATTAATGACCTTTTCCATGCCATACAACATAGTGACCCATATAACTATGCCGACGATAACAGCTTATCCCATGTAAATGAAACATCTCAAGGTCTGAAAAGCAAACTTGAATCTGATGCAGAAGACACCACTGACTGGTTTGAAGACAATGGCATGAAAACTAATGTTCCAAAGTACCAAGGAATGGTTTTAGGAAACAAAACTGATGCACCAACAGAATTCCATGTGAAAGGAAATGTAATAAAGTGTGAAGAAAATGTAAAATTAGTAGGAATAATCTTGGACAAAAAACTCACATTTAACAAGCAAATTGAAACCATATGTCTGAAAGCAGGAAGGCAAACAAGTGCTATAATGAGACTCAGCTCACTAATAATAATAATAATAATAATAATAAAATTTGTATAGCGCTGATACCAGACAAGTCTGTTCATAGCGCTGTGCTCAGGACGTGCATCCTGAAGAGATGAGTTTTCAGTCTATTCTTAAACGAGGAGACTGAAGTACTTGTCCTAATATTAGTAGGCAAGGAATTCCATAGTCGTGGACCTACAGATGAGAAGGCCCTGTCACCTACTGTCCTTAGCCTGGTATTAGGTACTTGTAGATGGGTGCCATCATTGGATCTTAGACAGCGTTCCCCTTCTTTGATCAGGAGTAGATCACGTAAGTAAGGCGGAGCCTTACCATTTAGGGCTTTCCAGGTTAAGAGAAGAATTTTAAAATCAATTCTCGCGTGAACAGGGAGCCAGTGCAGTTCCTGTAATTTTCCTGAAATGTGATCGAATTTCCTGATTTTTCCTACAACCCGTGCTGCAGAGTTTTGGAGGTATTGTAGTTTCCTGATGTCAGTTTTAGGAAGACCAGCCAGATACCATTCCCATAGTCCAGGGTAGATGTAACAAAAGCATGGGTAAGTGTTACCGCGGTCTTCTCGTCTAGACAATGTCTGATGGCCGCCAAGTTCCTAATGTGATAATAGCCCTTCTGACACATTTTCTTGATCTGGGCCTTCATGTCCATGTTGGAGTCAAATGTGATGCCAAGGTCCATCACTGACTCACTAGGAGCAATATCAGAGCCACCCACTCTGATTGTGATTGGGGTACTGCCATGGTGGGTAGTACTGTACCTGTCAGTACATATGAGCATCTCAGTTTTTCCATCATTTATCTTCATCTTGTTTGATATGAGGAAGTTTCTGACCTCACTGACACACTCCTCCAGTTTGTGTCTGCTCATATCCACATGATGGGGAGATGTGTGGTCAACAGGGATGTAGATCTGAGTATCATCTGCATAAATATGATAGCTCAGACCATATTTGGCAAGGATATCAGAAAGGGGTGTCATGTAAATGGTGAACAGTATAGGACCCAGGACTGAGCCTTGGGGTACCCCATATTTTAGGGACTTGAGACGGGATCTCTGGATCCCCACCTTCACACATTGCTTCCTGTTCATTAGGTATGACCGAATCCAGGAGAGTGCATGACCTTTGACGTTGCATCTATCCCTCAGTCTATCCAAAAGGATTTGATGGTCAATAGTGTCAAAGGCAGCGGAAAGGTCAAGTAACAGCAAGATAACTGACTTTCTATTGTCTAGAGCACCCAAGATATCATTTTGCACTTTTAACAAAGCGGTTTCAGTGCTATGATATTCTTTGTAGGCTGATTGAAACTTGTCAGTAAGGCCATTACTTACAAGATGGGGGACTCTCAGTTAGTTTAGAGATAAATGTTAGGTTGGAAACAGGCCTATAATTTTTCTCAACCAGTTCTAGACCAAGTTTCTTCAGCAGGGGTGTTATGATGGCTATTTTCATATTTTCCGATACTGCTGATTCCATCAATGATTTATTTATGATGGAAGTAATTATTGGTAGGAGGTCATCTAAGAGGTCAAGTAAGAGCCAGGTTGGAATTGGATCCAGCTCACATGACTTCTTTGCAGACCTTTTGACCAATTTTCGTACGTCGTTAATGGTCAAGGGTGTGAACCTTTCCAGACATGTAGTACTATTGTTCGCAGAGTCACCTGGTGTTTGGGAGGATGGAGCCTTATCAATGTCCAGGCGGATTCTCTCTATTTTTTCAAGAAAGAATGTGTTAAACTTCTCAGCTTGAGTGATCTCACAGTCAGATTGGGGCATAGGTGTGTCCTTTTTCTTGTGCATGACTGTGTCAATGACTCTAAAGAGCTTTTTAGGGTCATGTTTGTTTTCCTCAACCAGGTTGGAAAAATATGTTGATTGAGCAGATTTAAGCATTGAGTTGTATTTGTTCCTCTGAGAGTTATACAGCTCTTTGTCAATGTGAGAGCCAGTCTTTCTCATTTTTCTCTCAAGCCTCCTCTTGAGAGATCTTTCCAGCTTTAATTGGTCACTCATCCAGGGAACAGGTTTCCGCTGAGTGACCTTGGCAAACTTGGTGGGAGCATGTTTATCCATGAGTGATGTGAGCCCCTTGTCATAGTAATCCACCATCTCACTCAATGATAAATGTTCCCAGGTTTCAGTTGCAACTGTTAGGGATTTGATGTCATTCCTTAGGGATTGAAGATCTAGTCCCTTATAGTTCCTGTACCTTATCAATTTTTTGGGGGGTTTGGAGGGTGAAATACCCATATATAGTTTAATCATCTTATGATCAGATATATACTCATCCACTAGATGGCTCTTGAGAAACTTGTTCCCTTTGAAAGTGATGATTAGATCAAGGGTATTCCCTAACTTATGGGTCGGTTCCTGTACCCATTGGTTCATGTCAAATGTCGATAGAATGTCATTGAACTTTATGACATCAGGTTTATTTGGTTTATTGACATGAAAGTTGTAGTCACCAAGGAAGATGACTTCATGACTGAATGACCCATAGTGTGCCACCAGTTGAGTGAACTCATCATAGAACTCAGAATAGGTATACCTATTCTTGTCTGATGGTTCAGGTCTATAGATGGTTACAAAGGTTAACTTCTTACCCTTGATTAGCAGAGATGCTTCAAGGAGTTCCATTGTTTTAACCATGGGAGGGTTCATCCTATTGGTTTTAAAGGGGAGTTCAACACGATGTAACAGACCCACGCCACCGCCAGAGCGTCCTATCCGTAGGTGGGACTGAAATTTGAGTGAACCCTCTTCAAGCTCGTTTTTGATTCTCTCATCGCCCGTTTCATGCAACCATGTTTCAGTGATGAAAAGAGCATCCAAGTTGTGTTCTGAAAAGTAGTCTTTTACGTTTAAGACCTTGCCAGTGATGCTTTGTACGTTGCATGAACCAATCACTAGGTTTTCCTTGTTTTTACGTGTTGTAATAGAAACAGAAGTGAAGGAAGCAATGTATAAAACATTGATAATGAGCAACTTTAATTACTGTCCGGTTGTGTGGATGCTGTGTGGAACTGGAAATCTGAAAAAGATGGAAAAAGTGCAATTACGTGCATTAAGATTTTGTTTACTGTGATTATGTTTCAACTTATGATGAACTTGTTAAAAGAAGCAAGCAGCCATCCATATCTATCCATTTAATTCGTACCATGGCAATAGAGGTCTATAAATGTCTTAATGGAATTGCACCAGAATATTTATGTAAACTCTTTGAAAACCATAACCTGCCATACTAAATGAGAGACAATAGCAAGATTCACCAAAAGAAGTACAAAACGAAAACATATGGCTATAGCTCATTCACCTATATTGGAGCAAAATTGTGGAATAATATGCCCTGTAAAATAAAGAACTCAATGTCATTGGAACAATTCAGATGCAGCCTTAAATCATGGGAAGACTGTAAATGCACCGAATGGGTGTTCTCTAAAAGGTTTTAAAGATTTTTTAAAAAAATGATTTTAATATGTTGTATATACTGTACATATTACCTGTCATGCAATAGCTTTTAGCTAATGTTTCCTGTTACCCAAATCATGACTTTAAATACAATTTTTGTATTTGTATTTGTATTTGTATTTGAGATTTTCTCACCTGTACATTAATCTATATCAAAATATTTAAGTTAAAATTTTTGTCAATAAATCCAGTATAATTCCCAAAATGTGTGTGAGATTTTCATAACATTCGCTTTATCATCCATGTTTATTATATCATTGAATCTAATCACAAATGGGTTCTTGGGTTTATTTATTTGAAAATTATAGTTATCAATAACGATAACGTCATGCTTATGAATATAGTATGTGCAAACATATTAGAAAATTGCACAAAAACTCTTGTGTACGTATATTGGTTTTTTGTTTTAAAGGTCAGGTCAATATATAACAATGGTAACAATGGTACATCTCTTACCACGAGATTTCAACGTGATTTCCCCAAATCGCTCATTTGCATATATAGATACTTGCATGCATAACAATACGTCAACATTCTCAAATATTCAGCACATATGTTGAACCTTATAAAAGTCAGCCTAGATATGCCTACTACCAAATGAACATTCAATGCTATTCAGTACTGCTGTAGTATAATTAATCCAGTTTGTCACATATGTTGAACCTTATAAAAGTCAGCCTACTACCAAATGAACATTCAATGCTATTCAGTAGTGCTGTAGTATAATTAATCCAGTTTGTCACATATGTTGAACCTTATAAAAGTCAGCATAGATATGCCTACTGCCAAATGAACATTCAATGCTATTCAGTAGTGCTGTAGTATAATTAATCCAGTTTGTCACATATGTTGAACCTTATAAAAGTCAGCATAGATATGCCTACTGCCAAATGAACATTCAATGCTATTCAGTACTGCTGTAGTATAATTAATCCAGTTTGTCACATATGTTGAACCTTATAAAAGTCAGCATAGATATGCCTACTGCCAAATGAACATTCAATGCTATTCAGTACTGCTGTAGTATAATTAATCCAGTTTGTCACATATGTTGAACCTTATAAAAGTCAGCATAGATATGCCTACTGCCAAATGAACATTCAATGCTATTCAGTACTGCTGTAGTATAATTAATCCAGTTTGTCACATATGTTGAACCTTATAAAAGTCAGCATAGATATGCCTACTGCCAAATGAACATTCAATGCTATTCAGTAGTGCTGTAGTATAATTAATCCAGTTTGTCACATATGTTGAACCTTATAAAAGTCAGCATAGATATGCCTACTGCCAAATGAACATTCAATGCTATTCAGTACTGCTGTAGTATAATTAATCCAGTTTGTCACATATGTTGAACCTTATAAAAGTCAGCATAGATATGCCTACTACCAAATGAACATTCAATGCTATTCAGTACTGCTGTAGTATAATTAATCCAGTTTGTCACATATGTTGAACCTTATAAAAGTCAGCATAGATATGCCTACTGCCAAATGAACATTCAATGCTATTCAGTAGTGCTGTAGTATAATTAATCCAGTTTGTCCACTAACAATGATATGTGCAATGTGGCTTTATGTGGGGCTAGACCTCGACACCCTGTGGAGACCATGAATATTTGATCCCGGTACATTGCAGCCGTGTATTGGTCACGTGCATTTACTGATTGCATCAATCTGCATATTAGTTCTACTATATCAATTGATAACACTTTATTCATCAATTGTGATTTGCCTAATTGGATTAGAGTATGTTGACCAATGTCAATTATTGGAATATTCACTATTATAGGGACTGATATAATAGTGAAAGAGTCCTGATGTTTACCTGCTTTGACGCTTTGACACAGTGAACTCAGTGATGTGAAGCACAAATAAGGTTTGGGTGATGTCAGATGAGATCAGGGGTAAGGTCAGGGAAATAACACATAAACAACTGACATGTACATGTGTGAAACATAAATTGGTAGGTGCTATGATACATAAACTGCAGTTCTGGGCGAGGTCAAGGGTATGATAGGGTAAGGTCAGGAGGTGTAAGGTAGGATTAAGGTAATAGTAAGGTCAGGGTCATCAATCTCAGATGGAGATTAACCTGTGATGCAGTGTATGGTACAGTGTATGGTGCAGTGTATGGCACAGTGTATGGTGCAGTGTATGGCACAGTGTATGATGCAGTGTATGGTGCAGGGTATGGTGCAGTGTTTGATACAGTGTATGGTGCAGTGTATGGTGCCGTGTATGGTGCAGTGTATGGCGCAGTGTATGGTGCAGTGTATGGTGCAGTGTATGGCACAGTGTATGGCACAGTGTATGGCACAGTGTATGATGCAGTGTATGGTGCAGTGTATGCACAGTGTATGGTGCAGTGTATGGTGCAGTGTATGGTGCAGTGTATGGTGCAGTGTATGGTGCAGTGCATGGTGCAGTGTATGGTGCAGTGTATGGTGCAGTATATGGCACAGTGTATGTCACAGTGTATGGCACAGTGTATGGTGCAGTGTATGGTGCAGTGTATGGTACATTGTTTGACACACTGTATGACACAGTGTATGGCACAGTGTATGGCACAGTGTATGGCACAGTGTATGATGCAGTGTATGGTGCAGTGTATGCACAGTGTATGGTGCAGTGTATGGTGCAGTGTATGGTGCAGTGTATGGTGCAGTGTATGGTGCAGTGTATGGTGCAGTATATGGCACAGTGTATGTCACAGTGTATGGCACAGTGTATGGTGCAGTGTATGGTGCAGTGTATGGTGCAGTGTATGGTACATTGTTTGACACACTGTATGACACAGTGTATGGCACAGTGTATGGCACAGTGTATGATGCAGTGTATGGTGCAGTGTATGCACAGTGTATGGTGCAGTGTATGGTGCAGTGTATGGTGCAGTGTATGGTGCAGTGTATGGTACAGTGTTTGACACACTGTATGACACAGTGTATGGTGCAGTGTATGGTGCAGTGTATGCACAGTGTATGGTGCAATGTATGGTGCAGTGTATGGTGCAGTGTATGGT
Organism: Amphiduros pacificus; assembly: GCA_949316495.1. Taxonomy (NCBI): domain Eukaryota; kingdom Metazoa; phylum Annelida; class Polychaeta; order Phyllodocida; family Hesionidae; genus Amphiduros; species Amphiduros pacificus. Next base: position 38,230,472 of record OX439011.1, on the reverse strand, counting down.
GCAGTGTATGGTGCAGTGTATGACACAGTGTATGGCACAGTGTATGGTGCAGTGTATGGTGCAGTGCATGCTGCAGTGTATGATAACGATCATATTGTCAATCATATGAAAAATCACTATTTCTCGCAGGTCTTTTTTATGTAGGCTGTTTTAAAATCTGGTTTTGTTTTGAAATTGTGATAAAAATCCATTTGATTAATATTTGTTTACAGAAACAACACATTTTTCTAAGGCCTTAGACTTCCTCAAACCAAAGCTTAGTTCATGACATTTACAAATTAAGGTAAGCAGTGAATGCGTGACAGAAACACGTTGTAACCGTAATTAATTGATTTCAATAAACCAGAGCGGAAGTGCATGTAAAGAGAACTGTCCTATACTTCTTATAGGGCCCTCTATCGAGACCAATGCCGAAACTTTATAAAGCTTATATTTACATAACAACTGCATAGTTTGTCATTTTGTCAATATTCAGCTGACACTTATTTTTTATGATCACGTATTTCACTATAAAACATGCTTCAGAATAACAGGCATTCTATTCACCAAACAAGGTTCAGCAAACCTGTTCATTTCAATATCTGAGTAAACACAAATGAATTGATTTTTGTTGTCCACAGTGCATACTAAACTTGTTGGCTTCAATTATAATGACTTAGGCATTTTTACAAGCCCACAAACGATATTATTCACCATTTATGGTCTCCTGGGATATTCAAATAAAATCATTTTAAACATTTTTATTTTCACAAATTTTTAAACCTACATTAATCACAATTCACTCATAAAACACTATTTATGACTACATCTAAAACTCCAACTGGCCTTGAAAAAAAATATCCAATTACATAAAAGTATATAAGTATAAAAGTCTATGCCACTGAGACAAATACAAGACATATAGTAAAATCCAACTGAAATATATAGCACTACACTTGGAGCAGCTCATCATGAATAAGTGATAGCAGGAGGTCTCTGTGCGTGTTAAATGGTTCCCAGAAGTACTATTACCAGAACAAAGAGCCACTCCGCATCAACTATTAACATCACAACAATTAGACTCAAATATATTTAAGAGTTTCCTCATCTTGAAGCTTTTTTTTTGGTCAAGAAGTTTAAAACTTTCATTGAACTATTACACACATCCATACACACATATACAAATAAATAAACATATACATATATTCTCACAAATAAACACACATACATACACACAAATAAACACACATACATACACACAAATAAACACACATACATACACACAAATAAACACACCTACACATATTCACACATACACACAAGGCACACTGGAACAGTAATTAGAACAAAGGTTGTGGGTTTGATCTCCGGCCGTGGTGAGATTGAATTTATGATACAATTGCATATATGAACTGAGGCCCATGCCTAAAGAGTCAACCAATTGTCCTTGTAAATCTGTGACAGTGTCCGACATGTCAATTCAATGAGGCAGCACTATATCTGCTACAAGTAGGTCTCATCACGAAACGACTGTAATAATGTTGAAAATGATTTAAAACCCAAATCCAAACAAACAAACAAACAAACAAACGAACAAACAGTAATAAGAACAAACTATCTGTGCTTTACGCCTAAAAAGATGTGCAGGATGGGAGGTTGTGGGTTTGACTCCCACTACCACCGGATTTAGTTTCAAACTTGATATGGCCATTGATGCTGAAATAATATTTAAAAAACCATGAATTACCCTATTCCATAAACGTATTAGCTGTTTATGCTTTATTTAGATTTTCTAATTGTGAAGGCACGCGTATCTCTCTCTATGTATGTGTCTGTTCACAGAAGTTTAATAAGTGACTTATATAACGGTACAAGCACAGTGATAACAAACCTTCTTGATAAGATGTCATTATGTCACAACCACAAAACAGAAACAACTTATTTTGTTTGCTATTGCCACACCTGTTTATGCACCTTGATCCATTTATAGCATCGATTTAGTGTAATGTATAAATGTGTCATGGCTCCGATGCTGATTAGTGACATATGAATAGTGCATTTCGGGAAATATAGCGTGTTTGATGAAAGGTGAGCTTCCGGTTTTCGGGTAACCATGATACCCAGCAATGTCCAGGATTACGTCCTATATTTTCAATATTTAGTTGTCACAGGGCTCAACATTTTGTGTTATTTTTTTAAAATGATTTTTGCAAAAGAAAAAAAAATAAAATAAACAAATAAAAAAAAAAAAAAAAAATGATAAAATAAAAAATAAAAATAATGATGATGACTCTGGGTCAATTTGACCTTTCTTCGAAAGCCATCTAAATATACAATTGGATTGTCACTGAGTAACAACTACTTTACAACATATTTCATTTCAGGTATGATGTCACTTAGTAACTCTGAGATATACGCAGCCATATCGCTGCTCATGGCTGCCGTTCTTCATGCCATTCGTGCCTCGGACCTCGAGACTTCTGACTCTTCCACCCAGTCTCTTCTCCTTCTTCTTTGCTCTAACAGTAAGTGTCAAAATGGTCAGTGCTACACCGTGAACAGGGGGATCAAGTGTATTTGTGACCCGATATATCAGGGAGAAAATTGTGAAAATGTGAATCTAGCCCAAACCGATTACTCCATCATCGGAACCATTGTGATTTTTAAATGGACGCGGCCTCCTCGGCTGAAGGGGTACTCCTTTATATACTACGAACCTGAGGACATCAATTCCATCATGTACAGAAGAAGAATACTCATGAAAGATAACGACAATTCAATCCTTGTTGGAAATCTCAAAGGAGGGAGAACACTGTACCGGATATGCATCGAGGAAGATCAAGTCGGAGATAAAGCGTTGATGATGAACTCCAAAGATATGTTAAGTAATTGTTTAGAGATAACTACCCAGCCGGACTACCACACTTTGGCTGGATGGTGCCTAGTTGTCATCCTATGTGGAGTAGCCGTTCTCCTCATGTACTCACAGAAGAGAAAAATTGAGTTTCTTTATTTCAATAAACCTTATGTTCAACAATGGAATAAACATTTACCCGCTCCCGATTCCTTGGTGACTCAGGTTACAGGAGTTTCTAATGGAACTAGTGTAAACAGCAGGTAACTGTAAAGTGTAAACAGCAGGTAACTGTAAAGTGTAAACAGCGGGTAACTGCAAAGTGTAAACAGCGGGTAACTGCAAAGTGTAAACAGCAGGTAACTGTAAATTGTAAACAGCAAGTAACTGTAAAGTGTAAACAGCAGGTAACTGTAAATTGTAAACAGCAGGTAACTGTAAAGTGTAAACAGCAGGTAACTGTAAATTGTAAACAGCAAGTAACTGTAAAGTGTAAACAGTGGGTCACTGCAAAGTGTAAACAGCAGGTAAATGTAAATTGTAAACAGCAGGTAGCTGTAAAATATTAACAACAGGTAATTGTAAAGAGTGAATATCTGGCAACTGTAAGTGTGTACAGCCGGTTATTATAAATATGTAAACAGCAGGTAACTGTAAAGTGTAAACAGCAAGTAAAAGTTTACTGTAAGCATGTAAACTGAACAGCTGGTAAGTGTAAAATGTAAACAACAAGTACTTGTAGTATTAACATTTTAGTAACTCTAAAGTGTAAACATCAAGTTACTACTCTAAAATGTAAACATCAAGTTACTTCTCTAAAATGTCAACATCAAGTTACTACTCTAAAATGTAAACATCAAGTTGCTACTCTAAAATGTAAACATTAAGTTACTACTCTAAGATGTAAACATCAAGTTACTACTCTAAAATGCAGGTTCATCTAAAAAGTGTAAACTGAAGTTACTGTAAAAATTGCAAACAGGTGATTAATGTATAGAAATATCTGTAAATATTCAATAACTGTAAATAACCTGCTCATCATATAAATAAAATAAAAAAGTAAAGTTGACATTTATATCCCGCTGATTCCAGACAATGTCTGCTCATAGCGGTTGATAGTTACTGGCTAGGATTCGAACCTGGAATCCCTGGAACTCAAGGCAGATACTCTACCAATTGAGCTATTTCGGCCAGTCTAAAATGTGAAATATACCAACAGCAGCTTCAAAAAAGGAAATGAAAAAAACAATGTAAAACAGCATTTCAAAAGATTAATTGTCTTATCTTGCAAAAGATTAAAAGAGAAATTGGGATGAATAATAACTGAACCTTTTCCTGTTAAAACATAAACTTAGTTAATCATTCCATCGTGCCTACAAATCATGCACATACATACACATTGAGCCTTAAGCACCAGAGAAACCACCTTCACCTTACACTGCAAACCCATGCTCAATTTTCTGTTTAACAAGGACAAAAGTAGTTTATCACATACCCTAAAACCGATGACCGATGGTCAATTTTCTGTTTAACACAGACAAAAGTAGTTTATCACATACCCTAAAACCGATGACCGATGGTCAATTTACTGTTTAACAAGGACAAAAGTAGATTATCACATACCCTAAAACCGATGACCGATGGTCAATTTTCTGTTTAACAAGGACAAAAGTAGTTTATCACATACCCTAAAACCGATGACCGATGGTCAATTTTCTGTTTAACAAGGACAAAAGTAGTTTATCACCTACCTTGAAACCATCAGATATACAAGATTGAATCGTCAGTGGGCTATTGATCCATTTGTAATGTTGCCATGCATTTTTGTAATATTATATTAAGTGAAATCTGTATGCCTTAAAAGTGTGGTGTATTTGATATATACCATAGTATCCCCTAAATCTATGGTCTATTTCTCCTCAACCAAACTTTTATAATTCGTGCATGATACAACACAGTTAGATCGCTGAGAGTCGGGAGACTGGTTTATATATTGTGCTTAGGACTTTTCCCCTCGGATATATATGCAAAGCAATTGTCTATATCTCATACCCTCCCACAGAGAATCGTCTATTACCGTTTAGATCGACATAACGTTACAGAATTGCTCAAGAGAGTTTGAATAGGACCTGACAGATACCCAAACTCGGAGAGTAAGGGACCGTATAGATTTCAGCTATTGTTACGGTCCTGAATTTGAAAGAAGGTTCTAATCCTTTTTCATTACATGACATGTTTTCACCTTAAGGTCTATAATCCACAATCAGTTTGAAGCATTTGGAGAGAACTTTGTGTGGATAATTCATATTTTATGCCATGATTATATCTAAAATGTCCCGAAAAAGCTTGATTATTCTTTGGATGGCATTAAATAAAGAAAATATAAATACTTGATATAAGTCGCCAGCTGCAAAAACTGAGTCGAACCATCGTTAAAACGGGTTCAATTTAAATAATAAAAATATAAGACTAGCTGGTTGAGTTTACTTTTTCTGTGCTAAATTAACAAATAACATTACTTTGAACGCATTTAAGGCAAAAATCATAAGTCTGTCCCATTTTTTCATTGTGGATTATAGACCAAAAAGAGAACCTACCTGACTTTGGAGATAAAACGCCGGGGTAAGGACAAGCTTTAAGTTTTGCAGACCCTATACAAATAATAACGTGGAGTATGAGGTGTAATTACAGGTATTGTGTTAAGGACAAAATCAGTTGGGAATCCAAGATGGTTGAAAATTGCCTCAAAACCTCTAAAGGGCCTAATTCACATATTGTGGGGCAATGGTATGTGGTATGTGATAATTATACTAATTAAATGCATAACAAGATCTTATTCATCTAAATATTTTCTACCAATTGAATGCAAATAGGGAAACTTGTCTTATATGATCACTCTATTACTTACAAGTTTTTTTTGTTCAAAGAAAAAGAATTTTCAATGAGATTTCAATGGCTAACCCAGACAAGAAAACATAATCAATTATACCTGATAAAGCTTTCTGGAATCTGTAATTAATGTATATCTGAATTATGTTTCTGATATCGTAATAATTCCCGCTAAAGGTTATGTCTGCAAACTACTAATATACCCACTGCTAATACAAAAGCCATGATAAAAAGGGAAAAAGGTAAAAAGTAACTTTGATACAGTACTAATTCTATACAATGTCTGCTCATAGTGCCTGATAGTAGCTGATTGAACTATAAACTCTGGGTCTCAAGGCGAATACTCTAACAATTGAACCCTTTATGCCAGATAGTGTACAACAATGATGTATTAGACACATTTTTTGGCAAAATATGGCACTCTTTGTGGCTAAAATATCAGTATAATATCAGTACAATATATATGATTAATGTAAATAATATACATGCTATATCTGAATACACACACACACACATACACACACACACACACACACACATATATATATATATATATATATATATATATATATATATATATATATATATATATATATATATATATATATATATATATATATATATATATATATATATATATATATAGATATGTGTGTATCTGATTAATATTTCAAATTTGATTTTTTAGGCATTAGTATGAATTCTCCATTCTCTTAATGCAGTATGTTATGAAATTAAATATTTAGATATTAAATATTTGACAGAAAATAACATGTTGTGACAAGACTATTTTGACAAGATATTTATCCTGTTATATTGAACTGATTTAATGGTATGTACAAAAGGGTGATTATAGAAAGAGCAGGGCATTGTGTCCCAGTGCCAGGCTTAAATGTGACCTGATATAACCTCAAACCCTATCTCCATGGGTCATCCAAGAAAGATCAAATCTCATTATTATAGTTAGATTAGGTCGTTGACGGAGATATTGATACTTTTATATCTTGTTAAAAACACATCATTGAGAGCCTTATCGCCATCTCCAATCACGCTAAACACAATACATTGTCATGAGGTATTGCCTTCAATATTAGCATATCTACTGATAAAAGTAAAAATGAAATGAAATAAAGCAGTTCAACTACAAATGTGCGTTTATTTTTGCTCTTTCTCCTAATGAATAATGCTTGATCTATATTCATGATGCGTTTTTCGATTAGCAAATATACCTGAATTTGGAGGTGAAAAACTGGACAAAGGAAGAGTCATGGGGATTGAAAAGGGCATTCACACATATTCACACCTATTCACACCTATTCACTCTAAAAATCAACTGTGATAGTTGGAGCCAAGATGTGAAAGCACCGAAACTAAGATGGCCGAGATTTGGTTGAAGATTGCATCAATATCTCTTAAAGGCTTGGCCTCTATTTGTACTACTTGCGAACGCTCATCATTATCTTGATTTTGTGATTCTAAATGATGAAAAAAAATATTGTTTTGTGGTTTCTTTTCATTTACCTTCATTTATATCTTACTCTATTTAACAAGTCATCAAAATAATTAATGGACCCTTGAAATTACAGGATTTATTTTGAATCACAAAATAATTGAAATAAAATAGTGTTAGGTTACTACCTTAAATATTAGCTTAAATAGTTCAACCGTTTAATATCTGAAAAAAATTATTGTCTAATACATGAAAAAATAACTGAAGATCCAATCTTCTGGAGAGTATGTCAATGGAAGGAAGGACAACTGTTATGCCCTCTGGCGGTGATGGATTTAGTAACATCAGGTGTCACCACCAGTATTAACTAGTGAGTTTGTTCTCCATTATTATTATCATTGGGAAATTCTGTGATTATATACTGTAAATCCATCTCTAGTATATGTATAACAGGCTATAACATATTCTTGTGGTATTTTTTAACTGTTGTCTACTGTTGTCGTATGTTCTGTTATGTATATATGTTAAGATGTTAGCCTAATACTGCAGTACATGTTTGTCAGGTTGTAAATCTAATACTGTAGTCTGTGTGTCAGGTTGTGAAATTGTGAAGTGGTGTTTTTACGACCCTTTGAGCAACTATGGCCATATCAGGTCGACTTTCGAGTCTTTTAACAAGTGTGAAAGTAACACTGCCGGCAGTGGGAGTCGAACCCACCACCTCCCATCCTCCACTTATATTACCAACAAAGGCACAGATCCTAAACGCTACCAACTGTGCTAGTGGGGCCGGTCTCATTCAGTGCCTAAAGGCCACGGGCCGTGGCGCAGTTGGTTAGAGCGCCAGCTTATTAGCACCAGTTCCTCTGTGGTGATCCAAAGGTCGTGGGTTCGAACCCCGGCTGTGCCGGGATTGAACTCATGATACAATTTCCCACATGAGCTGAGGCCTGTGCCAAAGGGTTAACCCGTTGTCCTTGTAAATCTGTGACCGGGTGGGTTGTCATGTCAAGGACCTGCGACATGACAATTCAGTGAGGCAGCACTATATCTGCTACTAGTAGGTCTCATCACGAAATGACTGAAATAATGTTGAAAGTGATGTAAAACCCCAAACAAACAAACAAACAAAATCAGTGCCTAAAAATAGTAATAACATAAACGATTTGACTCGGTATATGATTTATAACATCAATATGATATGCTAACACTCTTAACACAAAATATCAACAAAATCCTTTCAATGTATCAAGTACAGACATAAAAGACCCTGAATCATGTGGTGTCATTCATTCATTCAATCATTAGGGTCATCTAAATGTGATGTTTACATGCAACTTGTGATTCATTGTTTTATTGTAATTTGCTGTTACAAAATCATTGTTTACTGTGTGTTTTTTATCTTTCATTCACATTTACAAGTTTTATTCCATACCTTAATAGCACTGAATGACCTTATTCATTCATTCATTCCAAGTAGTTTGCTTGGCCCAACTATCCTTGTTTGTCTTTTCTCTGTTCTCTTTGTAAGAGTTGTCTAAGTTGTTTGCTTGGCCCAACTATCTTAATCTCCTTGCATAAGTAATTTGCTTGGTGCAAGTTAAATATTAATCTTCTTGGTAGTCGATTTATCAATATGTTGTGTTAACAATAACATTATTTTAACTATATTCTTCAAAGTCAAGTCAAAATTATCTTATTTACAAAAACAAGGCCCTGAAGGCAATCAACCCCTAAGGACAATCAACGCTCAATTTTTCGCGATTCGCGACAAACACTGGAGCCTAAAACACCAGCAGCCTGAGTGACAGCGCACAGTGACAAACACGGGAGCCTAAAACACCAGCAGCCTGAGTGGCAGCGCACAGTGACAAACACGGGAGCCTAAAACACCAGCAGCCTGAGTGGCAGCGCACAGTGACAAACACGGGAGCCTAAAACACCAGCAGCCTGAGCGGCAGCGCACAGTGACAAACACGGGAGCCTAAAACACCAGCAGCCTGAGTGGCAGCGCACAGTGACAAACACGGGAGCCTAAAACACCAGCAGCCTGAGTGGCAGCGCACAGTGACAAACACGGGAGCCTAAAACACCAGCAGCCTGAGTGGCAGCGCACAGTGACAAACACGGGAGCCTAAAACACCAGCAGCCTGAGTGGCAGCGCACAGTGACAAACACGGGAGCCTAAAACAACAGCAGCCTGAGCGGCAGCGCACAGTGACAAACACGGGAGCCTAAAACACCAGCAGCCTGAGTGGCAGCGCACAGTGACAAACACGGGAGCCTAAAACACCAGCAGCCTGAGTGGCAGCGCACAGTGACAAACACGGGAGCCTAAAACAACAGCAGCCTGAGTGACAGCGCACAGTGACAAACACGGGAGCCTAAAACACCAGCAGCCTGAGTGGCAGCGCACAGTGACAAACACGGGAGCCTAAAACAACAGCAGCCTGAGTGACAGCGCACAGTGACAAACACGGGAGCCTAAAACAACAGCAGCCTGAGTGACAGCGCACAGTGACAATGCCTGCGTTGGCGCAGCAACCATAACAACACTAAACAACACTAAACAACTCCTCTGCAATAGTTTGTTTGTTTGTTTGTTTGGGGCTTTACATCACTTTCAACATTATTTCAGTCATTTCGTGATGAGACCTACTTGTAGCAGAAATAGTGCTGCCTCACTGAATTGTCATGTCTCAGGTGCTTGACATGACAACCCACCCGGTCACAGATTTACAAGGACAACGGGTTAACCCTTTTGCATGGGCCTCAGCTTATGTGTGAAATTATAACATGAATTCAATCTTGGCATGGCTGGGGTTCGAATCCACGACCTCTGGATCACCACAGAAGAACTGGTGTTAATAAGCTGGCAGTCTCTTACTCTGAAAAAGATACATTGAATTTAAGGGTGTATATGTCCACAAATTTCGTTCCAGATATTGAAATTTAGCTAAAGGATTTGGATTGATATCTGAAGTTTGTAGAATATTGTTGACTAAAATGCCAAAAGTCAGTAGTGCACTTCCATAAACTCAATATTATATGGATTGAATAGGAAATAATGTTTTGCATTTTCTGGATTTGGAGCATACTGAAGGGCAAGCTTGTCTCTGCTCAAATCAAGAAGCAGTTGTCCACAGGGGATGTTCTAAATGAACCAAGGCAAAACCTCAAATCTTAATTTTAGATAGCATCGAGAATTTATATAATATAAAATGGAAGAGCTGATCCACACAAACACCCATAATCAAATTCAATGAACAGATTTAGAACGAACCATCAGTCTCTATAGGATTCTGGCATTTCATCTTCAAATATTTAATTTGAAGAATAAAAGATAATTTATGCTAAAATACAAATCCAAGAAATTTAGTTTCTTTTTGAACAAGTATCCAAGTTTGTCTCGCATAAAGATCAGGTTCTTGGTAAGCCTTCATTTTTTACACAAATGCATACACGCATCTTTAATGAAAACTTGAAACTTTTCCCATCAGCCTATTCCTTTATTCTACTCAAACGTCATTCTATGAAGCTATTGTTTCGTTGATGTGCATGCTGGTAGACTTGGAATTTCGTTGATATGCATGCTGGTAGACTTGGAATTTCGTCGATATGCATGCTGGTAGACTTGTAACTTTGATTGAAATCACCAACAAATAATGAGCAATTTGTCCCACACATTTGACAATGTGTACCTTTGATTTATTTCAAATATAGATTTACAGAAAATATAGTAATCCAAGGAACATCCATTTCCTGATCAAATGCATCAGAAATGAACCAATTATGAACCAGTTATAAACCAGTTATGAACCTGTATTATCAATTTGACAATAGAATGTATAAAAAGGGAAAACAAACCTTCTTATTTTTATTTATTTACCTTTCTCTTAAACTTTGGTACTTTGCTTAGATTTATTTACTGGTCCATTGCTCTTCATATTTATATTGCTGGATGATGTGGAGGGAATTTGTGAAGAGGTGGGACACAGAATGACTGTGTATACCATAGACAATATGTGAGACAATATCAGAGACAATACCGTGGCCACGTTGATGGAATGACACATACCATAGCAATACGTATGCCCACCACACCACAGGCTAGTTGCTTATCATAGATGAGCACCGCAGATCAATTACCAATCATAGATGATCATGCGAGATCAACCTCAGTATGGATCCAGCGCATGCCTACATAACCAGGTTGCAGCATAATTTCAAGAGAAGTGCTATTGTTTACTTTGAACATTGACAAAACATCAATTGGTATTTGAAGTCTTTTGTTACAGTATTACATTTATTTTATATCTATTACAGCTAGGTCAGATGGAGGGCAAAATCTATCTTTAAAATTATGTGTTATTAATATTATTTACATATTGTTTTGATTTTATATATCATGCATATCTGGCTGAAATTGAATCTGGTTGAAAGTGATGCAAAATCTCAGACAAACAAATATATCATGTAGCTAGTCCAAAATTTAATGTTTTTACCAATTGCAGGGCCTGGTAATAAAAGACCTGATCGACCAATGTGCTTCTGAACAACCATACAGTAATTGGGAGAACATACTGAATTTTAGAAATAGTAACCAAAACATATATTGATTATGAAGTTCATAATACAACAGCTCTATTTCCTTCTCAATCGATGCATGATTAAGCTTCAATGATTTCAAGAACAAGTAGTACTCTGTATCACGCTTTCAATGATTTCAAGAACAGGTAGTACTCTGTATCAAGCGTTCAATGATTCCAAGAACAGGTAGTACTCTGTATCAATCTTTCAATCATTACAAGAACAAGTAGTACTCTGTATCACGCTTTCAATGATTACAAGAACAGGTAGTACTCTGTATCAAGCTTTCAATGATTCCAAGAACAGGTAGTACTCTGTATCAATCTTTCAATCATTACAAGAACAAGTAGTACTCTGTATCACGCTTTCAATGATTACAAGAACAGGTAGTACTCTGTATCAAGCTTTCAATGATTCCAAGAACAAGTAGTACTCTGTATCAAGCTTTCAATGATTACAAGAACAAGTAGTACTCTGTATCAAGCTTTCAATGATTACAAGAACAAGTAGTACTCTGTATCAAGCTTTCAATGATTACAAGAACAAGTAGTACTCTGTATCAAGCTTTCAATGATTACAAGAACAAGTAGTACTCTGTATCAAGCTTTCAATGATTACAAGAACAAGTAGTACTCTGTATCAAGCTTTCAATGATTACAAGAACAAGTAGTACTCTGTATCAATCTTTCAATGATTACAAGAACAAGTAGTACTCTGTATCAAGCTTTCAATGATTACGAGAACAAGTAGTACATACTCTGTATCAAGCTTTCAATGATTACAAGAACAAGTAGTACTCTGTATCAAGCTTTCAATGATTACAAGAACAAGTAGTACTCTGTATCAAGCTTTCAATGATTACAAGAACAAGTAGTACTCTGTATCAAGCTTTCAATGATTACAAGAACAAGTAGTACATACTCTGTATCAAGCTTTCAATGATTACATGAACAAGTAGTACTCTGTATCAAGCTTTCAATAATTACAAGAACAAGTAGTAGTCTGTATCAAGGTTCAATGATTACAAGAACAAGTAGTACTCTGTATCAAGCTTTCAATAATTACAAGAACAAGTAGTACTCTGTATCAAGCTTTCAAGTAGTACTCTGTATCAAGCTTTCAATGATTCCAAGAACAAGTAGTACTCTGTATCACGCTTTCAATAATTCCAAGAACAAGTAGTACTCTGTATCAAGTTTTCAATAATTCCAAGAACAAGTAGTATTCTGTATCAAGCTTTCAAGTAGTACTATGTATCAAGCTTTCAATGATTCCAAGAACAAGTAGTACTCTGTATCACGCTTTCAATGATTCCAAGAACAAGTAGTAGTCTGTATCAAGCTTCAATGATTACAAGAACAAGTAGTACTCTGTGTCAAGCTTTCAATGATTACAAGAACAAGTAGTACTCTGTATCAAGCTTTCAATGATTACAAGAACAAGTAGTACATACTCTGTTTTAAGCAATGATTCCAAGAAAAAATAGTACTCTTTATCAAGCTTTCTCTTTAAATTATATTCTCATATAATTGTTATTCATTCAGCAAGTTTTAAACTCTTTTATTCCTTTTTGATTATATTTTATTAACATTATCGATCAATCAAACTTACATTTATGTGTCTTTGTTCTGATTGAATTTTCATGAAATATCAAGGATATAACGCAACAAAGGTTTGCAAGATTTCACCTGAATGTTTAAGGATTCCTTTTTGATTGCATTTCTTCGTAAAAACAAATAGACAGGAAGTATTAATGTTGCAAGAATTAGTATCACACAGAAACTGCAATAAAAAACATTAACAAGTTATTACAGGAACTCTTAAACCTAAGATCATTGAGCAAGTATCAATCTGTTATATTGAAGAATAGTTTACATGTATGATAAAGAAAGACATTGCTCAAGCCTGCTTCTATTAAATATGAATATCCCTCTTTATTCTATCAACACTACCCTGTATCTAGCGCCATGGGCCGTGGCGTAGTTGGTTAGAGCGCCAGCTTAGTAGCACCAGTTCCTCTGTGGTGATCCAAAGGTCGTGGGTTCGATCCCCGGCCATGCCGAGATTGAACCCATAATTCAATTTCCTATATGAGCTGAGGCCCGTGCCAAAGGGTTAACCCGTTGTCCTTGTAAATATGTGACTGGGTGGGTTGTCGTATCAAGGACCTGCGACATGACAATTCAGTGCGGCAGCACTCATCAAGAAATGACTGAAATAATGATGAAAGTGATGTAAAAACCCCAAACAAACAAATCTATTAAATATGAATATCCCTCTTTATTTTATCAACACTACTCTGTATCTAGCCTTTTCTTTAAATTACATTGTCATATAATATTATATAGGAACAATTGAGCAAGATTAAAATTATGTTATTCCTTTTTGATTATATTATTTTCTGAACATTATTTATCAATCATAATAACATTAACATAATAATAACATTAACATAATAACATTCTGATTTTCATGTAATATCAAGGATATAAAGCAACAAAGGTTTGCAAGATTTCACCTGTATGTTCTAGAATTCCTTTTTGATTGTATTTCTTCGTAAAAACAAATAAACAGGAAGTATCAATGTTGAAAGGTTTAGTATTAGGATCACACAGAAACTCTGCAATAATGAAATACATTGAAAATGTATCACAGAAATTGTTATAGTTTTGAGCCAGTATCAAACTGAAACTGTTAAATTGAAAAACACTTAACATGTATCACATTTTCACAGGGCTGCTATTTCTGGATAAAATATGTGTATTCCACTTTATTCTAATAGCACTGTGTTTATGAAATAGCTGAAGTTGCAGTCAATATAAAAGAGTTTGGAACTGTCTAAATGAAATTTGGTCTTGAAAATGTGATTAAAACAAGCTCCGTCCTTTGTTTTGCCCTGATTTATTTGACAATCATTAAACACATTTTACAGGCCATATCAGGTCAGATAGAATCCTGTCACCAGGACTCGATGCTCTACTATTTTGCAAAGAGTGACTGTATATTTCTTTTGAATTATCACATAAATGTCATAACACAAACTATTATATTATTATAATAGTATTTGATAACCAGCTAAAATGGATAACAGTAGCAGATATCCACATTTATTGATCATGTAGCATGACCAATCAGAATTTGCATTGAAAAAAATTAAGTTCAATGGGAAACTGCCAAAACCACGAAAGAAATGAAACAGGTTCAGAAATTTTAGGAATTAGAAATTCAAAGAAGCTTTAGGCAGTGATAGCAGGTCTCTTTTTTGGGCAGTGATATCAGGTCTCTTTTTTGGGCAGTGATATCAGGTCTCTTTTTTGGGCAGTGATATCAGGTCTCTTTTTTGGGCAGTGATATCATGTCTCTTTTTTGGGAAGTGATATCAGGTCTCTTTTTTGGGAAGTGATATCAGGTCTCTATTTTGGGCATTGATATCGGTTCGGGCAGTGATATCAGTTCTCTTTTTTGGGCAGTGATATGAGGTCTCTTTTTTGGGCAGTGATATGAGGTCTCCTCTTTTGGGCAGTGAAATGAGGTCTCTTCTTTTGGGCAGTGAAATGAGGTCTCTTTTTTTGGGCAGTGATATCAGGTCTCTTTTTTTGGGCAGTGATATCAGGTCTCTTTTTTGGGCAGTGATATCAGGTCTCTTTTTTGGGCAGTGATATCAGGTCTCTTTTTTGGGCAGTGATATCAGGTCTCTTTTTTGGGCAGTGATATCAGGTCTCTTTTTTTGGGCAGTGATATCAGGTCTCTTTTTTGGGCAGTGATATGAGGTCTCTTTTTTGGGCAGTGATATCAGGTCTCTTTTTTTGGGCAGTGATATGAGGTCTCTTTTTTGGGCAGTGATATGAGGTCTCTTTTTTGGGCTGTGATATCAGGTCTCTTTTTTGGGCAGTGATATGAGGTCTCTTTTTTGGGCAGTGATATCAGGTCTCTTTTTTTGGGCAGTGATATCAGGTGTCTTTTTTTGGGCAGTGATATCAGGTCTCTTTTTTTGGGCAGTGATATCAGGTGTCTTTTTTTGGGCAGTGATATCAGGTCCCTTTTTCATCTGAGAAGGTCAGCTACTATGATGATGTATTCACTTCTATCCGAGATATGCTCCCTCAGGAAGTCAGTCCTTTTGATGATTAATCAATATTAAAAGTGAAAAATATCTTAAAAGAAGACTGGAGAAGAAGATAAACATTGATAGATAAATATATTTACCTATCTATAATATATACACTGGTCCCATATATCAAACAGTAGACACATGTCTTGTACCCACAGATCAGCATATGAGTTTAACCATAGGCAGAACTATTTTCATCTTCAAAATAATGGTGTGAACGTGGTGATATTTTAAATTTGGGGATATTTTACATTTGTTTCATTTATTAAATTGAGTAAGATATTATGCTTATTACCTGTATATTTATGGTTACATGTTATATCATATGAATCATACCTCAGTGAAATGACCTGTTGAGTTCCAATAAGAAAGAGGGTAATTGAGAATTGAAAAAACTCCAGTCATTGCATTGAGTAGACCAATCAGTTTTCCAAAATCATCTCTGTGGTAGCTAAAATATATCATACATAGATCAATTTAAATAGAATCAATATCAAACAATGAAAATTGATTATTTAGTACATGAATAATATATTTTCTTAAATATAGTTGTAACCTATATTGGAATCCCTATGTGTGTGAAGACTAAATAGCAGTACTGACACCCCCCCCCCCCATTTAAGTCTCTCCGAAGGCAGCATTTGCATGATACGATGATCTCTAGGTCATTAATATTCATGAGTACCTAAATAGTATGACATTTGGTACGGTTATACCTAGGCCTGTATTGAAGAGGCCTAGAAAAGCTGGGTAAGTAACTGGCTAATTATCAAGAACTAAAGAACATCATACTGTAAAAAAATGTCTTATTCATTCAAATTATACATATTTTACCATATGTTGATAAATATACTGCAAATTATTAAATTCTCATGTTGTTTAGATATTGTATGAAATTGACATGAGTATCTTGTCAATATTATATTTTTTTTCATTTCAGTCACTGAATTGTTGATATGCTGTAGAAATATCATTCATTCATTCCTGTATTGGATGACTATATTAATAAAAGGAAACCATCACTGTTACCTACTAGGAATGTACAAACATGTGTACAACACAGTAACTTGATAACATGCATTGGATACAAGATACCATGCAAATCCAAACACTGAATTCAGATGAGGAAACTATCATAGACACACTGAGAACTATAGCCATTACACTTCCAAAAGAGAATGGAATTACAGTTGCTACAATATTTGCATTGTGATCATTTCTTTCTGAAACATAATATAATGAAAACAAATATTATTAATCTTTTACACATCTTATACAAAATATGTTTTAATCATCTGTAATTTGATTTAAATGCAGTATTAAATATATTCCATTTCAATGCATTACAAATCTCCACATTAGCTCACTAGACTACATAACATATACTGTTTGCATTGTAAAACATACTAAATTTCATGTGTTATGTGCATATTGCTCAAATGAATCCCCAGCGTGAAGCATTCATCTTTGTTTTCAGTGATTATCCTTTAATATTTTATGTGTTTGCAAAAAACAATTCAATCTTCTCTTAGTTATGGGTTCAACATAGTCCTTGTACAAGGGATCCCCGAGTGTACTGCTTTTTAATTCTGGTTTTACATGGTACATCATTCGCACAGGTTTTGATCATTTTATAAATAGAAATCTCTTTTGGGCTTTGCAAGAGGATAATGGGTTTTATTGAGTCAATTTACAGAGGTAGGTTTGTTTGTTTGTTTGGGGTTTTACATCACTTTCAACATTATTTCAGTCATTTTGTGATGAGACCTACTTGTAGCAGATATAGTGCTGCCTCACTGAATTGTCATGTCGCAGGTCCTTGGGATGACAACCCACCTGGTCACAGATTTACAAGGACAACGGGATAACCCTTTTGGTACGGGAAATTGAATCATGAGTTCAATCTCGGCATGGCCGGGGATGGAACACACGACCTTTGGATCACCACAGAGAAACTCTAACCAATTGTCCTGACTTTCTTAACTTGCATTTATGAAGTGCCGATAGATCCACCCCCAGATCCCTTTGGTGAGTGCTTAAGTTTTTGACCTTCCTTTTCTAATTCTGGCACAAGCAATTGGTTATAACACCAGTTTATTAGCACAAGTTCCTCTGTGGTGATCCAAATGTTGTGGGTTCAATCCCCAGCCATGCCAAGATTGAAATCAGGATATAATTCACACATGAACTGGCTGGTTCTCATGTCAAGGACCTGTGACATGACAATTTAGTGAGGCAGCACTATATCTGCTACAAGTAGGTCTCATCATGAAATGACTGAAATAATGTTGAAAGTTTTGTAAAAACCTCAAACAAACATACCAGTTAGACATTTCAGGACAACCCATCAGATATGAACCTCAGCTCAAATGAGAAATTTTAAACCGAATGCAATCTGGTACCAAGGCCTGCAGCAGAAAGCATTGCATGATCATATACTTGCCCCGAAGATGATGCCTTGTGATATCTACGACAAAACCAGGAAGAAAGGCTATCGCACTTGATGCCATTATAAGGTATCCTAAAGTGTCAGTCATTTTACTCACTGAAATACAAAAATTCATGTGTTATTATGTTATTATGTTGTTTTATTATAACCAACACCATATGAAAGATATATAAATGCATATACAGTAATATGTCATATCAATTTATCATTCTGAATTGTCACTTTATACAAATTTAAATTTAGTATTCATACTGTATATTTCACTAAAATCAATACCTTTGAGGATTGTATGCTGAATTTGATCAGTGGAACGTGAAGCAGCACAGAGGTTTTGGAATAAAAACATTTACTTTAAGTATCCAACTTTAAAAGATATTTGAAGCTGCGTTGCTTCAGATCTAAGGATGAACAAATTAATTGGTGCTTTTGCACCATCCTTTTCAATAAAAATCTGTTTGCATTGGATAACATCCTGGTCAGTTCAGCCACTGTCCTATCTTCCGAAAATCCCACTGAATATGGGCATCTGATAACTCCTTTTTTAAGGGTTTTATGAGCTGTTATTATAACTGTAACTTCTTAAAAGATTGTCTGCTTGGCTTTTCTGCTCTACCTAAATCAATAATCAATTTCCCATTTTTGCAATGCCTTAATGGAAAGAAAGCTTTGCCAGAACATATGTTCAGCATCTGAGCTTTCTTCAATTAAAATTCTAGGCTATTTTACTATTCTAAATACAGAATCACTGTCTTCCTAATTCCTTAGTCCTTTTTGTTTTGTGCTATGCATTTCTTCAGTTAGTTCATCTGCCTGCAACACAGCCTAACAAGGTGATGTATTTTGTTTCAGTCATTTCATCCATACCCTGATGCCAGGAGGATATCTCACATGATATACTCCTAAACTAAAAACTCCACCCTCTCGGATCTTACTTTCATCCCTCAATTGACCAAATGTCCACTATTCTCCTCCTGGCACTCATTTAATTATAAAAAAAAGATCAAATCAGCTTAATCTACTCTGCCTGTCTTTGAACATCTGGATCTCCATTGTCATATTAGCGATGATAGGCCACGGGCCGTGGCGCAGTTGGTTAGAGCGCCAGCTTATTAGCACCAGTTCCTCTGTGGTGATCCAAAGGTCGTGGGTTCGAACCGCGGCCGTGCCGGGATTGAACTCATGATACAATTTCCGACATGAGCTTAGGCCTGTGCCAAAGGGTTAACCCGTTGTCCTTGTAAATCTGTGACCGGGTGGGTTGTCATGTCAAGGACCTGCGACATGACAATTCAGTGAGGCAGCACTATATCTGCTACAAGTAGGTCTCATCACGAAATAACTGAAATATTGTTGAGAGTGATGTAAAACCCCAAACAAACAAACAAACAAACTGATATTTCTGCCAAACCAGCCCATTGCTCAACCTATCAATATTCCATATTGTCCCTGACACAGGTTTCATCCAATTACAAACAGGATATATACCCTTGGGGCCATTGGCGTTATTCTTTAACTTCTGCACCCACATGGGAATCATTTATACTGCAGGTCACAGCTGAACAATCTACTTCAGCAAGTTTGTATAGCTATAATATTAAAAACCAAATGATACAAAGAAGGATTTAGCTCGGCAAGTGAAATCACATATTTGGATTGGTTAAGTTTGGATTTGGTTTCCTGAGGTTTTACATGATTTTCAACATTATTTCAGTCATTTCGTGATGAGGCCTATTTGTAGCAGATATGGTGCTGCCTCACTCTATTGTCATGTTGTATCACATATTGACAGAAAGCTACAAACACACACATACATACCATATCTGTCGTTTCCTTCAGATGAAACAATAATCCACAGGTTAAACATCCCCATGAAGGTCACAACTCGTAGGTGCATGCATGAAATCCATATTGACAAAAGAGCAAAAGTCCATGAAAAAATTACTTTCTTTAATGTACTCTTCGCACCAGAAGTAATTTGAGCACTGCTTTTTGATTTGAATTTTAAGTCGGGAGTTTTTGCTCGGGATTGAACTTGCTCTTCATTATTGTCATTATTTATGACCACAGCATGGGGTCCTTCTGTGGTATCTCCCTTGTTTGAGGTTATATTGGTATCTCCCTTGTTTGAGGCTATATTTGTATCTCCCTTGTTTGTGGTTATATTTGTATCTCCCTGGTTTGAGGTTATATTTGTATCTCCCTTGGTTATATTTGTATCTCCCTTGTTTGAGGTTATATTGGTATCTCCCTTGTTTGAGGTTATATTGGTATCTCCCTTGTTTGTGGTTATATTTGTATCTCCCTTGTTTGTGGTTATATTTGTATCTCCCTTGGTTATATTGGTATCTCCCTTGTTTGAGGTTATATTTGTATCTCCCTTGTTTGAGGTTATATTTGTATCTCCCTTGTTTGAGGTTATATTTGTATCTCCCTTGTTTGAGGTTATATTTGTATCTCCCTTGTTTGAGGTTATATTTGTATCTCCCTTGTTTGTGGTTATATTGGTATCTCCCTTGTTGGAGGTTATATTTGTATCTCCCTTGTTTGTGGTTATATTTGTATCTCCCTTGTTTGAGGTTATATTTGTATCTCCCTTGTTTGAGGTTATATTTGTATCTCCCTTGTTTGAGGTTATATTTGTATCTCCCTTGTTTGAGGTTATATTGGTATCTCCCTTGTTTGTGGTTATATTGGTATCTCCCTTGGTTATATTTGTATCTCCCTTGTTTGTGGTTATATTTGTATCTCCCTTGTTTGTGGTTATATTGGTATCTCCCTTGTTTGTGGTTATATTTGTATCTCCCTTGTTTGTGGTTATATTGGTATCTCCCTTGTTTGAGGTTATATTTGTATCTCCCTTGTGTGTGGTTATATTGGTATCTCCCTTGGTTATATTTGTATCTCCCTTGTTTGAGGTTATATTTGTATCTCCCTTGTTTGTGGTTATATTGGTATCTCCCTTGTTTGAGGTTATATTTGTATCTCCCTTGTTTGAGGTTATATTTGTATCTCCCTTGTTTGTGGTTATATTGGTATCTCCCTTGTTTGTGGTTATATTGGTATCTCCCTTGGTTATATTTGTATCTCCCTTGTTTGTGGTTATATTTGTATCTCCCTTGTTTGTGGTTATATTGGTATCTCCCTTGTTTGAGGTTATATTGGTATCTCCCTTGTGTGTGGTTATATTGGTATCTCCCTTGGTTATATTTGTATCTCCCTTGTTTGAGGTTATATTTGTATCTCCCTTGTTTGTGGTTATATTGGTATCTCCCTTGTTTGAGGTTATATTTGTATCTCCCTTGTTTGTGGTTATATTGGTATCTCCCTTGTTTGAGGTTATATTGGTATCTCCCTTGTTTGAGGTTATATTTGTATCTCCCTTGTTTGAGGTTATATTGGTATCTCCCTTGTTTGAGGTTATATTGGTATCTCCCTTGTTTGAGGTTATATTGGTATCTCCCTTGTTTGAGGTTATATTGGTATCTCCCTTGTTTGTGGTTATATTGGTATCTCCCTTGTTTGAGGTTATATTGGTATCTCCCTTGTTTGAGGTTATATTGGTATCTCCCTTGTTTGAGGTTATATTTGTATCTCCCTTGTTTGAGGTTATATTTGTATCTCCCTTGGTTATATTTGTATCTCCCTTGTTTGTGGTTATATTTGTATCTCCCTTGTTTGAGGTTATATTTGTATCTCCCTTGTTTGTGGTTATATTTGTATCTCCCTTGTTTGAGGTTATATTGGTATCTCCCTTGTTTGAGGTTATATTTGTATCTCCCTTGTTTGAGGTTATATTTGTATCTCCCTTGTTTGAGGTTATATTTGTATCTCCCTTGGTTATATTTGTATCTCCCTTGTTTGAGGTTATATTGGTATCTCCCTTGTTTGAGGTTATATTTGTATCTCCCTTGTTTGAGGTTATATTTGTATCTCCCTTGGTTATATTTGTATCTCCCTTGTTTGTGGTTATATTTGTATCTCCCTTGTTTGAGGTTATATTTGTATCTCCCTTGTTTGAGGTTATATTGGTATCTCCCTTGTTTGAGGTTATATTTGTATCTCCCTTGTTTGAGGTTATATTTGTATCTCCCTTGTTTGAGGTTATATTTGTATCTCCCTTGTTTGTGGTTATATTTGCATCTCCCTTGTTTGAGGTTATATTTGTATCTCCCTTGTTTGAGGTTATATTTGTATCTCCCTTGTTTGTGGTAATATTTGTATCTCCCTTGTTTGTGGTTATATTTGTATCTCCCTTGTTTGAGGTTATATTTGTATCTCCCTTGTTTGTTGTTATATTTGTATCTCCCTTGTTTGTGGTTATATTTGTATCTCCCTTGTTTGAGGTTATATTGGTATCTCCCTTGTTTGTGGTTATATTTGTATCTCCCTTGTTTGAGGTTATATTTGTATCTCCCTTGTTTGAGGTTATATTTGTATCTCCCTTGTTTGTGGTTATATTGGTATCTCCCTTGTTTGTGGTTATATTGGTATCTCCCTTGTTTGTGGTTATATTGGTATCTCCCTTGTTTGAGGTTATATTTGTATCTCCCTTGTTTGAGGTTATATTGGTATCTCCCTTGTTTGTGGTTATATTTGTATCTCCCTTGTTTGAGGTTATATTTGTATCTCCCTTGGTTATATTTGTATCTCCCTTGTTTGTGGTTATATTTGTATCTCCCTTGTTTGAGGTTATATTGGTATCTCCCTTGTTTGTGGTTATATTGGTATCTCCCTTGTTTGTGGTTATATTTGTATCTCCCTTGGTTATATTTGTATCTCCCTTGTTTGTGGTTATATTTGTATCTCCCTTGTTTGAGGTTATATTTGTATCTCCCTTGTTTGTGGTTATATTTGTATCTCCCTTGTTTGTGGTTATATTTGTATCTCCCTTGTTTGTGGTTATATTGGTATCTCCCTTGTTTGTGGTTATATTGGTATCTCCCTTGTTTGTGGTTATATTTGTATCTCCCTTGGTTATATTTGTATCTCCCTTGTTTGTGGTTATATTTGTATCTCCCTTGTTTGAGGTTATATTGGTATCTCCCTTGTTTGTGGTTATATTTGTATCTCCCTTGTTTGAGGTTATATTTGTATCTCCCTTGTTTGTGGTTATATTGGTATCTCCCTTGTTTGTGGTTATATTGGTATCTCCCTTGTTTGTGGTTATATCGGTATCTCCCTTGTTTGAGGTTATATTGGTATCTCCCTTGTTTGAGGTTATATTTGTATCTCCCTTGTTTGTGGTTATATTTGTATCTCCCTTGTTTGAGGTTATATTGGTATCTCCCTTGTTTGTGGTTATATTTGTATCTCCCTTGTTTGTGGTTATATTTGTATCTCCCTTGTTTGAGGTTATATTTGTATCTCCCTTGTTTGAGGTTATATTGGTATCTCCCTTGTTTGTGGTTATATTGGTATCTCCCTTGTTTGTGGTTATATTTGTATCTCCCTTGGTTATATTTGTATCTCCCTTGTTTGAGGTTATATTGGTATCTCCCTTGTTTGTGGTTATATTTGTATCTCCCTTGTTTGTGGTTATATTTGTATCTCCCTTGTTTGAGGTTATATTTGTATCTCCCTTGTTTGAGGTTATATTGGTATCTCCCTTGTTTGTGGTTATATCGGTATCTCCCTTGTTTGTGGTTATATTTGTATCTCCCTTGGTTATATTTGTATCTCCCTTGTTTGTGGTTATATTTGTATCTCCCTTGTTTGAGGTTATATTGGTATCTCCCTTGTTTGTGGTTATATTTGTATCTCCCTTGTTTGAGGTTATATTTGTATCTCCCTTGTTTGTGGTTATATTGGTATCTCCCTTGTTTGTGGTTATATCGGTATCTCCCTTGTTTGAGGTTATATTGGTATCTCCCTTGTTTGAGGTTATATTTGTATCTCCCTTGTTTGTGGTTATATTTGTATCTCCCTTGTTTGAGGTTATATTTGTATCTCCCTTGTTTGAGGTTATATTGGTATCTCCCTTGTTTGAGGTTATATTGGTATCTCCCTTGTTTGTGGTTATATTTGTATCTCCCTTGTTTGTGGTTATATTTGTATCTCCCTTGTTTGAGGTTATATTTGTATCTCCCTTGTTTGAGGTTATATTGGTATCTCCCTTGTTTGAGGTTATATTTGTATATCCCTTGTTTGAGGTTATATTTGTATCTCCCTTGTTTGTGGTTATATTTGTATCTCCCTTGTTTGTGGTTATATTGGTATCTCCCTTGTTTGTGGTTATATTTGTATCTCCCTTGTTTGAGGTTATATTTGTATCTCCCTTGTTTGAGGTTATATTGGTATCTCCCTTGTTTGTGGTTATATTTGTATCTCCCTTGTTTTTGGTTATATTGGTATCTCCCTTGTTTGAGGTTATATTTGTATCTCCCTTGTTTGAGGTTATATTTGTATCTCCCTTGTTTGTGGTTATATTTGCATCTCCCTTGTTTGTGGTTATATTTGTATCTCCCTTGTTTGTGGTTATATTTGTATCTCCCTTGTTTGTGGTTATATTTGTATCTCCCTTGTTTGAGGTTATATTTGTATCTCCCTTGTTTGTGGTTATATTTGTATCTCCCTTGTTTGTGGTTATATTTGTATCTCCCTTGTTTGAGGTTTTATTGGTATCTCCCTTGTTTGAGGTTATATTTGTATCTCCCTTGTTTGAGGTTATATTGGTATCTCCCTTGTTTGAGGTTATATTTGTATCTCCCTTGTTTGAGGTTTTATTTGTATCTCCCTTGTTTGAGGTTATATTGGTATCTCCCTTGTTTGAGGTTATATTTGTATCTCCCTTGTTTGTGGTTATATTTGCATCTCCCTTGTTTGTGGTTATATTTGTATCTCCCTTGTTTGAGGTTTTATTTGTATCTCCCTTGTTTGTGGTTATATTGGTATCTCCCTTGTTTGTGGTTATATTTGTATCTCCCTTGTTTGTGGTTATATTTGTATCTCCCTTGTTTGAGGTTATATTGGTATCTCCCTTGTTTGTGGTTATATTTGTATCTCCCTTGTTTGAGGTTATATTGGTATCTCCCTTGTTTGAGGTTATATTTGTGTCTCCCTTGTTTGTGGTTATATTTGTATCTCCCTTGTTTGAGGTTATATTTGTATCTCCCTTGTTTGAGGTTATATTGGTATCTCCCTTGTTTGTGGTTATATTTGTATCTCCCTTGTTTGAGGTTATATTGGTATCTCCCTTGTTTGAGGTTATATTTGTGTCTCCCTTGTTTGTGGTTATATTTGCATCTCCCTTGTTTGTGGTTATATTTGTATCTCCCTTGTTTGTGGTTATATTTGTATCTCCCTTGTTTGTGGTTATATTTGTATCTCCCTTGGTTATATTTGTATCTCCCTTGTTTGAGGTTATATTTGTATCTCCCTTGTTTGAGGTTATATTTGTGTCTCCCTTGTTTGTGGTTATATTTGCATCTCCCTTGTTTGTGGTTATATTTGTATCTCCCTTGTTTGTGGTTATATTTGTATCTCCCTTGTTTGTGGTTATATTTGTATCTCCCTTGGTTATATTTGTATCTCCCTTGTTTGAGGTTATATTTGTATCTCCCTTGTTTGAGGTTATATTTGTATCTCCCTTGTTTGTGGTTATATTGGTATCTCCCTTGTTTGTGGTTATATTTGTATCTCCCTTGTTTGTGGTTATATTTGTATCTCCCTTGTTTGTGGTTATATTGGTATCTCCCTTGTTTGTGGTTATATTGGTATCTCCCTTGGTTATATTTGTATCTCCCTTGTTTGTGGTTATATTTGCATCTCCCTTGTTTGTGGTTATATTTGTATCTCCCTTGTTTGAGGTTTTATTTGTATCTCCCTTGTTTGTGGTTATATTGGTATCTCCCTTGTTTGTGGTTATATTTGTATCTCCCTTGTTTGTGGTTATATTTGTATCTCCCTTGTTTGTGGTTATATTGGTATCTCCCTTGTTTGTGGTTATATTGGTATCTCCCTTGGTTATATTGGTATCTCCCTTGTTTGTGGTTATATTTGTATCTCCCTTGTTTGAGGTTATATCTGTATCTCCCTTGTTTGTGGTTATATTGGTATCTCCCTTGTTTGTGGTTATATTGGTATCTCCCTTGGTTATATTTGTATCTCCCTTGTTTGAGGTTATATTTGTATCTCCCTTGTTTGTGGTTATATTGGTATCTCCCTTGTTTGTGGTTATATTTGTATCTCCCTTGTTTGAGGTTATATTTGTATCTCCCTTGTTTGTGGTTATATTTGCATCTCCCTTGTTTGTGGTTATATTTGTATCTCCCTTGGTTATATTTGTATCTCCCTTGTTTGTGGTTATATTTGTATCTCCCTTGTTTGTGGTTATATTTGTATCTCCCTTGGTTATATTTGTATCTCCCTTGTTTGAGGTTATATTTGTATCTCCCTTGTTTGAGGTTATATTTGTATCTCCCTTGTTTGAGGTTATATTGGTATCTCCCTTGTTTGAGGTTATATTTGTATCTCCCTTGTTTGAGGTTATATTTGTATCTCCCTTGGTTATATTGGTATCTCCCTTGTTTGTGGTTATATTTGTATCTCCCTTGTTTGTGGTTATATTGGTATCTCCCTTGTTTGAGGTTATATTGGTATCTCCCTTGTTTGAGGTTATATTTGTATCTCCCTTGTTTGAGGTTATATTGGTATCTCCCTTGGTTATATTGGTATCTCCCTTGTTTGTGGTTATATTTGTATCTCCCTTGTTTGTGGTTATATTGGTATCTCCCTTGTTTGTGGTTATATTTGTATCTCCCTTGTTTGGGGTTATATTTGTATCTCCCTTGTTTGAGGTTATATTGGTATCTCCCTTGTTTGAGGTTATATTTGTATCTCCCTTGTTTGAGGTTATATTTGTATCTCCCTTGTTTGAGGTTATATTGGTATCTCCCTTGTTTGAGGTTATATTGGTATCTCCCTTGTTTGAGGTTATATTTGTATCTCCCTTGTTTGAGGTTATATTTGTATCTCCCTTGTTTGTGGTTATATTTGTATCTCCCTTGTTTGTGGTTATATTTGTATCTCCCTTGTTTGTGGTTATATTTGTATCTCCCTTGTTTGAGGTTATATTTGTATCTCCCTTGTTTGAGGTTATATTGGTATCTCCCTTGTTTGTGGTTATATTTGTATCTCCCTTGTTTGAGGTTATATTGGTATCTCCCTTGTTTGAGGTTATATTTGTGTCTCCCTTGTTTGTGGTTATATTTGTATCTCCCTTGTTTGAGGTTATATTTGTATCTCCCTTGTTTGAGGTTATATTGGTATCTCCCTTGTTTGTGGTTATATTTGTATCTCCCTTGTTTGAGGTTATATTGGTATCTCCCTTGTTTGAGGTTATATTTGTGTCTCCCTTGTTTGTGGTTATATTTGCATCTCCCTTGTTTGTGGTTATATTTGTATCTCCCTTGTTTGTGGTTATATTTGTATCTCCCTTGTTTGTGGTTATATTTGTATCTCCCTTGGTTATATTTGTATCTCCCTTGTTTGAGGTTATATTTGTATCTCCCTTGTTTGAGGTTATATTTGTGTCTCCCTTGTTTGTGGTTATATTTGCATCTCCCTTGTTTGTGGTTATATTTGTATCTCCCTTGTTTGTGGTTATATTTGTATCTCCCTTGTTTGTGGTTATATTTGTATCTCCCTTGGTTATATTTGTATCTCCCTTGTTTGAGGTTATATTTGTATCTCCCTTGTTTGAGGTTATATTTGTATCTCCCTTGTTTGTGGTTATATTGGTATCTCCCTTGTTTGTGGTTATATTTGTATCTCCCTTGTTTGTGGTTATATTTGTATCTCCCTTGTTTGTGGTTATATTGGTATCTCCCTTGTTTGTGGTTATATTGGTATCTCCCTTGGTTATATTTGTATCTCCCTTGTTTGTGGTTATATTTGCATCTCCCTTGTTTGTGGTTATATTTGTATCTCCCTTGTTTGAGGTTTTATTTGTATCTCCCTTGTTTGTGGTTATATTGGTATCTCCCTTGTTTGTGGTTATATTTGTATCTCCCTTGTTTGTGGTTATATTTGTATCTCCCTTGTTTGTGGTTATATTGGTATCTCCCTTGTTTGTGGTTATATTGGTATCTCCCTTGGTTATATTGGTATCTCCCTTGTTTGTGGTTATATTTGTATCTCCCTTGTTTGAGGTTATATCTGTATCTCCCTTGTTTGTGGTTATATTGGTATCTCCCTTGTTTGTGGTTATATTGGTATCTCCCTTGGTTATATTTGTATCTCCCTTGTTTGAGGTTATATTTGTATCTCCCTTGTTTGTGGTTATATTGGTATCTCCCTTGTTTGTGGTTATATTTGTATCTCCCTTGTTTGAGGTTATATTTGTATCTCCCTTGTTTGTGGTTATATTTGCATCTCCCTTGTTTGTGGTTATATTTGTATCTCCCTTGGTTATATTTGTATCTCCCTTGTTTGTGGTTATATTTGTATCTCCCTTGTTTGTGGTTATATTTGTATCTCCCTTGGTTATATTTGTATCTCCCTTGTTTGAGGTTATATTTGTATCTCCCTTGTTTGAGGTTATATTTGTATCTCCCTTGTTTGAGGTTATATTGGTATCTCCCTTGTTTGAGGTTATATTTGTATCTCCCTTGTTTGAGGTTATATTTGTATCTCCCTTGGTTATATTGGTATCTCCCTTGTTTGTGGTTATATTTGTATCTCCCTTGTTTGTGGTTATATTGGTATCTCCCTTGTTTGAGGTTATATTGGTATCTCCCTTGTTTGAGGTTATATTTGTATCTCCCTTGTTTGAGGTTATATTGGTATCTCCCTTGGTTATATTGGTATCTCCCTTGTTTGTGGTTATATTTGTATCTCCCTTGTTTGTGGTTATATTGGTATCTCCCTTGTTTGTGGTTATATTTGTATCTCCCTTGTTTGGGGTTATATTTGTATCTCCCTTGTTTGAGGTTATATTGGTATCTCCCTTGTTTGAGGTTATATTTGTATCTCCCTTGTTTGAGGTTATATTTGTATCTCCCTTGTTTGAGGTTATATTGGTATCTCCCTTGTTTGAGGTTATATTGGTATCTCCCTTGTTTGAGGTTATATTTGTATCTCCCTTGTTTGAGGTTATATTTGTATCTCCCTTGTTTGTGGTTATATTTGTATCTCCCTTGTTTGGGGTTATATTTGTATCTCCCTTGGTTATATTTGTATCTCCCTTGTTTGAGGTTATATTTGTATCTCCCTTGTTTGTGGTCATATTGGTATCTCCCTTGTTTGAGGTTATATCTGTATCTCCCTTGGTTATATTTGTATCTCCCTTGTTTGTGGTTATATTGGTATCTCCCTTGTTTGTGGTTATATTTGTATCTCCCTTGTTTGTGGTTATATTTGTATCTCCCTTGTTTGTGGTTATATTGGTATCTCCCTTGTTTGTGGTTATATTGGTATCTCCCTTGTTTGTGGTTAAATTTGTATCTCCCTTGTTTGAGGTTATATTTGTATCTCCCTTGTTTGAGGTTATATTTGTATCTCCCTTGTTTGTGGTTATATTGGTATCTCCCTTGTTTGTGGTTATATTGGTATCTCCCTTGTTTGTGGTTATATTTGTATCTCCCTTGTTTGAGGTTATATTTGTATCTCCCTTGTTTGTGGTTATATTTGTATCTCCCTTGTTTGTGGTTATATTTGTATCTCCCTTGGTTATATTTGTATCTCCCTTGTTTGAGGTTATATTTGTATCTCCCTTGTTTGAGGTTATATTTGTATCTCCCTTGTTTGAGGTTATATTGGTATCTCCCTTGTTTGAGGTTATATTTGTATCTCCCTTGTTTGGGGTTATATTTGTATCTCCCTTGTTTGAGGTTATATTGGTATCTCCCTTGTTTGAGGTTATATTTGTATCTCCCTTGTTTGAGGTTATATTTGTATCTCCCTTGTTTGAGGTTATATTGGTATCTCCCTTGTTTGAGGTTATATTGGTATCTCCCTTGTTTGAGGTTATATTTGTATCTCCCTTGTTTGAGGTTATATTTGTATCTCCCTTGTTTGTGGTCATATTGGTATCTCCCTTGTTTGAGGTTATATCTGTATCTCCCTTGGTTATATTTGTATCTCCCTTGTTTGAGGTTATATTTGTATCTCCCTTGGTTATATTGGTATCTCCCTTGTTTGTGGTTATATTTGTATCTCCCTTGTTTGTGGTTATATTTGTATCTCCCTTGTTTGTGGTTATATTGGTATCTCCCTTGTTTGTGGTTATATTGGTATCTCCCTTGTTTGAGGTTATATTTGTATCTCCCTTGGTTATATTTGTATCTCCCTTGTTTGTGGTTATATTGGTATCTCCCTTGTTTGTGGTTATATTTGTATCTCCCTTGTTTGTGGTTATATTTGTATCTCCCTTGTTTGTGGTTATATTGGTATCTCCCTTGTTTGTGGTTATATTTGTATCTCCCTTGTTTGTGGTTATATTGGTATCTCCCTTGTTTGAGGTTATATTTGTATCTCCCTTGGTTATATTTGTATCTCCCTTGTTTGTGGTTATATTGGTATCTCCCTTGTTTGTGGTTATATTTGTATCTCCCTTGTTTGTGGTTATATTGGTATCTCCCTTGTTTGTGGTTATATTTGTATCTCCCTTGTTTGAGGTTATATTTGTATCTCCCTTGGTTATATTGGTATCTCCCTTGTTTGTGGTTATATTTGTATCTCCCTTGTTTGTGGTTATATTGGTATCTCCCTTGTTTGTGGTTATATTTGTATCTCCCTTGTTTGAGGTTATATTTGTATCTCCCTTGGTTATATTTGTATCTCCCTTGTTTGTGGTTATATTTGTATCTCCCTTGTTTGTGGTTATATTTGTATCTCCCTTGTTTGTGGTTATATTGGTATCTCCCTTGTTTGTGGTTATATTGGTATCTCCCTTGTTTGAGGTTATATTTGTATCTCCCTTGGTTATATTTGTATCTCCCTTGTTTGTGGTTATATTGGTATCTCCCTTGTTTGTGGTTATATTTGTATCTCCCTTGTTTGTGGTTATATTTGTATCTCCCTTGTTTGTGGTTATATTGGTATCTCCCTTGTTTGTGGTTATATTTGTATCTCCCTTGTTTG
Organism: Amphiduros pacificus; assembly: GCA_949316495.1. Classification (NCBI taxonomy): domain Eukaryota; kingdom Metazoa; phylum Annelida; class Polychaeta; order Phyllodocida; family Hesionidae; genus Amphiduros; species Amphiduros pacificus. The sequence continues at coordinate 38,199,070 of OX439011.1, read as the reverse complement.
TGGTTATATTGGTATCTCCCTTGTTTGTGGTTATATTTGTATCTCCCTTGTTTGTGGTTATATTGGTATCTCCCTTGTTTGTGGTTATATTGGTATCTCCCTTGTTTGAGGTTATATTTGTATCTCCCTTGGTTATATTTGTATCTCCCTTGTTTGTGGTTATATTTGTATCTCCCTTGTTTGAGGTTATATTTGTATCTCCCTTGTTTGTGGTTATATTGGTATCTCCCTTGTTTGTGGTTATATTTGTATCTCCCTTGTTTGTGGTTATATTTGTATCTCCCTTGTTTGAGGTTATATTGGTATCTCCCTTGTTTGAGTTTATATTTGTATCTCCCTTGTTTGTGGTTATATTTGTATCTCCCTTGTTTGTGGTTATATTGGTATCTCCCTTGTTTGTGGTTATATTTGTATCTCCCTTGTTTGTGGTTATATTTGTATCTCCCTTGTTTGTGGTTATATTTGTATCTCCCTTGTTTGAGGTTATATTTGTATCTCCCTTGTTTGAGGTTATATTGGTATCTCCCTTGTTTGAGGTTATATTTGTATCTCCCTTGGTTATATTTGTATCTCCCTTGTTTGTGGTTATATTGGTATCTCCCTTGTTTGAGGTTATATTTGTATCTCCCTTGTTTGTGGTTATATTGGTATCTCCCTTGTTTGTGGTTATATTTGTATCTCCCTTGTTTGTGGTTATATTTGTATCTCCCTTGTTTGTGGTTATATTTGTATCTCCCTTGTTTGAGGTTATATTTGTATCTCCCTTGTTTGAGGTTATATTGGTATCTCCCTTGTTTGAGGTTATATTGGTATCTCCCTTGTTTGAGGTTATATTGGTATCTCCCTTGTTTGAGGTTATATTTGTATCTCCCTTGTTTGAGGTTATATTTGTATCTCCCTTGGTTATATTTGTATCTCCCTTGTTTGTGGTTATATTTGTATCTCCCTTGTTTGTGGTTATATTTGTATCTCCCTTGTTTGAGGTTATATTTGTATCTCCCTTGTTTGAGGTTATATTGGTATCTCCCTTGTTTGAGGTTATATTTGTATCTCCCTTGTTTGAGGTTATATTGGTATCTCCCTTGTTTGTGGTTATATTTGTATCTCCCTTGTTTGTGGTTATATTGGTATCTCCCTTGTTTGAGGTTATATTGGTATCTCCCTTGTTTGTGGTTATATTTGTATCTCCCTTGGTTATATTGGTATCTCCCTTGTTTGAGGTTATATTTGTATCTCCCTTGTTTGAGGTTATATTTGTATCTCCCTTGTTTGTGGTTATATTTGTATATCCCTTGTTTGAGGTTATATTTGTATCTCCCTTGTTTGAGGTTATATTGGTATCTCCCTTGTTTGTGGTTATATTTGTATCTCCCTTGGTTATATTGGTATCTCCCTTGTTTGAGGTTATATTTGTATCTCCCTTGTTTGAGGTTATATTTGTATCTCCCTTGTTTGAGGTTATATTTGTATCTCCCTTGTTTGTGGTTATATTTGTATTAATCTTAAAGGCTGGTAGACAGACCCAGGTGTTAATCAATGAAATTATATTCAAAGCGGCAAGACCAGAAAGAGAGTACAACCTTAGAACACCAATGTCATGCAAAACCTATCAGCAGAAATGAATAACACATTAAACAATTACAAAAAAACATCTAAATTTATTGGTACTATGGAAATAAAGATTGATATGCATTTAAAGGATTTTGAGGTTTGCTATTATAAAAGCTAATTTATTTAATACATTAATTAAATCAACCTTGATTATTTGAAAAACTGTTCCTGATATTACTGATATTCCATTTAAGAAGGCTAGAAGAGTAAAACACCATTTTCCAGCTGAGGTGGCCACCTGTAGAACATATCACTGTGCCAAGATCCATATAATCAAAGATATCCTCTATATGTTTAAGACCTCTTATACTTCAAGTTTCAGATATACATATGTAAACTACATATCAGTAACCACAAGACTAAACTGGCAGCGTAAAGCATCCTAAACTTTATCATCATATTTAGCTTTGCTAGAATTCAACAGTTTACTCCTGATTAAGTATGCTATGAGTAAACTGTCATATACATCTTTTGTTTACTTCTGGTTATATATGATAAAAATAAACTTTTGTGTAATGTGTAAGTATACTCCTGTTTATCAACTTTGTGTGTAAACATGTCTATACTTTTTAAGTTTACTTGTGGTTGTGATTGACATAAGCTAACATTCATATACAGCATATGTTTAACACTGTTTATGCACTGTCTACATATACATCTCTAAACTTAATATGTTTACCTCTGATAAGGTACAATATTGGAAACCTTTGTATACTGGATACGTTTAGTCTTGTTTATGAACTGTGAATGTAAACATTTTTATACTTTCAAAGTTTACTTATGGATATATATGATGTAAGTAAACCTATATATACTGTATGTTTACTTGCACTGTAGATAATTGAAGCATGATATGCACGTTGCCACTCCTTAACATTTGAAATGGTGAACCAGTGGGGGATTGTTATCTGGTAATAATTAAGTGTTTCCTGCCACAAACCCCTTGTGTAAACATGAAGTTTATAACATTCTTCATGCTTTGAATATATGTATCTGGCACTCTCAATTGTAGGGCAAACATGTGTAAGCAGGAGCTTTATTGTGTCATCTGAGCAAAACAAGGTTTCTGTTTAAATCTCTTAGATATCTCTTATTACATGATTCTTATGATGTTTAGATACTGATAGGACTTTTCAGATTGAAAAAATGTTCACTACAAGCCAAGATATTAGCAAATCTTGGATAGTAAGTGAAAAAAGAGTATAAAATGTCTAAATCGCGCCTGACGTTTTTTACACTTTTATGGTACTATATAACACTCAGATCTCTTATAAATCTCTTATTTCATGATTCCTACGATGTTTAGATACTGATAGGACTTTTCAGATTGAAAAAATGTTCACTACAAGCCAAGATATTAGCAAATCTTGGATAGTAAGTGAAAAAAGAGTATAAAATGTCTAAATCGCGCCTGACGTTTTTTACACTTTTATGTTACTATATAACACTCAGATCTCTTATAAATCTCTTATTTCATGATTCCTACGGTGTTTAGATACTGATAGGACTTTTCAGATTGAAAAAATGTTCACTACAAGCCAAGATATTAGCAAATCTTGGATAGTAAGTGACAAAAAGAGTATAAAATGTCTAAATCGCGCCTGACGTTTTTTACACTTTTATGGTACTATATAACACTCAGATCTCTTAGATATCTCTTATTCCATGATTCTTACGATGTTAAGATACTGATAGGACTTTTCAGATTGAAAAAATGTTCACTAAAAGCCAAGATATTAGCAAATCTTGGATAGTAAGTGACAAAAAGAGTATAAAATGTCTAAATCGCGCCTGGCGTTTTTTACACTTTTATGGTACTATATAACATTCAGATCTCTTAGATATCTCTTATTTCATGATTCTTATGATGTTTATATACTGATCTTATGATGTTTAGATACTGATAGGACTTTTCAGATTGAAAAAATGTTCACTACAAGCCAAGATATTAGCAAATCTTGGATAGTAAGTCACAAAAAGAATATAAAATGTCTAAATCGCGCCTGACGTTTTTTACACTTTTATGGTACTATATAACACTCAGATCTCTTAGATATCTCTTATTCCATGATTCTTACAATGTTTAGATACTGATAGGACTTTTCAGATTGAAAAAATGTTCACTACAAGCCAAGATATTAGCAAATCTTGGATAGTAAGTGACAAAAAGAGTATAAAATGTCTAAATCGCGCCTGACGTTTTTTACACTTTTATGGTACTATATAACACTCAGATATCTTAGATATCTCTTATTCCATGATTCTTACGATGTTTAGATACTGATAGGACTTTTCAGATTGAAAAAATGTTCACTACAAGCCAAGATATTAGCAAATCTTGGATAGTAAGTGACAAAAAGAGTATAAAATGTCTAAATCGCGCCTGGCGTTTTTTACACTTTTATGGTACTATATAACATTCAGATCTCTTAGATATCTCTTATTTCATGATTCTTTTGATGTTAAGATACTGATCTTATGATGTTTAGATACTGATAGGACTTTTCAGATTGAAAAAATGTTCACTACAAGCCAAGATATTAGCAAATCTTGGATAGTAAGTGACAAAAAGAGTATAAAATGTCTAAATCGCGCCTGACGTTTTTTACACTTTTATGGTACTATATAACATTCAGATCTCTTAGATATCTCTTATTTCATGATTCTGATGATGTTTAGATACTGATAGGACTTTTCAGATTGAAAAAATGTTCACTACAAGCCAAGATAATAGCAAATCTTGGATAGTAAGTGACAAAAAGAGTATAAAATGTCTAAATTGCGCCTGGCGTTTTTTACACTTTTATGGTATTATATAACATTCAGATCTCTTAGATATCTCTTATTTCATGATTGTTATGTTGTTTAGATACTGATAGGACTTTTTAGAGTGGAGATATATATGCACTAGAAACAAAAATATTGACAAATCTTAGATTGTATGTCAGGGAAAATATCAAAATAAAAAAAGTGTCGTCTTTTAGCCTTGCACCACAAGTTTTAATCACCAGACCCTCTGGCCTTTAGGTCCTGGTATGGGTTTCCCATCTATGGGCCCTAGTCCCTGTTATATCTTCATATGTGAATTAGTAGCTGGCTTTTTGAAAATTGGGTCAGCAACAATTTGCCCTGACCCCACTTGATACCCCATGGAGACTGTCGCCATGACAACCAAGGTTAATCAAGTGCTCATCCCAGCCACATCCAGCAGCTATTTATATTTTGTGATGCAAGTGAGACAGCACAGGGATGCAGTGAAATGAATTGAACTTAAATCTGATGAGATTCAAGATCATTCTTGATCATTACTATACTTGGCAAATCTGTAGTGATGATTTGAAGAAGGTTAAAGTGAGAATCCTGGACCAATTATAAAATCTTTATGATAGTGTGCTGGCTTGCTCAACAGGAGTTAATTAATATAGCTTGAGGTGACAAGTTGGAGAGGTTGGAAAAATACCCCACAGAGAACAGAGAGAGCCGCTAACCACAACACAGGGATAACATCTGATCAGAGATAACTTTGTGTCCAAGCTTGGTTGCCGCCTGAGATTATCCCTGCTTCCCAAACTTTTGACTATTACTCTAAGATTAATTGCCCCTTAGTGCAGTGACCTAGATGAACTAATGAGGGGTGACAGGCTTGGTGGCGGGAAAACAGCTATTCTTCCTTTGTGTCCCGAGCTGTTAGGACATGTTTACAAAATGCTTACACAGGATGCTAACCACCATCCAGCAAGAGGCTGACACGTGTAATACAAGCCTCACTCTGTTACAGGTTTTTGCAAAGGAAAGACATTTAAACTGTTATTTTGGATATATATTTTTCCAGACTTTATCCTAACCCAAATGCCATCTACATGGAATTTTCAGCATCATGATTTGGACAATGTTTGAACAAAGAGACATCCACTGTAATCTACCAGTATTTTCTTTCATTTCAGGGCTGCTTGTTTCCAGGCAAGGTCAATGAGCTTTTACCAAGCTACCAGGCTGGGCACCATTCATATCAGGATCCTGATAAAACACATCACATGCAAATGAAAGAAATTTCCCTTTCATTTTTTTCTTTCAGGACTAAACAAGGTCGATGACCTTTTACCAGTTATCAATGACCTTTTCACATACCTTTCAAGGATATATATGTACTAAAATCATTCCTGTTCTTTAAGATTTCAGGACTGTTTGTTTCCAGGAAAGGCCAATAATTGATAAAACTGGAAGGTCAATGACCTTCCAGGTAAGGTCAATTATTAATAAAAAGGGAAGGTCAATGACCTTTTAACAGTTTTTGTACTGTTTTCAGAAGGGAGCCAGTGACTGTTTTCAGAAGGGAGCCAGTGACAAAGTAAAGACGCATATTAAGCAAGGACAAACTCACTATTATAATACTTCAAGTGACCCTTTCATTTTTTGTTTCTTTTCAGCACAAATTGATTACAAGCAAGGTCAACTTAATATCCCATTCATTTTATTCACTTTCAGGAAAGCTTCTTTTCAGACAGGAACCAGTTTGTCTTAAAATCTGAAAAAGGGCCTAATATAAAAGGTCAACCAATATAACCTTCGATATGCATATTTTCAGGATAGCTGGCTTGTTTATCAGTTTTTGCTATGTTGTTTGTCAATAATAAATTTAAAATGTTATATTTGTGGTACATTTTGGGGGTAATTACATATTGTGCTGGTAAATAAACTGACATTTATAATTCAGGAAAGGTCTTTTAAAGGTAGAATAAACTTACATATACAGTGGAAGATAAACTGGCATATTCTGTGGGGATAAGTCTTGTAAATGTCAAATAAACTGGCATAAACAGCTGGGGGAAAGGTCCTGTAAATATCACATAAACTAGCATATACAGTGGGGGATAGGTCCTTTATATATCATATAAACTGACATATACAGTCGGAGATAGGTCCTGTATATATCATATAAACTGACATATACAGTGTGAGATAGGTCCTGTATATATCATATAAACTGACATATACAGTCTGAGAAAGGTCCTGTATATATCATATAAACTGGCATATACAACAGAGGATAGGTCCTGAAAATATCATATAAACTGGAATATACAATGGAGGATAGGGTCCTTAAATATCATATAAACAGTATAATTAAGCCCTGTATACATCACTTAAACTGACATATCCAGTGGAGGATAGCTCTTCTATATATCATGTAAACTGATATATACGTTGAAGGATAGGTCATATAACCTTACATAAACAGTGGCGTGTATGTTAGTTAGGCAATGTTCTCAATATATACTGTTCAAGTTTATGAGTGTTTATCTGTTTAAACATGTATATCAGTTGAATGTATAGCCATTAAATATCAGCTATCAGTAAAATGTTTATGGAAGTAAACGAGCTTATCCAAGCATAAACAGGAGAGTAAATTTTAAGTAAGTTGTATATATACTGCTGTCAGTTTTTTTAAGTGTGGCACTGTATTGGTGTATTTTCCTGGTGCTTTATATTAATAAACAGTGTGCTGATATGAGGATATTCGCACAGTGTATATTGCTTATGTTTTAACAAGAAAATGCAATGTAGGTAAATCAATAAATATAATAAACTAGATGCATATAAGATGTTTTCATTATACTATTTTTTTCATTAATTGGTAATAACAAAAGATGTGTAAAGCTTACATGTGAACACACTACTATCAAAACAGTACTTTGGAAAGCTAGGAGCACAGTTCCAGGACAAACTATCCAAGAGAGATCTATCAGGTCAAAAGGAAGACTTTATATTTGGATTAATTCTTCATTCCTACTATATATTCGATTTTAAACTGTAATAACTGGAAGTAAGTTTTAGATAATAAGTACCTTAATATTATAATTACAATTAGCATTTTTCTATTATATTTACTTTACAAAGCACCTTTTAGATATTTATTACAGCCCAGAGTACTCATGTTCATAAGCAAAGAATTACAGAGCAAAATCTTAAATCAACTTGCATCTCTCTGAAACAATTGTATCACATCTTCAAATGGTCATTTAAGTAAAATTTAAAAAAAATCACAATGGCAGAGGTCTTGAGTTCACTGTTCCACATTTCATATGTTTCAGGTATTAAACATTCCATTGCTAAATACCCATTATGAATTTGATATAAGAGAATATTACCTGAATAAGATATATGTAAGTCAACATATGGTGGAAAGCTTAGAGCACCATATGTCAATACTAAGACAATAACCTGGTTTAGGCTGAGTAATATATGCTAATCAAGTTAAATTTACATTTCATCATTCACAATTACCTCCCTTCTCTGCAAAAGCCAAAAGGAGACACCCTGCAACTGATGCTAAACTGGAAATACAATACCAGGATAGAATTAATGTCAAACAAAAATACAATTGTTACAACTATTAATATTGAGAGTTATGTAAAATGCAGTACAAAATATTGATTGATATAATGTCATATGACACAATGAATGAATGAATAAACGTTTCCTTAAACACACCTCAACTGTACAGTTCATGCAATGTCTAAAATGGTGAAAACAAAACATATTTACTTGTTTTTACTATGATTTATATAATCAATACGATATGTAAACAAATCTCTGATACATATTTTAAACAAAATCATTCCAATGTATCCGTTTTTGATAGAATAAGCATGTATATGTAGATAAATAAATTCAATTTAAATACCACTTTAAATACAGTTTGATGTTTTGTCATTTTTGATAAATTAGTCAAGCACCTACGTAAGCAAGTGCTCCCCAATTCAAATTTATATATGAAGTCCTGTGTGGTTTACAAATATAATCACAGAAGTATCTACAGTATTAAATAATGTAATTAAATCTTGTACATTGAAACACTGAGTCCTCGTAATACCTAGGCACTCAATTAACATATGTTGGTTGATATTCGCCTTGAAGAAGATAGCAGTGTGTCAAACAACTGTGTCATTCAAACATATACTCACTGCTCAATATCAATAATGATAAAAAAATGCAGGATTCATGTTTTTTTCCTTCTCCTAATATATCAACAACTACATCACTAAGAAATACTATTATTTAAGATTTTATTTTGTATTTACCTTCCAGCAAGTCTCACTGGCCTGATTCCCCATCTATCCATTAATATCCCTGTTAAGGGGAAGCATATTGTGCACCAGGCTGTTGCAGCTATTGTATTCACCATTGCTAAGGTGTTCTCCTGTTCTTTGCATACAAACCCATTCTCTGTAACATTGCTGGTGCTATTGACAGTTAAACTTGTATTTTCCGGACACAAGTAGTGAAAAATACCATCGGCTTTCAGCACATAAACTAAAGAAGGCCATCCAAGTAATACGCCAGAAAAGAGAAATGTTTCTATGAAACAGAGGATAAATGACCAGGCACGAGTTTGGGATATAGTATCGGAAGCCATGTTGCAGATAGCTGAAAAATAAAGCAAAATCAATTTGTATAATAAAGCAAGAGCAATATATATATATATATATATATATATATATATATATATATATATATATATATATTTATAATACATATATATATATATATATATATATATATATATATATATATATATATATATATATATATATATATATATATATATATATATATATATAAAGAATAAATGAATGGTTACTTTACGGCACATCAACACAATGAGGTCATTCAGTGCCAAAAAGAGTAAAATTGAAACATAATATTGATTAAAAACAGAATGTAAATGTTAATACTTAATGCAGACAAGAATTTACCAATGATATATAACACATCAAACAAATATAATAAATATGTATAATTTAAAAATAAAAAGATTTTGATCAGTGCGTTGTTCGGCAGTTCTTGATAAATAAGCCAGTGACTTCAACAAACAAAAGCTCTACCCTTAAAACTGATTATAAAGTCCTATTTGATTTAAAAACGATACTACCACAGATATATCAACAGTATCAAATAATGTATGTAAATCTTGCACATTAAAGTACTGATTCCTAATAATAGCAAAATCGATACATTCAATTAAAACATGTTTGACAGTCAAAGCCCTTTGACATACAATACACTGAGGCTGATCTTCGCTTTCAAGAAAATAGTAGTGAGTCAAATGACTATGTCCAATTCTTATACGGACATATAAGAACAGACTCTTCTCTTTGGTAAATTCTACAAGCATCTTTGGTTTTACCTAGAACAGGCTTAATTTCATGTAGTTTATTAAAATAGCTTCGTTCCAGCGCAATTGCCATTTAGAAAATAAAAAAACAGTAATGTGTTTCTTAAACTCTGTCTAAGGTATAAGCATATTTATTGGGCGCTTATCCAATGTTGCTTTGGCAGCTTGGTCAGCAGCCTCATTTCCAAGGATCCCAATATTACTGGAAATCCAATGAAAACGAATCCAATGAAAACGAATATATATATATATATATATATATATATATATATATATATATATATATATATATATATATATAAAGAATAAATGAATGGTTACTTTACGGCACATCAACACAATGAGGTCATTCAGTGCCAAAAAGAGTAAAATTGAAACATAATATTGATTAAAAACAGAATGTAAATGTTAATACTTAATGCAGACAAGAATTTACCAATGATATATAACACATCAAACAAATATAATAAATATGTATAATTTAAAAATAAAAAGATTTTGATCAGTGCGTTGTTCGGCAGTTCTTGATAAATAAGCCAGTGACTTCAACAAACAAAAGCTCTACCCTTAAAACTGATTATAAAGTCCTATTTGATTTAAAAACGATACTACCACAGATATATCAACAGTATCAAATAATGTATGTAAATCTTGCACATTAAAGTACTGATTCCTAATAATAGCAAAATCGATACATTCAATTAAAACATGTTTGACAGTCAAAGCCCTTTGACATACAATACACTGAGGCTGATCTTCGCTTTCAAGAAAATAGTAGTGAGTCAAATGACTATGTCCAATTCTTATACGGACATATAAGAACAGACTCTTCTCTTTGGTAAATTCTACAAGCATCTTTGGTTTTACCTAGAACAGGCTTAATTTCATGTAGTTTATTAAAATAGCTTCGTTCCAGCGCAATTGCCATTTAGAAAATAAAAAAACAGTAATGTGTTTCTTAAACTCTGTCTAAGGTATAAGCATATTTATTGGGCGCTTATCCAATGTTGCTTTGGCAGCTTGGTCAGCAGCCTCATTTCCAAGGATCCCAATATTACTGGAAATCCAATGAAAACGAATCTCTTTATTTTCCTCAGTACAGAGTCTATGATGGTGCTCAAGGATTTTGTAATTAAAAGGATTTTTCTAATCCTTTGTTATCAATGCTTGTAAACAAGACAAAGAATCAGAAAATATTAAAAATGTCTGATGTGGGGAAGTCTCCACATGATCTAAAGCAAGATACATTTAGCATGTAGTTCTGCAGAAATATTTGGCAGACGTTCTGAATATATATGATTGCCCTTAACAACAGCTGCAGCAGCCTTCTCATCGTCAAATGATCCATCAGTGTATATACACTGATATCCAGTGAAAATAGATTAATAGATTTCTCTATATCTTTTTATATAAGGGGATGTATCTGTTGAGCATTTCTTTAATTCTAACATGGCTACATTATTTTTAAAGTTGCATAGGTCCATGGAGGTGTTTCTGTATATTGAAATTTAGCTATTTGATTTGTATTTATATCTAAAGATTGTAAAGATTCTTTAATGTGAATGCCAAAAGTTGGTACTCTATTATGTCTACTTTCAAAAAGATCAACATAATTAGGATTAAATATAGTATCATGTGCAGGATTGTCTGGATAAGCAGCAATTTTTGCAGCATACTGACGGGCAAGTTTTTCCAAGTTATTAGATATGAAATATGGAATGTTGTAGAACAATTATTGGATGAGGAATTCTTGGAAATGGTTTGACCTATTGTGTTTTCTATTTCGGTGGGATTTGTTATAAATTGGCTATTATGATTTAGATGTTTGATCCTTGCTCCACCTCCCTTCCCAGTAATTTTACGCACCATATCCCAGGATTTTTTAATTAGTGAACGTGTATTTAATTTAGAAACGTAATTTGGCTGTCAATTTATTTTTTTTAAAGCTTTCTTTTGCTCCTTGACAGCTTTTGTGCACTGATCATTAAACAAGGGTTTTTCTTTAATTTTAGAATTTGGCTTTGATTTGGGAACACCCGTCAGCAATATCATACAATTTATCCGTAAAAAACTTGAAGAGGATCATCTACATTTTTAAAAATTTCAAAGTGAACCATAGTTGATCCTTGGCCCAAATAGCTCACAGAATTTTTTTGGGATTTTTTTTGACCTTCGGATCCTTGCCCCCCACGACCTTCAAAGTCATCCGTATATCAAAAAAATATTTTCAGAGTACAGATTTGATTCTAGGCTCATATTAAAGCTCACATCAGGCAGAGAAAACTTGAATGGAAATTATCGTGCCAAATTATCGTGCCAATTCTACAAATCATAATAAACTGTGCTTTTAACTGCGAAGTGAGACATGAAAGTTGCAGGTTGTCTTCACAAAAGTTGTTAAATTCTAACACTTTCTGAGGTCTGCTGTATCTTGTGCTTTCACCTAGTGGTGAAGTCTTAATTAATTAGGTAGTGCATACCAAGGACATTGCTAATGTCCTCCACCTTTTCCTATAAGAAGGATAAAATGCTGTGTTTGAACTGACTGATTTTCATTCAGTTCTTTTTCAATGAATACAGTCAGGATCGAGGCGCTCTTCAATGGCTGATTGCCTTTTGCCTTGCCTTTTGAATTAAACAGATACCATTCATAAATTTGTTTGCCAGGTGTTTGTAAATACATGCAGATGCTTCAGAAAACAACTTTTAACTCGTCTGTACCATTGACACCAATGGACAAAAATATCAAACCTTGCCTTGCTTGTTTGTCAAGTTCTCCTGTTTGAGCCAGAATGACTTTGTAATTGTTAAGACAAACAAGGGAAATGATTACTTAATAAATCAGTTGAGGTGAACAGATTTTACAATCCTTTTGCCTTTTTGATTGTAATCAGGCGAAAAATTACCCGTTGAACATTTTATGTCACTCTCCACAGTGGCGACAGGGAGAGCCACTGTGTTATATCCGTTTCTGTTTGGTTCACAATTCGCCACAGAACATGTTCTACTATGACGGACCTTCCACCTCAAAAATTGGAAGAATTAGTTACCAGCCTCTGTAAAGATGTACGACATCTGGTAGTGCAAGGCCATGAGACAGCTGAGAGGCTTGAAAAATTAGAGAATGTCAAGAGTAAAGACAGTTTTGGGGCAAGTAAAAATTTTGTCACAGACAGGCAAAAAGGACAATCATTCCAAGATGGCCTCCAGCCATGTGGTGATTTTGGTGATGAGCATGTACAAGAGGCAGACCCTAATATCAGGCAGTATAGCCAAACCCCAGATATTATCTATGACCCTTGGGTAAGGTCCCCTGGCCCCACTGAGCACAGTGCATCCAGGCACATCCAAGAACAGTTTCAAGCCTTGGATAGGTCCCTGAAGACCAAACTGCCCAGACTACCCCCAGAGCTGCAATTATTTGACTCTAAGACAGGAATTGCCAAAACTGAGTTACCAACATTCAATGTAATTTCAAAATGTGCAAGGTTTTCGGAGGCGGCCCTTCGCCAGTTGATGTTATTAGACCCTTCAGAAAAACCCATTACTGCTGAGGACCTATATAACCTGTTCACTATACAACAAGCTCAACTTGAGTGGCTGAGAGACGAATACGCCGTGGTCGTTGTCAAGGGCGGTTTTGATGACACCACAACCAAATGGTTCAAGCAGATGACCAAACACACCTCCGGACTGAGTTTGCGGCACCAGGAAGCTCTCAAAACAGCTAGTGAGCTATCAGCACATGCTGCGAAGCTGAATACCACAAGCAAAACCAAACCATCTCAACAGGGTTCACAATACCAAGGACGAGGTGGTTTCAGGAATAGGTTTCAGCGACGGGGAGACAATTTCTCATCCTGGGCCAACAGGAACATGCCGTCCACACCGGGAGACCGTCAGCCAGGTCGCAATTTCAACAACACATACAACGATCCACAGGACTAGTGTTCTCATATGGTGTTTGCTCTCAGCAGTCAAATTTACATGTAGATCCGAATTTACTGTATTAGCTCAGTGTTATTATAAATTGTGTATTGATTCTGGTACTTGTTTGCCAAAGTTTATTGTATATATTTCAATATAAGCAAGTTGATATATTTGTGCAATGTTAAAAAATAGGTTGTCACTTTGCATGCTGCATAGTGTATATGTTTGTACAGTGATCTATGCATCCTACTGGATTTTCAGTTGTATTGTATTGGTTTTTGTTATTAAATTTGTCAAATGTGTTTCGGGCCATTTAAAGCTGGCTCTCTGAGAAAGTGTTTGCCACAGTGGAGAAAAATTGGTTGTCCAAACAGGTATTGAATTGGATAGACGAAGGCGTGCGTATCCCATTTTCTGACATTCCTCCCAGTTTTGTTATAAACAACACCAAGCATTTCTCAGACAAGCAGAGAAAGTTTGTTGATTCTGAAATAAAATCATTACTTGATTCTGGTGCTATTGCTAAGTGTGAGCCGGGATACGTACCCCATTGTGTATCGCCCATATCAGTGGCCCCCAAAAAACCTGACACTTACAGACTAGTGGTAAACAATCGTGTGTTGAATGAACATATTGTAGACAAATCATTCAGGAATGAGGACATATCTACTGTAATTGAGACCATACAAACCAATGACAGCATTGTCACGGTAGATATAAAATCAGGTTACCACCACGTTCCAGTACACAGAGATTTTTGGAAATATTTGGGAATTTGTTGGCGTGGAATCTATTATATTTGGAAAGTTCTACCATTTGGTCTCAAATGCAGTGGGTATTATTTCTGTAAAACTGTTCGACCAGTGATACAATACTTGCGTGAACAGGGCCTCAGACTTGTATCCTTTGTAGATGACATATTTCATTGTAATCAGAGTGTTAGTATTGACGAGAGCAAACACACACTTCTCAGGACATTTATTAAATTGGGGTGGAGCATTCAGTGGAAAAAATGCCAGTTGATCCCCAAGAACACACAGCGTTTCATCGGTTACAGCGTCACCAGCTGTGGCCAAAGTGGGTATCCAGAGATACGGGTGCCAGCAGAGCGCATGCGCAAACTCCACAGAGACATTCGGAGGGTGCGCAAAATGGAACATGTCCCCGTACGGACGCTGGCCCGTATAGCAGGTCAGTGTGTTGCAATGAGCAAGGCCATTATGCCGGCAAAACTCCTGCTCAGGAATGTGTACCGAGACATCGCCCAGAGGGGCAGCTGGGACGATACTCTTTGCATCAGTACAAGAGCACAGGAGGATCTAGAATGGTGGCTCCATGCAGCCAAAAACTGGAATGGTCGGGTCATACAGGCCCGCCCAATCGACGCCCAAGTCAAGTCCGACGCATCCCAGACTGGTTGGGGCGCAGTTTGGGATGGCAGGGAGGCTATGGGATACTGGAACCAGCGCATGGCATACATGCCAAGCAACTACAGGGAGCTCATGGCAGTGCTCATGGCTCTCAAGTCATTCGGCAGGGAACTCCAGGGCAAATCCGTCCAATTCCTTACCGACAATGTAACTACAGCAGCATTCATCAACCGCCTAGGTGGCTCCAGCCAGCCTTTATCCCAGCTGGCTACGGCCGTGTGGCTGGAGGCCCACGACCACAACATCCACCTGTCCGCAAAGCACCTCGCTGGTACCTTGAATACGCATGCGGACAGTCTATCTCGCGTTCCGACCCAGTACTGTTGGCAGCTTCACCCAGGCTTGTTCCGCCATATCGACCGGGTATGGGGTCCACACAGCATAGATCGGTTCGCCAGTATGGAAAACGCCCAAGTGCCAACATACAACAGTCTCTACTGGGATCCCCTCACCAGCGGAGTGGATGCTTTGAGCCAGCAGGACTGGCAAACACACAACAACTGGGTCAATGCCCCATTCAGACTGATACCCAGAGTATTGGAAATTATCCAGAGCCAGCAAGCAACAGCCACCATAGTAGCCCCCTGGTGGTCCGCCCAACCATGGGCAAACAAGTTGACGAGCCTATCGATAGCTCCACCAATCAAACTACCGTTCTCCAGACGCACAGTGTGGACAATGGCGCCAACACCAGAGCCGCTCCGAAATCCACGGTGGCAGTTATTCGCATGGAGGATATCTGGCAAAGGCGGCTTGCCAAGCAAGAGTGGTCGCCACGGGCAATTGGACAGTTCATCCACGCCTGGGCAACATCCACCCGAGAAGAGTACAACAGGGTGCTGACCAAGTTCACAATCTTCCTGGATCGGCCAATAGACCCTTGTCCTCCAGCTGAGACACGGCTTGTTGCAGATTTCCTATGTCTGGTTGCTGACTCATCAAAGAAACCGCGGTCAAAACTGCGCACCACCACTGCAGCTTTGTCCCATCTGTATGAAGGTCTTGGAGTGAAGTCGCCAGTCCACACACCTGAGATCAAATACTTGACAATTGCATTGGTGAAATCTGGTACAACAGAAGTGATGGAGAAGTCACTGGTAATGCCAGTCAAACCTTTCCGGGATATGTTCAGGACATGGAAAGACAATGAGGATCTGTCTATAAAAGACCTGCGAATGAAAACTATAACATTGCTTGCATTGAGTTTGATGCTACGGCCATCAGACATTGCCCCAAAGGGCGTCATCTATGACCCTATTTCGGGTGAATCATATTCCACTGTGTTCTCCATGAAGCACGTGGAATTTTTAGATGAGAACAAGGTCAAGGTCAGTTTCCTGGGGATAAAAATTGACACGCATCGTACAGGATTCCAGGTAACCCTCCCTCCAGCCAAGGACCCCAAGCTGGACCCGGTATCTGCCTTGCGTGTGTACATCCATCGCACAAACCACTGCCGCCCGCCAGAGTCCAAGCCGGTATTCCTGGCTTTGCGAGCCCCGTACAATGCAATCAGTGCTGCTACTGTTGGGCAAACCATGGAGGATGCCATTGGTGCAGCTGGACTGGCCAATCAGGGCTTCTCTGCCAAATCATTCAGACCAACAGGCGCCACGCATGCTGTAACTGAGGGGCTATGCACACCTCAAGAGGCAATGAAAATTGGACGGTGGAAGACACAAACTGTGTTCAATGAACATTATGTGCATTCACAAGTGCCCAGCACTTATTCTGAGGACATGATGAATCTATGAGTGCATTGGTGGACGTTTGGCTGTTTCATTCAGCCTTGGTGTTATTTTAAAATAATTGTGGTTATTTTCAAGTTGCACAGTGTTTATTGTATCAAATGTAAAAGTAGCATACTAGTATAAACTTATTCTGATATTCTTCATGTACGGTTCACTATCATGTTTATTACTTTAGCTATTGTATGCTAGGTTTTCCTCATATAAATACCTGTATAGCCATAGCAATTATTATATACATGTAATGCATAATAGTTTTTTAGCATATTCAAACTATTTAGTTTATTACTCGCTATTAAGGGCAATTTCAAATAAAAATGTTTTTCAAAATATATTTGTAGCCTGATGTAAGTTTGTTCCAAATTGTAATCAGGCGAAAAATTACCCGTTGAACATTTTATGTCACTCTCCACAGTGGCGACAGGGAGAGCCACTGTGTTATATCCGTTTCTGTTTGGTTCAGTTTTATTTGTATCTTATGTAATATGTAATATCTACCAGTATATATGCATATGTATGTGGCGATTGTGGATTGGACAGGAAGGGCAATTTCAAATAAAAATGTTTTTCAAAATATATTTGTAGCCTGATGTAAGTTTGTTCCAAACATAAATCGATTGAAAAGATAAGGCTTTTACTGATGCTGATCTGTTATACACCAGATGGCGTGATCACCTCATTTAAAAGTAAAACCATGTTACAAGAGTCATCAATCTGTGGACTGGAACCTCACGCTGGGCAGCAAAAAGAAGCAAGCCAGAATTTCAGGCTTCTTTTGATTCCCTACTTGACATCAAGCCTAAGTTACTGCAGACATTGGAGGCTCTGGAGAAACACCTTACCAAATTGAGAAACAAGAACTGGCAGGTAATTGTTTCACAAGTTATTGTTTCATCTTATTATAATCCTGTAACAACTCACTGAATGATAATAAAACTAATTACTGATAATAACGTAACATCTACATTGCCATAATATTAGATAATTGATCAGCTTTAAGGGCATTCTAAAAGAAATATTGAATGATTTTAAACCTTTCTATCACAAAGCATATAGGCATAATCATCTCCATTTCCAGAATGTCAGATTTATACTATTTGTGGATCAGTTGTTCAGTAGATGTGGTTTTATACATTTATTTATTATTATTTCTTTTGCTATCATTGGAGTCATAGAACTTATTTTTAAAGTAGGACTCTTTTCTCGCATGAATTTTCTATACTTACCTTGCTCTTTTTTCATATTCACTGAAATAATGATCAAACAGCCTCAGTTCAAACACAGCATTGTATCCTTCTTGTAGGAAAGGTTGCCAAGATGGAGGGCATAATTAGTAATGTCCTATTTATGCACTACCTGGAGAATAATTAAGACTTAACCACATGATACAGAAGAACTCAGAAAAAAATTTAACAACTTTTGGGAAGACAACCTGTAACTTTTATGCCTCATGTAGATGTATCATGCCTCATGTAGATGTATGTCAATATCTCAAAAACTATAACATTTGTATTGTATTGTGCAGGGTAACCCTGATAGCAGAAGATTGTAAATTAGTATTTAATTTTATTTTACTTTGGGGTATACAGGTTTTAACAAAAGTAGAAACTCTGCCATGTGCTTTGTCCATTGTGTCTATGGAACAAACTTTATTATACATCACATATCCTTTAAATGTTGTGGAATTATCTTTGAATTTAGTTTCTTGAAAACAAATTACCGATGCGTTATATTTTTGGGCTAGTAACTCCAGTTCTGGCCTGTTTGCCTCAAATCCTGTACAATTCCATTGTATGGTACTGCTGATAGCCATATTAAGTATAATGAGAATAAATATAGAATTTAACATAATCATTTGTTAAGTTAACGATTATGTTTTGACTGAATAGGTGTAAAATGTATATCGGAAGGATCACCTGTATCCATCCATTTTAAGGATTTAGTTCTATTTATTTTACTTTTGCTTTTGTCTTTGATTTCTTTTTGTCTGATTTGTTAACTGGTCTATTGCTATTTACATTTTTTATTATTAGATGATGTGGAGGGAGTCTGTGAAGAGGTTTTAGTCAATGGTATTGTTGGTGTTATTGTTAGTAGAGCTTTTGCTGGGGTAGTGGATACAGGAGTCTGAGTAGATGTTGCTGAAGATTTGGAAGTTTTTGTAAAAAAAAAGGAATAATTTTTGTCATTAATTGGCCATGTAATTTCAGTCGGAATTGCTATTGATTTAGTCTCTTTGTTCTTTAAAGTGCCAGCATAGGATGAGTTTTTTGTGTTGAATGATTTGACAAACTTACGTGCCTCTGGAAAAGGTATATTTTCTGTGTGTCGCATTCGCTGAATTTCCGAGAATATGATGGGTGAATTTCTGAGAATATGATGGTATGATTGACATTTGATAAACAATCTTCTCCATTATGCTGGGCAGTACACTTCGGGCATGTTACATTCCCTTTACATCTGTCAAATCCATGTCCATACCTCTGACACTTGAAGCAGCGCAGAGGGTTTGGAATAAAAACATCAACTCTGACGTTTAAATATCCAACTTTAATAGATATTGGAAGTTACGTATACGCTGCTTCAAATGTCAGGATGAATGTATTTATAGGTTCTTTTGTGCCATCCATTTTAATAAAAAAATCTTTTGCAATGGACGACATCCTGATCCTTCAATTCATTCGCTATTTCCGATTAAATCAGACCTGGGCCTAAACTGATCTGCCCATCTGGTGAACATCTGGATGCAAGACAGGTATGTTGCAACTGGACTGGTATTATTGCCAACATCCTCCCCGACACAGGGCGCACCCCACTGCAAACAGTAGTCGCCTTTTACAACATGCTTGGGGGCAGTGGAGCTATTCTTCAATTCCCGCACCCACAGGAGAGTGAAAATGCCATTAACTGATTTGATAAATATGTTATGTTATGTTACTATACATTTACTCTTAAAAACATTTAGAATTTATCATTGATAATGTATCTAAAATTATAAATCTAAACCTTATTAAACTTTAGTTTTAGATATGGAGAAATGTGTGGAGCTATATTCCACAAGCCGGTTGGACAATATCAGACCATAAAGTCCTCACATCTAGGATGAATATTTGGGTCCAAACAGGTGTGTTACAACTGGACTGATGTTACTGCCAAATCAGTCCAGTGCACAATCTGCAGAACTCCATATCCTCCCCTTACGTGCCGAAACAAGTCGCCATGGTTATTTCTTTCGTTCGCCTCTTATGAACTGACAGAAAAACAGGTAGTAAAAAAATCAGAGGACATTCTAACCTCAGGCCCATATGGGGGCTGATACCGCTGAATCAGTTAATGATTTGTTTATGATGGGACTAACGATAGGTGAGTAATCATCCAGGAGGTCATACATTAACCATGTGGGGATGGGGTCCAACTGACATGACTTCTTAGCTGCCTTTTTCACCAGTTTGCACACATCATCTATTGTAAGCAGCTTGAACCTATTCAGCTCTGAGGCAGTAGGTCGGAGCTGAATGGCATTGTCTGTAGTGACATCTAGTGGCAGATAAGCATAAATTGGAGCATCGTCTAAATCTTGGCAGTTTTTTTCGATTTTTTCAAGAAAATAGTCACTGATCTTCTCTGCCTGAGAGATTTCAGTCAGATTTTGGTATTGGAGTCTTTTGCTTTGTGCATGACAAAATCAATTAGCTTTTTATCATAGTAATCCACCATGTCAAATCGGGATAGGGGTTCCCATCTGGAGGCTTCACATGTCACTAGATTATCACTAAGGGATTTGATATCCATACCCTTTGAAACCCCTGTACTTTTAGGATGGATATTTTAGGCAGTTAAGGTGGTACATAATCTAAATATTTTATGATCAGAAATATATTCGTCCACTAGGCGACTCCTTAGCATTTTGTTGCCTTTGAAAATCATGATCAGATCAAGGGTTTTCCCTAACCTGGTCATGTCAAAGGTGAATAGGATGTCATTGAGGTCGGTTTGTTGACATGGAAATTGTAGTCCCCCAGGAAAATGATCTCATGACTGAAGGAACCATAGTGGGCAACCAGCTGATTGAATTCCTCATAGAACTCAGAGTAAGAATATCTTTTCTTACCAGATGGTCTATTGGTTGTGAAGGGTAGTTCTCGCCTGTGTAAAATGCCCACTCTTCCATCTGTGCATCCAATACTAGGAAAGGAGTGAAATTTAAGAGCAGTCCTCAAGTTCCCTTATGCATCCATGTTTCAGTCATGAAAAAATAATCTCTCACCTCCAATTTTTTTTCTGGAAACACTCTGGATATTACAAGAACCAATGAAAAAATGTTTTTTAGTTTGTTATTTGAAGGGATAACTAAATGATTCCAACGTATATATACCGTTGCTGAACAGCCATTGTCAGTGGCTCCTCTATAACATAGTTCGTATTCAGAGAACAAGCCACTGGCCGTGGCGCAGTTGGTTAGAGTGCCAGCTTACTAGCACCAGTTCCTCTGTGGTGATCCAAAGGTCGTGGGTTCGAACCACGGCCATGCCGAGATTGAACTCATGATTCAATTTCCCATATGAGCTGAGGCCCGTGCCAAAAGGGTTAACCCGTTGTCCTTGTAAATCTGTGACCGGGTGGGTTGTCATGTCAAGGACCTGCGACATGACAATTCAGTGAGGCAGCACTATATCTGCTACAAGTAGGTCTCATCACGAAATGACTGAAATCATGTTGAAAGTGATGTAAAACCACAAACAAACAAACAAACAAATCAGAGAACAATACCATTTAAAGGGTTGGATATATGAGGGTATGCATGGGCCGGCAGTTTGGGTGCCCCTTTCAAATATTTTCAATTTCATCTTACCTGTGGGTAAAGTTTTAATCAATCGTGGGGCCCAATGTTAATATGTTCATGTACTTTAATTTGGAGAGTATCTCCAGTCACTCACTGTGAAATTTTGGCACTTTTGACTGCCTACCACTAGAAATAAGCCTCAAACAGCGATTCATGAAATTTATGTGTAAATCATTAGAACATAAATCACCTGTTATTAAAAGTAATTTAGCACTAAAGAATCCATGGTCTAATATTGTATGACTATGATTTAAATGTTAGCAAGTCTAGATCTGTCTGTAAGATTGGTAATGATTGGAGAGCATCTGCTTCTGCAGAGACAATTAGTGATGTGAAGGTATTAATCAAGATGAATGAAGTACGGGATGGTTTAAAACCATGTGAACTCTTGTCTGAAAATGATATTAATGACATTATTTTACATATAACCACAAATTGATTTTATATAGTTTTTTTTAATCACTTTTTGAAACAAATGATTGTAAAACTTACATTGCCATGTTTTATGTGCGAATAAAAATATTATTATTATTATTATTATTAAGGTAGTATTCGTCTTTATATTTATACCCAAGAAAGTGTCAGATTTTCGTCTATATAGGTGATTAGAGAATTGGCACTGTATTGTTCTCAGAAAATAATATAATATTTTGAAAAATAAAAATACGCAGTCGTGGTGTATGTGAGCTGACCCTGCCAGATGTCCTATTTTTTGCCCATAGTATGATCCTGCGCTCGCCAGCAGTATTCCAATTTAAAGCGTGAAAGTGTGGTGATCGACTAGAGATAAACCCTTTAAAATCGGGAATAAAGATGACTTTATCAGTTATATGAAAAATAACAACTTCAAACAGAAAGTTTTTTTTGCTTATTTGGGGTTTTACATCACTTTCAACATCATAGTGTCAGTCAGGATCGCGCTGCGGGAATTCCCCTCGAAATTGACGTATTTGTTTTCAAAAACATTGCGGGGCGACATCTAGTGGCAGTAATTGTAACTAGCAGGTGCTCCGAGGGTGGAGTTGGCCATGTGTACCTGACGAGTGGTATAGCGTAGTCATGGCATCCACTCCCTAAATAACAAGCCCTTCCAAAGAGATTTTTTCTTGTCATTTTTTATTTTCATTTTACACATTTGAGAGCACAAAGGGGCAGTTTTTAGGTCGTGGAGTACTTCAATAAAAAAATCAGATTTTTAAATTTCCTGGCTTCTTCATAAAAATGCACTGTTTTCTTCTGAATCATGATGAGACACTTGTTAAAAGTGCACTACAAAGTTACCTTACATATTTCTGAAGATGACTGCATTGCCAGTGTAACATTTAAAGTTTTATATTGCTTGAAACATCCAGCAGGAAAAAAATGAAGCATCGAGTGGAAACCTCTCAATGTTTGAAATTATGAAAAGACCTGAAAACATCACCAGATAAAACACCCCTAAAGCAGTGAAAAACCACTCCCCACAATACACAAAAAGTGGAGGGTGAAATGTAGTCACGTGGTCTAAACCAGTCTTAACATTGGCGGCCATTTCAATTCTGAATAAGCTGAAATTCTTGTCCATTTAAAAGTGTGATAACTGACTTAAAACAGAATAAAATGATTGTTTTACAACTTGATATTGCAGAAAACAGATTATACTTTGCAAACAGCCAGGCCATGTAAGCAGTGAGTACATAACTACGACACCTGCAGTGCGTGTTTACCACGCACAGCCCAGTGGGCTGCGCTAGGGCAGATGAAATTTGACGATCTCTCTCTAGCCGTGAAATGGCCGCCGGACCCAAAATAAACAAAAGGCAAATTCACTGCTAGAGATACTCGAGCTAGGTATAGCGAAGTTCTAAATATAACTACCATGCCCTGCATCAATGTTTATGATTTGTCATATGTTTAAGCATATATATAGCAGGTTTGGTTGAAATTTCTTCATTATTTGCTGAGAAAACAGTGAATGTCTCCTGTCTTAGAAAATGGCTGCGATTTTGTTATCTCAGAAAATGTACAATATTCAACACTGTCAGGTTAGAGTTGCACGTGACTCTGGGTGCTGTAAATTGGAGTGATTAATCATGTCAGCAATGTCTATGCCCTGTGCGAGTTACAGCTTGGCGAATTTAATAGGAGCTGAGATATTCAGTCCCAAACATTTGCATATAAATGATGACAATCCTCCATGATTATGACTCCATCACAGGAGTATATTTGGCCATGTGTGCCTGACGAGTGGTATAATTAAGTTCTTAATATAACTACCATGCCCTGCATTGATGTGTATGACTTGTGGTATGTTTAAGCATATGTATAGCAGGTTTGGTTGATTTTTGTCCATTATTTGGCAAGAAAACAGAGAATGTCTCTTGTCAGAGAAAATGGCTGCCATTTTGTCATTTCAGAAAACTTACAATATTCAACACTGTCTGGTGAGAGTTGCACGCAAGTCAGAGCACTATAAATTGGTGTGAGTAAATTTAACACATATGTCTATGATGTGTGTGAGTTTCAGCTTGGCGAATTTAATAGGGGCTGAGATATTAAATCCCAAAAATTGCAATGTAAACAGTGCCTAAAACACTCTTGAACTATGAAGTGTATTATTCTTTGCAATAACATGAATACATGTTCCAATACCATTAGCTTCATTTGACTAAAATCTACAGATTTGAAAACAAATCCTTGTCAGCCATTGAAATAGTAGTCTTATTGAACCACATACTGAAGATTTCATCTTTAATCCTATCATCTTCATTATCTTTTTATATATTCTGTGTGCAAATAACAATTCTATTCTATATGTTCTGATGTGCATATTTCTCAAATCATGGACTAAATAGAAGATTTCATCTTTGTTTTCTTTATAAAGTCATTATTCTTTATATTTTCTACGTTTGCAAAGAATAATTCAATTCTATATATTCTGATGATTCTTAAATAGAAGCCCAATATGAAGATTTCATCTTTGTTTTCTGAACAGTCATTAATTTTTATATCATTTTTGTTTGCATGTCAACAGGTCATACAGGCCTTGACATTAGCATTTGTGACCCGCTTACCCATTGGGCAAGTAATTTTTAAAATCTACTGGCCCTGAATTACAATTCACTTGCACTGAAATTTTACCCCAATATTTGAATACAGTATAGGATTAAAATTCAT
This sequence comes from Amphiduros pacificus, assembly GCA_949316495.1. Taxonomy (NCBI): domain Eukaryota; kingdom Metazoa; phylum Annelida; class Polychaeta; order Phyllodocida; family Hesionidae; genus Amphiduros; species Amphiduros pacificus. The sequence continues at coordinate 38,174,176 of OX439011.1, read as the reverse complement.
TTGATTTGCGCATTCAAGAATTGGCTGAGGATTAAAGAAATTGCCCATAAAACTGATAGAATACACAATAGATGGCTTGAACAAGTTGATATGAATAGTACAATTTTTTATAATGTTTTATTGATATAGCACCCAGTGCCCTCAAGTTTGTTACAATTTTTTTGCATATGCACGAGAACCAAATTTTTACAAAAAACATAAAAATTGCCAATGCTCAGTCAGGTTTTAACCAATTTATATCATTGATAACACTTATTTTAGCTCCTTGTCTACTCATATAAAAAAGTTTATGAGTGGCACAAAAATTTAGTCAGCACAGTATTTAATGCATACAAGTTCATGCACTATCCAACTCACAAATATCAATCTCTCTTGTGCTAGGAGTCAGTAAAAACAATCTAGTCACATAAATTATTCTCCAAATCATGAACATATTGTACAGGATACATATATTTACATAATATCATGATTTAATCTTCGCTGATTTGTAAAAGATTACATTCACAATAGTTTGAAAGTTTTGACCTATAGGGCATTTAAGTAGGTCATTATGACCTAGTTACATAATTTTTCTAAAACTTTTGAACAAAGATATTGAGCAAGATAAATGTAGTGAGAATAAATACTATGTTTAGTGTTTTGCAAAATATCACAAATAGCCGATATTGAAAATCAATTCCTGTCACCTTGAAAATAACTCATGGTCACCCAATATTTACAGGGTGGCCACACTCTGATGAGAAACAAATTCCCTGACATTTCCCTGACTCAAAAAATAATTCCAGGTATTGCGGCCTCCATCCTCCCTACAGCTGCCCATTCCACCCTTAACCTGGATGATGGTTTTATGCATAGATGTACATTATTAATAAGCCTGTGATTATGAACATTAGATTTTAAAGGTACAATATGTATCTTTAAACTCTTAAAATGAGTTACTTTTGTTTTGATATAATTTGTGTTCAACAAATCAGCCAGTTCATCATGGCTGATGGATTCAAATAAATGGTAAGTCAACATGGTCAATGATTAATCTAGTGAACTGCAAGACCATCACAGGCTTATTAATAATTCCTTTTATTACTTATTAGTTTGCTACATGCAGGCAAAAGAAACAAAAGGGTATAGCACTAAACATTACTTTCAAAGTAACACACTTACAACAGAATACTACTTTGGAAACAGAATACAAAAATACATATGGCCACGTGATCATAACTAAATTTAATATCATTTTAGTGGATAATGCAGATTATTCAACAATTTTCTATTTTTAATGACATACATTTCAACACATTTTGTCTGTGTCCGAATTGGAAGAAAAAAAGTTTTCTTCACCCAGAGTTTCATGTGTTCTGCCATTTCTGCAATCCAGTTCACAAGCTTGAGATTGAAAATCAATTTGGTGGTGTGACCCCAAAAATAATAAGTCCTCTTATAAATGTGTTTAACATAAATCTAGGTGTTTGGGACACATAATTACCATTCAACTTATACACGAGTCATCTTGTACAGGAGTATATATATGGTACATTGATTGAATATTGGGGCCTCCCATGCACACATCACACTAAATTTAAAGTCAGTACGTTCCTGCTGAATGCCAAATTCAGCAATGTCTATGCCCTGTGTGAGTTACAGGGATGTTTATATTCATCATGCTAAATGACTCCATCCTGCAATCTAGGTTGTCCTGTTGAACACAAAATTTAGAATCATAAATTTCCCTGCACAGAGAAATATATATAAATTTATATTTAGATAAGTAGGGCCTCAGTTATTCTTCATCATGAATGTTTGTTTCAAACCCATCAATGATCTAAAAGTACTCAATGATTATGAAAATGAACAAAATTCCTTGACTTTTCCCTGACATTTCTGTCAATCAGAATTTTCCCTGACATTTGAAAAAATCCCTGACATTTCCCTGACCTTGAAAAAAAAAAGTTTTTCCCTGACTTTTCCAGGTGCGTTGCCACCCTGATTTAAGCATACCTCAAACCTCTGTAAAATTGCCTGTGACCTCTGTGATTTCATGAATGCTGTAATACTATAAACATAAAATTATAAAAGTTTGAAAATAACATAAACATCATTTTTATTTAAATATTTAAATAACACAATTTATCAGTCCATTCATCATATGTATGAATTGTCATCTAAAAATTAGTCCATACTGCAATGTGGTGACTGGTTATACTGAACGGTCACTCTCGCATGGAATGTAATGATGACTTGCACTGCGACTGCTCATTCTGCACTGATCTATTCCTGTACAAATGGGTGCCTGCTCTTTCTGAAAAATGAAAAAAAAGTGACATAGTATCACGCTTGGTGCTTCAATGTTTTCCAGGGGTGATATTTTCTGAGGGCTGTATATTTTCCATGGGCATTAATTTCAGAGGGCGATACTTTTCTGTGGGCATTCATTTTTACCAGGAAATCAAGTGTTTCTTAACACGGTTTACCATGTAAAAACAAAACCATTTATTTTTTACATGGAGCACATTTTGCCATGTAGATGCAATTTGATCTTATGCATTTGTTCGATGTATTTTGGTGGGATTCCTTACCTTCTTGATACAGAAACAAGCTTTCTTGTCATCAGATTGTATACTTCTTTCTTTCTTATTGATGGCCGCATCATGGCAGTGAAAGCATTCCTCCCTTCAATCTGCAAAAATGTTCAATTATTTGTGTAATATAAAATTGACAAGAATATTAAAAAAGAAAAAAATTGCTTGGCCGTAAAGAGACGGGACGGCGAGAGGCACAAACATTTCAATTTTGTCAAAGATGAAAAGAATTATTGAACACAAAACAACAAAGCAGGGCAAATATAAAATAATTGAAAAATACTTTCATGATGGTTATAACAGATAGTGAACATTTTTTTTATGAGCAAATGACTGCAGGGATTTGTTTCAGATTCTGATATTAATTTGTTCCATGTATTTTGGTGTGATTTCTTACCTTATTTTATACAGAAATGAAGCATTCTTGTCACCGGATTGTGGACTTCTTTCTTTCCTATCGGTGGCCGAGCCATGGAGGTCAAAGCATTTATCCAACCAATCTGCAAAGATGTTCAAATAGTCGTGTAAAATAAAACTGACAAGAATATTTAAAAAGAATGCTTGGCTGTAAAGAGCAGATTCAAACATTGAAATGTTTCCACTTGATGTTATATTTTTTCCCTGCTGGATACTTCATGCAATAAAAAAATGTTACAATGACAATGCAGTCATCTTCAGAAATATGTAACGTAACTTTGTAGTGTCCCTTTATTCATTATTTAGAAAAAACACAGTGAATTTTTATGAAGAAGTCAGGAAATCTAAAAAGCTGATTTTTTTTACTTGAGTACTCCACGACCTAAAAACTGCCCCTAAGTGCTCTCAAATCTGTGAAATTCAAATTAAAGATAACAGGAAAAAACCTCTTTGGAAGGGCTGGCTATATATATAGGCCCATAGGGAGTGGATGCCGCGACTATTTGTATGACATGTCCATTAAATCTTGAGCAAGTTTTATCAGTTCTGGAATGTTGAGAATGAAAAGAACTAATTAGTTTATTTTATAAAATAATTATATCAATTCCATTTGGGAGATTTTTATCAACCGTCAACTAACTGACTGAGTACGCTCAATCATTCAATGACACTGGGAAATAATTCATGTTCATTTCAATCAAGCCAAAAGCCAACAGGGAATTCAACACTGTCTGGTGAAAGTTGCACGTTAGCCATGGGTATGAAATTCTGGTTATACTTCAATAATCATATCTTCTTTCAATATGAATCATCAAAAATGTGGCGAATTCAAGAGAAACAGAGCATACAAGATGTATATTCAACATGTAATGTCCCCAATTTCAACTGTCATCCATTTTCACCCTTTCATGAAAATCGTCTGAAATCCCTGCCCACAGCATCAAAGATAAGCAAAATAAATATTAAATTTCTACTTACATGTGTCCTATAGGTCCTCATCCTGATGTTTATCCACATTTCATGAACTGTCATTCAAAGATAGCTTCAGATTCGATGGATTAAAATCCTATGTTTTAAGAGCTTTGGGGAAGCCCTTTCTGTGGCTTGTTAGACTGGTGCCGCCCTCTGTGTATCCACACATGTTCTTGACACTCGGCGGGGGACCAGTCTACTGGCTTGTTTGAAGTGAGGGGTTTCCCAGGAACCAAAACGAGGCGCGTGACATAGTTAGAAAAGAAATTCTGGGATTTCCCAACAGCATGATCCTGACTGGTGTAAAAACAGTAATCCACCCACTTTGATGGTCTTACAGCCCTAAAGGACATTACCCAACTGTTTGCTGACAAGTATGAAAACTTGTATTATACTGTTCCATCTGATGCCGAAACTATAAGAATCATTAAAAACAAAATGGATATGATCATATTTACCAATAGATGTAATGACCAGATAGTAGAAATAAAATGTTAAGTCAATTTATTTGTTTGTTTGTTTATTTGGGGTTTTACATAACTTTCATGATGAGACCTACTTGTAGCAGATATAGTGCTGCCTCACTGAATTGTCATGTCACGGGTCCTTGACATGACAACCCACCCGGTCATAGATTTATGAGGACAACCGGTTAACCCTAACGTACCTATGCTCATGTGTGAAATTGTATCATGAATTCTATCTCGGCATGGCCGGGGTTCGAACCCACGACCTTTGGATCACCAGAGAGGAACTGGAGCTAATAAGCTGGCACTCTAACCAACTGCGCCACGGCCCGTTGCCTAGTGTTTCTTAAACCATCTGATGCTAAAATCATATATTCTAAATTTCCTTGAAAATTAGAATTATAACTTTTTCATTAAATAATTCAAGCCTTACTCTTATAATTATAATAATTGCAGTTAAACAAGGTAAAATCATAAGTATTTTCCATTTCATATTATGGTTGAATGGTAGCTATTGTTCAACATTTCCTTCTCTAAAGTGATGGAAAGTTTGTTAATACAAACCATAACACATCATACAAGATTGCTATTTAAGGAATCTACACAATTGTAATTTGGTAATAAATATAATGTGCCTCTATATATGAAAATAACTATCCAAAAGAAACACATACACACACACTGCATTTCGTTTTACTTATTTTCAGTCATTGTTTTTGAATGCACTTAGTGCTAGTGTTCTCCAATCACCCATCGGCAAAGCCCAGATAGGTGATCTGGAGGGGTTTGTCGAACGTCCATGGTCTCTACCAACTCCAACCAAAGAAAAGTTTGGTGGAGTTGATTGAGCTCTAGTGAAGTAAAAATTCGCCAGCTGCAAAAACTTTGGTAAACCCGTTTAAACGTCAAAATTGAACCCGTTTCAACTGCCGTTAAAACGGGTTTGATTCAATTTTTGCAGCTGGCGATTATTATCAAGTATTTATATTTTCTTTATTTAATGTTATCCAAAAAATAATCAAGCTTTTTTGTGAGATTTTAGACATAATCATACATAAAATATGAATTATCACTTAAACAGTTGGGTATTTAAAAAATCACATCTGAACGAGATTAAAACCAAAAAGCAAAAATCTCAGACCTCTCCAGATCACCTATCTGGGCTTTGCCGATGGGTGATTGGAGAACACTAACTTAGTGCAAAGATTTCATCATTTGCCTTTCCACTTAGTTGCCTTGATCTTTCTAGTGCAGTATTGCATATGTTGTAATAATTTCTGTCACAAATCTGTCCTAAAAGTACATTATCTTTTACTTTATTTCACTTTGCTGATGTACCTGACATGTTTTATTTATAAGCGAATAAACCTCTTTATGGCACAACACACAGAGTCATAATATTTAGACACAAAATATTTACCTGTTATAGTGACACAGTTCATCCTCTCCTCTCCAGTTATTTGTCATATATTTACAAGATATATAATGTAAATGACTTACTGAATGTTTTTAGGCTGTGCCAATGTCACTGTGGTATGTTTTTTGCATCAATTCATGTGTATTAAGGCATAAGGCCTATCTAAGTTAGATGGGATGTGACCCGTGGCGGGAGGATATAAATTTTCCCTGGTGATAATTTTCCTTTTATATATTTCAATTTTGGTAAATATAATTTTGATTTATTGATTAAATTCCCCTGTTGGTGGGATGATTAAAGAATAGCAAGTGATTATGTTGAATCATATATTTATTCTCATTTATATGGCAATATCATACAATGTAATTGTAGAGGAATTAAGGCAAACAAGCCGGAACTGGACTTATTAGTCACAGTACATTCACAATATGTTCAGTATATTTACCACCAAGTGACCCAAACAACAGTACAGATTTGAATAACTTGATGACCCAGCTTCCACAACCATATATGTTAGTTGGGGACTTTAATGCTTACAACTAAGCCAATATATGTTAGTTAGGGACTTAAATGCTTACAACTAAGCCAATATATGTTAGTTGGGGACTTATATGCTTACAACTAAGCCAATATATGTTAGTTGGGGACTTTAATGCTTACAACTAAGCCAATATATGTTAGTTGGGGACTTTAATGCTTACAACTAAGCCAATATATGTTAGTTGGGGACTTTAATGTTTACAACTAAGCCAATATATGTTAGTTGGGGACTTTAATGCTTACAACTAAGCCAATATATGTTAGTTGGGCACTTTAATTCTTACAACTAAGCCAATATATGTTAGTTAGGGACTTAAATGCTTACAACTAAGCCAATATATGTTAGTTGGGGACTTAAATGCTTACAACTAAGCCAATATATGTTAGTTGGGGACTTTAATGCTTACAACTAAGCCAATATATGTTAGTTGGGGACTTTAATGCTTACAACTAAGCCAATATATGTTAGTTGGGGACTTTAATGCTTACAACTAAGCCAATATATGTTAGTTGGGGACTTTAATGCTTACACCTAAGCCAATATATGTTAGTTGGGGACTTCAATGCTTACAACTACTTTTGGGGTTGCAGAAACAATGCTGATGGCAAAGGACGTATAATACAGGATATTTTAAATACAATAGTGTGTGCATTTGGGATGACAATTTTCCAACATATTAATATCCTGTTATAGGCTCTTTAACACCAATATATATCTTCATGTGCAATCCAAATTTATTTTTAGACTATTCCTGGGAAGGAGAGGAAGATCAGTGGGCTAGCCATCATTATCCCATTATTCTAAATAGATATTTTCCTCCACCAGACAAGCTAGCAAATCCCTAAGTTGAAATTTCATAGTGCTGATTGGGCATAATGTCTAGCTCCCTGTTTTTAAAAAATAACCACATTTTTTAAATGGAAATGGTCCTCTTCGAGTTTTTACAGATATATCGTATGATATTGCTGATGGGTGTATACCAAAATCAAAGTCAAGTTCTAAACTCAATGAAAAGCCATGTTTCAATGATGAGTGAAAAAACAATTAAATCAACAGCCATCTCAATACAATTTGCACCAATGCCAAGTAAGAGCTCTTTTGCATTGATCCACATCAATAAAATTTGCACCAATTTGCACCAATGCCAAGTAAGAGCTCTTTTGCATTGATCCACATCAACGTTGAGGGCAGTGAACATTTATGACACAATAACTGAGCAAGGGCGACAATTGTACAATGAAAACCAAAAACAAAACATAATATTCTTAGTAATGATTCTAAACTGTTTATTTTGAACTAATGTATCTGCTCTATATGATAAATTAGTTTTGATTAAGGTAGGAAAGAGATTCCAACAGTCATTTTAAAGAGCAGCCTAAAGTTTAAAATTGTAGACCAAATTTTCTAAAAAAATAAATATGTCTATGATAGTATCAAAATTAATTGCAAATGTCTCATTAAAGTTAAAGACCCCAATTTTTTTACAGTTGATTCTCTGCAGGTATGCAAATCAGATAAGCATCTTACATTGAATATGAAGTGTAGCACATATTGTCCAGGCACAATTTACTATATTTAATTTGAACTTGAACAGAAAATGGAAATAAGTAAAGAAAGTCATAAACGGGAGTGTTTTGTGTTTTTCTAAAGAAGTCTGCTCGACACATAAAAATCAAGACATCCGAACAGAAGTTGAAAATGTGCTTGATTTCTCTTTAGGGCATTTATGGATGTTGGTAGTGAGTGTCCTCTGGTGGCCGATTTTCTTAGGGAATTGCTTTCTTTTTATGCCAAAATGGAACGTTTTCAAAAAAGTATGGGAAAAATGCTCAACTATCAAAAAGAGTTCCTTTTTCAATATAACTTTCAAGTCATGAAATGACATTTTATGGTATTCATTTTTGAAAAATAATTATTGATTTATTATTTGAAAATCACATTGGAATTTCTTTGATTATATTGAAAGCTTCATATCTTTTTAACTCATAAAAAGTGGCGTAGTAATATGTCACTGCTCCAAAATTTGTTTTGTCATGTCAAAATGTTAAAGGGAAAAGTTCTGCAGCTTGTGGGACCATAATAAAGTGGATTTCCAAATAACTTTCTAATAGTGATCATACAATATTTTCTGTGATCCTAGTGAAACAGATTTTCTATTTTTCAGATACATTACGAGAAAAATAGAGGTAAAGTACACACTTGATCATTTCCAAAATATGAATTTTTTCACCTCCCTTCACATATCTGATTGCCAAACTTTCTTTTTATTTCCAAATCACACAAATCATTAGGATCACAGGGAATTTTCTTCCCAATGAAATGAAATAAACACAGCTAAAAACGAGCATACTCCTGTTGTGTAATCTGCAGAACTTATTTGCTTGTCTTCTTCATTTCTCATGAAAAATATCATCAAGGAAAATTAATGCTATTTTGAAAGAAATATACTTGTAATCATATCTTATAGTTCAAATATTGAGGTGTTTAAATATTGAGTCATGTGATCAATGCTTTTAATTTGATAGGGAATGTATTTTTAAACCATAAATTTACCAATTCCCATCAAGTACAGTATTTTGGTAATTTACTCCTCTGCCACTAGGGGGCACTCACTACCAACACCCATAAATACCCTTAAGGTAGGTACATGTCATGAATGGCAATTTCTGTTATACAGGTAACTGGAAAACTATATAATGTCGCATTTCTTTGTTAAAAACATGAATAACACCTTGAATCCACAAATTGGCAATTCTTGAGGTAGATAAAATATTCTGCCCTTAAGAGATTTTGATGCAATATTCAACCAATTTCGGTTATCATGGTTTCTGTGTTTTCTGTTAGGTAGAAAGAATAACAACTGATTTTTTTCAAGAAAAACAAAAAGTACAAATGCTTTCGCAGATATACTCTATTCAGCCTTTTAATTCACATGGCTCTTGCTTACCTTTGATTCACCTCTGTCAACTTAAAGAAATAACATGTCATGGTAAGAAACATATTTATGTGTTATTTCCCCACAGGAAAATATACTTTAATCAAAAGTGCCACCCTGTCTTCAACCAGTTGAATTAGAGCTATTTATATGAGGAATTATACATTACTTGCTTGATTGTCACCATGATAAACATCAGGATACTGTAATTCCATGATATTAGCTTTGAAATAATACACCTCCATTTTTTTAAATAATTTAAGTTATAATTTTTGTGGCACATTCTTCCTTCTGACGTGTAGCATAGAAATCTCGTGATCATCTGACCCAGAGAGGGCCACTCGGACACTTTTTTTCATCCACTCACTCTCCATGCTACGGTATCCATGCAGTGAACTCTTGAACCTTTGAGTATCATGCATCACATCTTAAAATACACAAGAGGTGACAAGTTGTGAAAAGTACTCCACAGAGAACGAGTGAGGTGATGACCATATCACAGGGATGATTTGATTGCCGCCTTGGATTGGATTACCCCTGACTCCCAAACTTTGACCTAGATAAATTTATGGGGTGCAGCTTAACATGTTTAGTCCTCAAGATGGCATTTTACACACATTGTTGTATTTCAGTGAGGAGGTATATTGGTGCTGGTCATTCTGGTGCTTGATTCATTTCCATTCACCACACGGAAGTGATTTTATTTAGAACAGTTCAAATGTCAACAATTCAACCAAATGTCTTGAGAACCCTATTTAAATTCAAAATTTAACACTGTTTTCTTACATTTGTACAAGAGTTTTTAAAGTACTGACCATTCCATTTTAATGGACGTCTTGTTCCAGTAGAGCCAAAAATGTACGCTGAGATATCACACGAGACTTTGACGAGACATTACGAGATTTCGGCCATAAAAATCCCATCAAACTGTTAAGAGTTTTCTGCCCTCTGGGAGGGTTACTGGAGTAGAACACATGATTACATGTTCATGATTACATTTTTTGTATAAAGGTCTTAGACCTGTACAAAATGTATGTTATAAGAAAGGCTGTCTTATCACAGACTGTTATACTAAGCGAACGGAGACGACGAGAGCCATAGTGTAAACACCAAGGGGGGAAACTCTCATAATTTTAAGCCATTTTAACCCAGCACCTGATTTAGGAAAATATTCTATCTCCATTGGTTCCCTGATTTACAACTGAATTAAATTTTGATATCCTGATTTAGGGATGAAACAAAGTTAAAATGATAACCTGACTATGGGGTGATGCAATAAGAAAATGATATACTGTTTTTTGGAATTCTATGACAGTAACCCCCACGGTCAGCCAGCCCAGATCTCTGTACATGTGACATATGTATCCAGTGGCGGATCCAAGAGGGGGCTTTGGGGGCTGAAGCCCCCCCCCCCCGGGGGGTCTGTGGCTAGGGGGCTTTTGGGAACTGGAGCCCCTTACTTTATGGGACTGGAGCCCCTTACTTTAGCTCATTTGAGCCTCCCAGGGTAAAAAATCCTGGATCCGCCCCTGGTAGCAGTGTTAGATTTCAGTGACATGTTTAGCAGACTTGAATTTCAGAGTAGGGTGAAGATCTAGGGTTAAGATGTGGGAATTAGGTCACATGTGTCTCGACCTCCACCACAGGCAGCCAGAGCGATATCACTACTTTTATATAGGTTAATACTTAGTATATGGAGAGAGTGGTTGGGACTTTCTCTTGTGGCATGAAAACAAATAAACATTTAACATTTTGAAAGACTGGAATTAAAAGATGACATGTGAAACACAACATTCAGCTCAATTGCAATAAGTGGTGGGTATTATAACACAGAATTTTAGTATCTGGGGGCCAGCAGATCGGACCTTGCTGTCAGTGCCACAGACCAGACTGGCACACCACAACTGCATAAATAAAAATAGAATTGAAATGTTTTTTTTTGCAAACGTAGAATATATGCTAGTCAGTGTAGTCTACAATTACAGCAACTTGATGAGAAAATATAAATATAATTTTCAAAAAGGAAACTGTGTACAAATTCTTTAAAAAAAAGACTTTCTTGTTATTTTTGTTAGTCTTTGAAATTATTGAATTCTGTGATTGTATCGAATCATATATAATATCCTGACATTACTTTTTTTTAAATCTGAATACATCATTTACTCAAGTTACTCTATATCTTAAACATCCAATCTATATCTTAAATGAATGCACATATGTTGAAGATGCAAGGTCATGTACACATACATGTCATGGAGGTTATGAACAAATGAGACCATATTATGTCCTACATGCGGCATGTATGGTTAAATGTAGTCATGGATGATAATACTGAAAAGCCATCGTGGTACGTTTGCAATAAATTATATAACATATCATGTTGATCAAGGCAACACTCCACAAGAGGAAGTTTATTTTACATGATGATGTACCAGTGAAAGGGTTAATCCATCTCCTATTAACAGGTCATAAGCCTTCAACACTGATTAGGGCAATGGTAATCAAGTGCACATTGTCCCTCAAGACCTGTAATTACCCGCCATGCTTGCTAAGATGCTGCACCCTTGTCAATATGAACACTTTTGATGTAGTTATTTGTTTTTTGTTTATTTGGTTATTTTGGGCTTTACATCACTTTAAACACTATTTCAGTTATTTCGTGATGAGACCTACTTGTAGCAGATATAGTGCGGCCTCACTGAATTGTCATGTCGCAGGTCCTTGACATGACAACTCACCCGGTCACAGATTTACAAGGACAACGGGTTAACCCTTGAGGCACGGGCCTCAGCTCATATGGGAAATCCGGCATGGCCAGTGTTCAAACCCATGACCTTTGGATCACCACAGAGGAACTGGTGCTAATAAGCTGGCGCTCTAACCAACTGCGCCACGACCCGTGGCCTTTGATGTAGTTAAAACCCATACACTGCCCACAGACAATCTGTCAGTCATCCTGCAGTATCTATTTTAAATCGAGTTAAACCAAGTCAGTGTTCATTGTGAAATATTCTCACAGAAGTTTCTGAGATTATTGACCAGGACAGGTGCTATGACTGCTCTCTTTGGCTCCCTCAAAAACCAGTGCATATTTCAATATACTGGTACAGAGAAATTTAATTAATATACTAAAGACCCTACCAACATCAAAGAGTTATTTATTTGCCCTTTTCCATATCATCTTTATTCCTTTATGTACAATGAGATTCAATTGTAAATTTGCACATATAAGAATGAAGAGGGCAGAGGTATAGCAGACCTGTCTTGATGAGGGGTTCACTGTGTTGCAAAGTCCCAAGGGGGACATTCACCCCACTTGAAATGATTAACGATGCATATGCGATTCATCGCGATAAAGCAAGTTAATCATATCACGGTATAACAGTGTGTACAATTTGGGATCTACAGTATATCTCACTAAATTGTTTAGAGTTAGAGACATTGATGATCATGGAAATAGGAAAAATAAATGGATAACCTTCATGTGTAACGAGATGTGAAGGATTATGACAAATGGTATGAAGAATTAGAATATCTACTCAGTGATCTGTTCAGCAATCTGGTCAGTAACCTGTTCAACAATCTGTTCAGTAACCTGTTCAGCAATCTGGTCAGTAACCTGTTCAGCAATCTGGTCAGTAACCTGTTCAGCAATCTGTTCAGTAACTTGTTCAGTAATCCTTTCAATAATATGTTCAGTAATCTGTTGCAGCAAAGCGTGGAAGCTGAAAATTAAAACAAAATAAATGTTAAACACAGAAGTTATAAGAAACCTAACCATTCTTCAAAATAAGAGGTTTTATAAGTTACTTTAGTTTAATCAAGTGTCTCGCTATCATTTCGCCTTAGGTGACCACACATTTACTTCAAATTCACATTTTGTTGAAGGAAATATGCACCAGTTTGAAAATAAAATAACATACAAATAACATATAAATTATAAATGGGTGGCAAATGTTATTACCTGTCATGTACCCAAACTAAAATCCTTGTGAAACCAGGCATAACCTTTGGTGGAGTGTTATCACAGAGGTACTGAGGAGTAAATGGGAATATGTTTATGTAGTCATACAAGGCATCGTCCTCAGAATTGTACTCAAATAACATCAATATTTCCTTTGTCCATCAGTGGAAGATACCACAGAGCACCTATCAGTGGAAGATACCACAGAGCACCTATCAGTGGATTTTGGTTTGGTTTGTTTGGGGTTTTACATCACTTTCAACAGTATTTCAGTCATTTCGTGATGAGACCTACTTGTAGCAGATATAGTGCTGCCTCACTGAATTGTCATGTCGCAGGTCCTTGGCATGACAACTCACCCGGTCACAGATTTACAAGGACAACGGGTTAACCCTTTAGGCACGGGCCTCAGCTCATGTAGGAAATTGTATCATGAGTTCAATCCCGGCATGGCCGGGGTTCGAACCCACGACCTTTGGATCACCACAGAGGAACTGGTGCTAATAAGCTGGCGCTCTAACCAACTGCGCCACGTCCCGTGGCCCCCCTATCAGTGGAAGATACCACAGAGCACCTATCAGTGGAAGATACCACAGACCACCTATCAGTGGAAGATACCACAGACCACCTATCAGTGGAAGATACCACAGACCACCTATCAGTGGAAGATACCACAGAGCACCTATCAGTGGAAGATACCACAGAGCACCTATCAGTGGAAGATACCACAGAGCACCTATCAGTGGAAGATACCACAGAGCACCTATCAGTGGAAGATACCACAGACCACCTATCAGTGGAAGATACCACAGACCACCTATCAGTGGAAGATACCACAGAGCACCTATCAGTGGAAGATACCACAGAGCACCTATCAGTGGAAGATACCACAGAGCACCTATCAGTGGAAGATACCACAGAGCACCTATCAGTGGAAGATACCACAGAGCACCTATCAGTGGAAGATACCACAGAGCACCTATCAGTGGAAGATACCACAGAGCACCTATCAGTGGAAGATACCACAGAGCACCTATCAGTGGAAGATACCACAGAGCACCTATCAGTGGAAGATACCACAGACCACCTATCAGTGGAAGATACCACAGACCACCTATCAGTGGAAGATACCACAGACCACCTATCAGTGGAAGATACCACAGACCACCTATCAGTGGAAGATACCACAGAGCACCTATCAGTGGAAGATACCACAGAGCACCTATCAGTGGAAGATACCACAGACCACCTATCAGTGGAAGATACCACAGACCACCTATCAGTGGAAGATACCACAGAGCACCTATCAGTGGAAGATACCACAGAGCACCTATCAGTGGAAGATACCACAGAGCACCTATCAGTGGAAGATACCACAGACCACCTATCAGTGGAAGATACCACAGAGCACCTATCAGTGGAAGATACCACAGAGCACCTATCAGTGGAAGATACCACAGAGCACCTATCAGTGGAAGATACCACAGAGCACCTATCAGTGGAAGATACCACAGACCACCTATCAGTGGAAGATACCACAGACCACCTATCAGTGGAAGATACCACAGAGCACCTATCAGTGGAAGATACCACAGAGCACCTATCAGTGGAAGATACCACAGAGCACCTATCAGTGGAAGATACCACAGAGCACCTATCTTGGTTTTATCTCTGTTGACAGTTATCAGGTACACACATGCACAAATAACCATCAATACTTAAAACCAGGATTGTCAAAGTCCAAGGTCCTACCTCCTGTTTCTTAACACTTTTGATCATAATATCTCAAATAACTGGCCTATCAACATGTGCAATACATCAATAAAAACCTGAAAATTTTCCAGATTCAAAATTATTTTGAAAAGTTTTTATCACATGACCTAATTTGCATAACTTTAAATAATGAAAAAAGAAATAAAAAATTTAGTTTTGAAGTAAAGTAAGAAATTATATGTTAATTTGATAGTACATAAAATCTTAGATTGTTTTGACATTTCAAAAAAATAATCAGACAATTATTAAGTGTGTAAAAGGCACTTGAAAAAGGGGGTTGTCTAAAATCATGTTTATCACAACAGACTATATAAATGACACATTCAAATGCTCAATATCAATACAACTGTGTTAGCTTGTCACAAGGAGAGTATTTAGAATTGTCAAAATTTTAAAATCTTAATGACGTGACCTAGGAACCAAATACAGAGTGAAATTATCACAGTACCTCTATAGGGAGTAATTTATCTGTAAGAATAGGTCAAATGTGGCCAAAAATAAAATTTAAAAAATGTCATTTTGAGCCCCAGAGCTGGTTACTATGGAATTGATGCTTACCATGATTACAAATATCTGCCAGCTGAAGTACTTTGGATTTGACCATTTCTGTAGGTTATCTAGCCATGTACCAAATTGAAAGGAAATCTATTTTTGACCATGTCTGCCCCCCCCTATTGGAATTTTTTAAATTTTCTCATGGAGCTGCTATTTACACATTACTTGTATAAAATAGGCAGAATTCACCAACGGCCTTGGACAATAATTTGAAAAAACATGTTATTTAAGTTTAAAATCTATACAGAAATATTTTACAGATTTGTTATAAACAATCTTACGTGATTAAATAAAACATCTCATTAAATTGTCTATGTTTTTGTTTCATAATATTTGTTCATTATTCACAAAAATCAGTAAAAATGAGAAAAAATGTCAAAAATTTGATGCATGACCTTGACTTTGACTTTTTACATTGAATATGTTTTGTTTTACCAACATCAACTAGAGCCCCTCAGGTGTGATTGTGTGAGATTTTGTTCATTTCCCATGTGATTTAGGTGTCTTGTGATTCTGTTTTACTTGTATTGTTTTTTGAATAGCAAAAATGACAAATTTGATTTTTCATTTTTTCTTCAGGGTTTAATTTTTTTTTTTTTAAGTCCCCGCAAATTTTATTGTTGATGTTGGTAATATAGGTGTTGATGTCATTTTGCACTCTTAGTAGTGCTGATTCCGCTATGAAATTCCTTGTATGCTGATTGAAATTTGTCTCTAAGGCCATTTCTTACTGGGTGAGGAACGAGTTGATCCCCCACTGCCCTCTCTGTGAGTTTAGAGATATAGTTAGAGACTGGCCTGTAGTTTTTCTCCATGAGCTCCAGACCAATTTTCTTCAAGAGGGGGGTAACTATGGCTATTTTCATATTTTCTGATACTTCAGAGTCAGTAAGTGATTTATTTACAATAGCAGTGATGATGGGTAGTAGGTCGTCAATGAGATCCATCAGTAGCCGTGTCGGGATGGGGTCAAGTTCACATGACTTCTTAGCTGACTTCTTGATAAGTTTTCGTACATCATTTATCGTGAGCGACACAAATTTGTCAAGCTGAAATGTGCCATTGTCCACAGTGTCCTCTGGTGGCTGATTTACCCCTGATGGGATGTTGTCCATATCTTGGCGTATTTTCTTAATTTTATCTAAGTAGAAGTCATTAAATCTCTCAGCTTGTGTGAACAGGTTGATTGTGGCATTGGCGTGTTATGGGATTTATGCATGACTGCATCAATGACCTTGAAGAGCTTCCTTGGATCGTGTTTATTTTCTTCAACCAATTCTGAGAAGTATTTAGATTGTGAAGATTTTAACAGTGCATGACATATATCAATATGTAACCCTATTCTATGCATTTTTCTCTCAAGTCGTCTCCTGAGAGACCTCTCTTGTTTAATTTTGTCACTCATCCAGGGTACAGGTTTCCGTTGAGAGACCCTGGCATTTTTAGTGGAGCATGTTTATCCGTGAGGGATGTTAGTTTATCGTTATAGAAATCCACCATGTCCTGTAGGAATTATTGGTCCCAGTCACGGGTGGTATTGGTGATGGATCTGATATCCTCCCTAAGGGATTCAAGGTTTATGCCCTTCTATCTGATAGTGGATTTTTTAGGTAATGTAGGTGGGATAACGTCAAGGCTTAGTTTAATCATTTTGTGGTCAGATATGTATTCATCCACTGAGTGGCCTTTTAGAATTTTATTTCCATTGAAAGTCATGATCAGATCAAGGGTGTTCCCCAACCTGCGAGTGGGCTCAGTGACCCATTGTCTGATATCAAAGATTGTAAGGATATCATTGAACTTTACCACATCAGGTTTAGTAGGTTTTTTGACATGAAAGTTATAGTCACCTAGGAAGATGACCTCATGGCTGAAGGAATTTAGTCGTGACCAGACTAAAATATATATTTTTCAGAACTGAAAATTTTTCAGCTTTCCATAGATGTATCAAACATGCTGATTGGACATGTATTTTTGTGATCAAACTGTGATCAAAAACTAGTTTGGTCAATTTTAACAATATCAAAAACTGAAGAGTTCATCAACCAAATGTATGGAGAGCTGTGATCATGTCTTGCTTCTGGAGAGACCCTACCAGACAGGTAGGTTATAATGAATGAATCTCTGAGTCACTTTAACTAGTCTGGCAAACATGAACTGAGTACTGTCAGTTGTTAAGCCATGTTGATAGTGTCCAATTAAATTCTACATCTGTCACGTTAACAAATTTGGCAAATTTGAACTGGTACTTTGTTAACAAAAGATCACACTGCCCTTGTTTATCTCTGACATCTTAATATCTAAAAACACTAGGCACCTGGGAAGTAAGAATAGATTGATTAAATGTGGAAGTAGTCATAAGCATAATTTATGCATCATAAATACCTTTCTGTGAAGCTGGTTGGAGGTGGAGTTTTGAGTATATCTGATCACTGGCCTTCTGATATTATACTGAAATTAACATTATTACTATTTAACATCATTAATTTCAATTATAATCAGTTTCAGGGTATTTATAGGTCTTTTCGTTTAGTGGCAGAGGAGAAAATAACCAAAATACTGTTCTTGATGGGAATTGGTGCATATTCAGTGTAAAAATACATTCCGTATCAGAATAAAAGCATTAATGGCATTAATCAATATTTAAATACAACATCTGAATTATAAGGTACGATTACAAGTATATTTTTTTTTTCAAAATAATACATTTTCCTTGATAATAGTTTTGATGAGAAATGAAGACAAGCAAATTAGTTCTGCAGATTACACAACAGGAGTAGGTTTGTTATTAGCTGTGTTTATTTAATTTAATTGGGAAGAAAATTCACTGTAATCCTAGTGAAACAGATTATCACATTTTGATTTGTATGATTTGGAAATAAAAAAATTGGCAATCAAATATGTGAAGAGAGGTGAAAACATTCATATTTTTGAAATGGTCAAGGTTGTGCTTTACCTCTATTTTTTTCTTAATGTTTTTGAAAAATAGAATATCTGTTTCATTAGGATTCCTGTAGATATTGTTAAGATCACTTTACAAACTTTAAGTTGTTTGGAAATCCACTTTATTGTGGTTCCAGAATCTGCAGATCTTTTTCCCTTTAACATTTTGACATGACAAAATAAATTTTGGAGCAGTGACATATTACTACTAGTTAAAAAATATGAAGCTTTGAATATAATCAAAGAAATTCCAATGTGATTTTCAAATAATAAATCAATAATTTTATTCCAAAAATTAATATTATAAAATGTTATTTCATGACTTAAATTTTTTATTGAAAAGGGAACTATTTTTGACAGTTGAGCATTTTTCCCGTACTTTTTTGATTTCATTTCATTTTGGCATAAAAAGAAAGTAGTTCCCGAAGAAAATCTGCCACCAGAGGACGCTCACTACCAACACCGATAAATACACTTAAGCAATTTATGTGACTGTAAGGTGTAACACACAGCTTTTATGTTATTGACATGGTGCGGCAGAATATGACATGTTCCATCATGTTTACCACTCAAGGCATGAGAGAAAGAAAAAATGTCTGCAATATTCAAATTTGGTTACACTATTGTCAGTGTTTTGTGTTCTGTTAAATGCCTCAATAATACCTGCTAAACAAACTGTTTGGCTGGAGAAGACAGGAAAAGGCATATGAGGAGTCTAATTCACATGGTTTATTATATAATTGATTGATAATCGAACAGGTGATTAAATGTGCCAAAAATGTGTTGTTCCAGGGATATTTTGTTGAGATGAAAGAACTAAGAACAATTATTGACTGCACAGTATACACAGATATGAAGACCACGGGCCAGTTAGAGCGTCAACTTAATAGCACCAGTTCCTCTGTGGTGATCCAAAGGTTGTGGGTTCGATCCCCGGCCATGCAGAGCTTGAATTCATGATACAATTTTACACATGAGCTGAGTCCCATGTCTAAAGGGTTAACCCATTGGCCATTTAAATCTGTGACCAGGTGAGTTGTTATGCCAAGGACCTGCGACATGACAATTCAGTGAGGCAGCACCAAATATTTCCTATCTTCTCAAGTAGGTCTCATCACGAAATGACTGAAATAATGTTGAAAGTGATGTAAAACCAAAACAAACAAAAGATAAGTTATTGTTAGGAAAAGCAAATAAATAAACGAAAAAAATAACCCATATCCATTGAAAAGGGGAAGGGGGGAGCATGTTGCCAGACACAAGGTTTTCGGCTGCATTCAAAGGGAATGACATAATTCATATACAACTCACATCAGCTTGTGGATCAATATGTTCCAATCTTCCAGAGAACTCGTCAAGGTTTCCATCACCATGAAATGTTTGTTCTTCATTACTCGTCAGGTGGCGCCTACTGCCCATCAACGGAACTGAATAAATTGTTTCTGTTGTTGGCCTGGTTAGCACATTATTCACCAGAGGGCGTTGAGGTGGGGCTATCTCTGGCTCATCCTTTTTACCCCGCCACAGTTCGATAATACGACTCATTAAGGGTTTAATTCGTTTGATACTTGGATGGTTATTCTGCAAGGAACAACAGATCAAAATCTGATTTTAAAAAATGACACATATTTATTCATGTTATTTTAGATGATTTATAATGTTGGCCACACCGCTTCCGTATTGTTGTCACTTTAACCCCTAACGGACGGGAGGACAGCAACGTCCACCACTGGTAACAGACGGGAGGGACGTTGACGTCCCTATTGTTCTGGCTCAATGACGTCATTTTGTAACATTCTCTTGGGCTGCAACTTTGTTACAATGTAATCATGGTAATGACGTCAGACTGACTGGATCATGAACTTTTGACCCCAGCACTTCATTGAGCATAATGAATAACCATGGTTATATTTTTTATCAGTTAAGGGTGTAGATGCACTAGTCTAGAAAAAAGTTGGTAAGTCCAGCCAATCAACAAAATAGCCTAGTCCCTTAGGGGTTAAACCTAAGCAACGAGCAATTGGTGTTTTGATCATCAAAACACCAATTTACCAATTAAGCTATTTCGTACAGGCCAACTTATAAAGATACATTTGAATAAGAGATTATATCTTGAAAATAACAAATGTACGTTTTGAACATACGTTTGGATATTTATGAAAATGAACTATTTTTAATTACATAGTGATATTATATTTTTTATGTTTCCGGCATCATGTTCTCCAGGCATGTACGGCCTTTATAGATATTGGTCTAGTGGAGTTACTCTGGCATAAATTACTTAAAATGAAGGAATAGTTATGTTTAAATGAGATGTATACTTTTTTGCACTTGAAAAATCATGATTTGAAAGTATAGAAGGCGCCACATGCAAGTGACCACCAATGGTCCAAAAAGTTCTTCAATAAATGTATCAAATATCACTCAGGTCTACTGGCAATAGCAAAAATGTCTAAAAAGTCAGATAAATTATCATTCATTCATGACTCAACAGACATTTATAATTCTCGCTATCTGCTCTTCCGGATTTTTAGCTGGTCCGTGAAAAAATGGCGTGAGAGAGCAGTGCATGCAAGAAAGAAGTTGCCATGTAAACTTCCGCCCGCCTTACTTCAAGATGAGAGGGGAATTTCAGACTGACATTGTACATTGACAAGCCAATGTCAGCGCTAAAGCGTGTTTGTTGTGTAATCTTTGTATAAGTATATTGCAATCTACGTAATTTATGTCAACATTATGAAGGCAAAACTGAGAAAAACAACGATGGAAAGATGAAAGGCAGAGGCGACGATACCTCATACAAGCTGTCGCCGCTGTTCCCGGATGTGCCGTGTGCAAAGAATTGGGTCAAATACGATCGCAGCGCTCTAAAAATGCAGCGTATATGGTAGAGCAGATAGGGAGAATTCTACAAACCAAAACTCATCTCAGTGCGCTTGAGATAGATTCTCTCATGACGTCACAATCATGACGTCACGTCATGGTCTAATATACGTCACAATAAGCCTATCCTCTCTTTGAGGGTGATAAGCCGTATTGAAAGAAGGTGACAAACGTCAACACGGCATTCATCATGGAATGTATTGTTTCTTGAGTTAAATAATTAGACCTCAGCTTGGGATAATTTACTTACTTTTTAATTATATGTTTATCAAATATATGGATGTTAAAATACTAACCGAGCTAGACTTGGACACTGGTTTCTTGTTGTATGGTTCCATTTCAGGGTACATATTTTCCTCACCAGGGTGCGCTCTGTAATTATTGCTCTGATCATAATCTGGACGTGGTTCTTGGTGAATTCCAATAGGAGAGATAGAATGTTGCGTATTATAAGTGCCACCTATCGGAGGAAACAATTGCCTGTTGTCATCCATGTGCTGTGTGTTGTTATCATTCTTGGAAGCATGTTTTGGTGAATTTTGTTGTGCCGTTTGTAGACGCTTTAATAGTTCTTGTGGAAACCTCTTGACGTGACCCTCTGAAGATTGGTTTTGACGGCCATACCCTCTCTGGACTGAAGCTGAATGAATATTGCCTCCTGGTGGTTGGTTAGGATTATTATATCCCCCTGGTGGTTGGTTAGGATTATTATATCCGCCTGGTGGTTGGTTAGGATTATTATATCCCCCTGGTGGTTGGTTAGGATAATTATATCCCCCTGGTGGTTGGTTGGGATTATTATATCCCCCTGGTGGTTGGTTAGGATGATTATATCCCCCTGGTGGTTGGTTAGGATTATTATATCCCCCTGGTGGTTGGTTAGGATTATTATATCCCCCTGGTGGTTGGTTAGGATTATTATATCCCCCTGGTGGTTGGTTAGGATTATCATATCCCCCTGGTGGTTGGTTAGGATGATTATATCCCCCTGGTGGTTGGTTAGGATGATTATATCCCCCTGGTGGTTGGTTAGGATTATTATATCCCCCTGGTGGTTGGTTAGGATTATTATATCCCCCTGGTGGTTGGTTAGGATTATTATATCCCCCTTGTAGTTTTCCTGGATTATCAAATCGATTTGCTGGTTGCTTTATGTAATTATT
Organism: Amphiduros pacificus; assembly: GCA_949316495.1. Classification (NCBI taxonomy): domain Eukaryota; kingdom Metazoa; phylum Annelida; class Polychaeta; order Phyllodocida; family Hesionidae; genus Amphiduros; species Amphiduros pacificus. The sequence continues at coordinate 38,151,570 of OX439011.1, read as the reverse complement.
TGCCCGTGCTTTTTGGCTGTGGTTTGAATCAGTAAACCCTCCTGTGGACTGACTGGGGTGGTCATGTCTTCCTGGAGACTGGTTTATATTGAGATATCCCCCTGAAGGTTGAATTTGGTTTTCATGCCTACCTGAAGGTTGCAATTGGGTGTGGTGAGAATATCTCCCTATAGTTTGGTTTTTAAGTTCTCCAGGATTTTGATTTGGGTTATCACGTCTACCTGGAGGTTGGCTATTATATCTATAAGAGATTTGGTTTTGGTTATCATATCCTCCAGAGATTTGGTTTTGGTTATCACGCCTACCTGGTATTTGGCTGTCATACCTTCCAGAGGGTTGGATTGGAATGTCATATCCTCCAGATATTTGACCCAGTGGATGCTGATCTGGATTCGGCTTAAATTGGTGATTTGGATTATTTAACCCTTGTGGTTGTTGTTGAGTTGCATTTCTGACTTTAGCATTTCTTCCTTCATCATATCCAGTGTTAGTCTGGGCTTTGACTGACTGGTGAACATCTCTTCCTAATAACTGGTTTGAATGAGCATAACTCTCTTGAAGTTGGATTTGATTGTGGTTAACTAACAGTTGGTTAGCAACAAAACTATTTCTTGTAATATCTGTGTCAGTTTGATTCATATAACCATGTTGGGGGTAACCGTTCGGATATCCATCCTCAGTGTCCTCAGAATCTCCCCTAAGAGTCAGGTTTGGGTTAAAATGAACTCTGGGTGGTTTAATGTCAGAACCCTGTATACCACCAGGTGGCAGCACTCTCACTGCATGAGGTGGTAATTTTTCTGGGATGTCACTTTTTTGTAATTTACTCATTATACTAATTCCATCTGATGGTGCTGGATTGCGTTGTGTGGACTTATTTGGACCTTGGCCCCGATTCCTTGGATCAAGAAATTTATCATGCAGATGCAACTCTTGTGCACTTAATATAATTTGATCATCATGGATTTCTTCATATGGGTTTTGTTTATTATCTGTTTTTGACAGTTCCTGTTTCCCAGCTGTTGCATTGGTTGCTTCTGATGCTCTCTGGTCATCGACACTGAACTCACTTTCACTCAATCCACTCATTGGAGTCAGTAGATCACTCATGATTGACACTTTGTCTTCTTCCTTCTTTTCAGGTTTTAACAACCCATTGTCTTTTTCAGAAGTCTTTTCATCTTTTTCTTCAGACATTCCCTCCTCATCCTTCTCAGATTTGCTTTCTTCACCATTATTATCCTCCTCATCAGCGTCATTTTCTTCTTCTTCTTCTTCCTCTTCAGCCTCTTCCTCTTCATCACTAATTTCATCCTTCCTGCTGTCATTCTCAGAGTTGCCTGTCTCTTCGTCCCTGAAACATAACATTGTGTGATAATGTCTCCATATAATATAAAGGAAATATTTCAGTGGCTCTTCAGATATGGTAGTGCATTTATTCCCAGTGAGAGCATTCTATTTCAGATATGGTAGTGCATTTATTCCCAGTGAGAGCATTCTATTTCAGATATGGTAGTGCATTTATTCCCAGTGAGAGCATTCTATTTCAGATATGGTAGTGCATTTGTTCCCAGTGAGAGCATTCTATTTCAGATATGGTAGTACATTTGTTCCCAGTGAGAGCATTCTATTTCAGATATGGTAGTGCATTTGTTCCCAGTGAGAGCATTCTATTTCAGATATGGTAGTGCATTTATTCCCAGTGAGAGCATTCTATTTCAGATATGGTAGTGCATTTATTCCCAGTGAGAGCATTCTATTTCAGATATGGTAGTGCATTTATTCCCAGTGAGAGCATTCTATTTCAGATATGGTAGTGCATTTGTTCCCAGTGAGAGCATTCTATTTCAGATATGGTAGTGCATTTATTCCTAGTGAGAGCATTCTATTTCAGATATGGTAGTGCATTTATTCCCAGTGAGAGCATTCTATTTCAGATATGGTAGTGCATTTATTCCCAGTGAGAGCATTCTATTTCAGATATGGTAGTGCATTTGTTCCCAGTGAGAGCATTCTATTTCAGATATGGTAGTGCATTTGTTCCCAGTGAGAGCATTCTATTTCAGATATGGTAGTGCATTTATTCCCAGTGAGAGCATTCTATTTCAGATATGGTAGTGCATTTATTCCCAGTGAGAGCATTCTATTTCAGATATGGTAGTGCATTTATTCCCAGTGAGAGCATTCTATTTCAGATATGGTAGTGCATTTGTTCCCAGTGAGAGCATTCTATTTCAGATATGGTAGTGCATTTATTCCCAGTGAGAGCATTCTATTTCAGATATGGTAGTGCATTTATTCCCAGTGAGAGCATTCTATTTCAGATATGGTAGTGCATTTGTTCCCAGTGAGAGCATTCTATCTGACCTGATGATGCCTAAGGTCTGACAAGACACATTGTAAATAAAAAGATACATTTTTAATCTGACAAGAGGCGTTTTAAATCTAACAAGAGGCTTTTCTACTAAGTGACATCATTTATCTAAGGGACGGACCATTATTCATTCAGGGGGGAGAGGAAATAACTTTACCGAACATTTTTTACGGCCATTTTCGATTTTCTTTTTTTCCGAACTAATACATAACTTGAGTCTGTTAAGCCACCAATATTTTTGTGCCCACATCCTTAAGTTTATACTAATATTTGTGTTCATGGATGGATGATCTATTATGAAGACTAAGTCATTTATTGTAGCAAACTCCACCTTTTACAGCAGCCTTAACACCTTGCTGACTGGCACAAAATGTTTTTTTGGGGGGCAAATTCTGACATCAAATTTTGGGAGTGGGTCTCTAGCTAATTGTTTTCAAGATAGCTATAGCAAACCATATATATGTAGATAGGTCATGCTCTAAGATATATCAAAAAGAAAAAATTGGAAACCATCAAGGTCATACGAAGGTCATTTCCCGGTCATAACCCAGTGTAAAATATAAAATATTTTAAGATTTTTTTTTCAAGGCAGTTGAATGGCTCTAGATATTATGGGAATTGCCTATCACAAATGATGAGATTATACATTTGAAGAGTACTTCATTATGAGAAAAATAAAGGTATAACGGTCCAGATTGCTCAATTATGACCCTGTGATTAAATGATGTTGTTGTGGGTTTGTGTGATCTTTTTTTCATTATCATGTAAATTTAATGTAATAAATTTGGCACCAAAAATAACAGCTTCTCCCTGTGACTTCTGCTTTCCGTATTCAGTCCAAATCTTTATTAGGACTATCAAGGACATCTCGTTGCAATGGGTTTGTGCAGCGGGCAAATAATGTCACTATTATGGAGGGGATTGCTCTGATTGATTGACATAAATTTAGAACAGGAAAACCCTAAACAACAACCACAAGTTCCAGTGACGTGTGACCGGAATTCCGGGCAAAGGCATACGGGCACCTGCGAGGAGGTGTACTGTCCATATATATGGACATGTTATTAGTGTCTAGCTTTCCATAATGGCGGCCTTATGTTGTGTACGCATGTTATAGCATTGTTAATCTCACATTTTCTCCATCTTGTGAATTATGTACATCAATAAAATAATGGCAGAAATTATGATGTATGATAGAACTACTGTATGTTTTTTATAAAAAATCACTATGGTTATTTTTCACAGCCAGAACAAAAGCCTTACTTTTCCTCCTCGTTTCCACAGCATTTTCCTGATATGGATAAGACACAGTATGTGATACTACTGGAGATAACAGTAACAAAGATGCCAGCTGCCATAAGACATATCCCAAACATACCCCGACCCAGGCAGTAGCCGGTAGCAATATCACAGATCTCATCAGAGAGGCAACTGTAGCATCTGAAAGAAAACTTATTCATTGTAAAGCATTTCTGCACTTAATTAAGCAAAACACCATGTGAAAATGTAACTTGGCTTTTATATTGAGATCTTAAAAAAAGAGTAGATGTCCCTTTAGTTTATTGTCAATATTCAGATTTTCTTGAATTTTCTTTGAATTAGGTGAACCTTGCAGGATTTTTTTAGAACTAAGTCCAGTCTAATCTTATGAATATCAATAATACCGAAATGGTTACATTGATTATGAATTTTGCCTACATATGATAGTACATATTGCCTGCACATAAAAAATATTTACGATAATATTATTGCTGAGATCAATAACTATTATTGCTCTCAGATAATTATCGCTATCTGCTCTCCCGTATCTTTAGCTCGTCCGTGAAAAAATGACGAAATTGGCGAGAGAGAGCATGACGGGAAAGATGTTGCGTTGTAAACTTCTGCCCGCCTTGCTTCAAGATGGGAGGGAAATTTCAGACTGACATCGTACATTGACACGCCAATGTCAGTGCTATTCGGTGTTTGTTGTGTAATCTTCATATAAGTATATTGCAATCTACGTAATTTATGTCAACATTACGGAGGCAAAACTGAGAGAAACAACGATGTAAAGATGAAAGGCAGAGGCGACAATGCCCCAATCAAGCCGTCGCCGCTGTTCCGGAAATGCCGTGTGCAACAAATTGGGTCAAATACGATCACAGCGCTCTAAAAATGCAGCGTATATGGGAGAGCAGATAGGGAAAATTGTTAATATTGCCTTCATACTAATCATCAAATTGCCTATACATTACTTATCAATAATGTCAAGTTATATTGCCAAGTTATAATTTAAATTGCCTTGAAACAATCAATATTGCATTAATTGCCAAAATATCAATATTTCCTTCGCATTTATTACCAATTTGCCTGTTATTTATCATCATGTTTGCATTCCTAATGGTACACGCTGTAAGTTATATTTCAATCTTTGTCTTGCCCAAAAGATGATGAAAAGGGTTTTTTCCAATAAAGTCTTAAAACATCATAACATCAAATATCTAGAGGGTTTTTACCTATCACTTGGATGAGTAGTAAGGAGATGGGGCCTCTTTGTGACGCTGAGTTGGGGAGTTGAATGGCAATCACCCCCAATAAACACACAGGCTGGAAAGATATGCAGAATAACATTCAATTGTATTTACTTGAATACCTTCCCTTGTACTTTGAGCTGTGGAACTGCTGGTGTATGGAGGTATGGTGCTGGTAGTATGATGCTGGTAGTGTATGGAGGTATGGTGCTGGTAGTGTATGGTACTGGTAGTGTGTGGAGGTGTGGTGCTGGTAGTGAATGGAGGTATGGTGCTGATAGTGTGTGGAGGTATGGTGCTGGTAGTGTGTGGAGGTATGGTGCTGGTAGTGTATGGTACTGGTAGTGTGTGGAGGTGTGGTGCTGGTAGTGAATGGAGGTATGGTGCTGATAGTGTGTGGAGGTATGGTGCTGGTAGTGTATGGTACTGGTAGTGTGTGGAGGTATGGTGCTGGTAGTGTATGGAGGTATGGTGCTGGTAGTGTGTGGAGGTATGGTGCTGGTAGTGTGTGGAGGTATGATGCTTGTAGTGTGTGGTGCTGGTAGTGTATGGAGGTATGATGCTGGTAGTGTATGGAGGTATGGTGCTGGTAGTGTATGGAGGTATGGTGCTGGTAGTGTGTGGAGGTATGGTGCTGATAGTGTGTGGAGGTATGGTGCTGGTAGTGTGTGGAGGTATGGTGCTGGTAGTGTATGGTGCTGGTAGTGTATGGTGCTGGTAGTGTATGGTGCTGGTAGTGTATGAAGGTATGATGCTGGTAGTGTGTGGAGGTATGATGCTGGTAGTGTATGGAGGTGTGGTGCTGGTAGTGTATGGAGGTATGATGCTGGTAGTGTGTGGAGGTGTGGTGCTGGTAGTGAATGGAGGTATGGTGCTGGTAGTGTATGGAGGTATGGTGCTGATAGTGTGTGGAGGTATGATGCTGGTAGTGTGTGGAGGTATGATGCTGGTAGTGTGTGGAGGTATGATGCTGGTAGTGTATGGAGGTGTGGTGCTGATAGTGTGTGGAGGTATGATGCTGGTAGTGTGTGGAGGTATGGTGCTGATAGTGAATGGAGGTATGGTGCTGATAGTGTGTGGAGGTATGATGCTGGTAGTGTATGGTGCTGGTAGTGTGTGGAGGTATGATGCTGGTAGTGTAAGGACTGTGCAAGGGAATGATGCCGAAAAAGTCTAAAAAATACACACAACATGAAATAATATTTTACATGCTTGTATAAATCAACCTACCTGTGCTAAACAGGACGAAGAAATACCACTCCGTACATATCAAACCCATAGTTAAAGTGAACTTCAGGCAGGGATATTGTCACATGATCACAAATATTGATATATGAATAGTCAAAGGGATGAATGCAGATCCGATGTAATTATAAGTAATTATTTGATATCATTCTGATGTTATATAATACCCAATCATTGGATATCTTGTAGTATGTGTAACTCATTGGATAATATAATAAAATATCTCATTGGACAATATCCCAAAGTTGATATGACTCAATGGGTTACTTCCTGAAGTTGATATGACTCATTGGTTTATTTCCTGAAGTTGATATGACTCATTGGTTTATTTCCTGAAGTTGATATGACTCATTGGTTTAATTCCTGAAGTTGATATGACTCATTGGTTTATTTCCCGAAGTTGATATGACTCATTGGTTCATTTCCCGAAGTTGATATGACTCATTTGGGTTATTTCCTGAAGTTGATATGACTCATTGGTTTAATTCCTGAAGTTGATATGACTCATTGGTTTAATTCCTGAAGTTGATATGACTCATTGGTTTAATTCCTGAAGTTGATATGACTCATTGGTTTATTTCCCGAAGTTGATATGACTCATTGGTTCATTTCCCGAAGTTGATATGACTCATTTGGGTTATTTCCTGAAGTTGATATGACTCATTGGTTTAATTCCTGAAGTTGATATGACTCATTGGTTTAATTCCCGAAGTTGATATGACTCATTGGTTTAATTCCTGAAGTTGATATGACTCATTGGGTTATTTCCCGAAGTCGATATGACTCATTGGTGTATTTCCTGAAGTTGATATGACTCATTTGGGTTATTTCCTGAAGTTGATATAACTCATTGGTTTAATTCCTGAAGTTGATATGACTCATTTGGTTATTTCCTGAAGTTGATATGACTCATTGGTTTAATTCCTGTAGTTGATATGACTCATTGGTTTATTTCCTGAAGTTGATTCTGAGGTACATTTATCGGATATTTTCTGGTATGTATGACTCATTAGAATAGATTTTGAAGTATATTTGACTCATCGGACGATATGCTTAAGTAGATATGATATATTAGCTCTTAGTCTTAGGTAGATATGACTCATTGGCTATTAGTCTTAGGTAGATATGACTCATTGGCTCTTAGTCTCAGGAAGATATGACTCATTGGCTCTCCGTCTTAGGTAGATATGACTCATTGGCTCTTAGTCTCAGGAAGATATGACTCATTGGCTCTAAGTCTTAGGTAGATATGTCTCATTGGCTCTTAGTCTTAGGTTAATATGACTCATTGGCTCTTAGTCTTAGGTAGATATGTCTCATTGGCTCTTAGTCTTAGGTAGATATGACTCATTGGCTCTTAGTCTTAGGTAGATATGACTCATCGGCTATTAGTCTTTGGTAGATACGACTCAATGGATAATATTCTGAAATTGATAAAAATAACTGAGTAATATTGTGAGAAAATAGCGAATCAATGAGCAATGCTTATGCCAGATATGAAAATGACTCATTGCACAATAGTCTGAAGTAAATTTGAAGAAAACATTAAAGCGAATGCAATTAAGAGAATATAAGCTGATTTTATAATGCTTTGAATAATCATCATGTGTAGGAAAGCATATATTTGTGCATTCCTATACATGATACCGATAGTTAAGTTAATCCCATTGATCCCATCTATTTATGTAAAGGGTTGAATTGTTTCGTATCATTAAAAGGGTTTGATGTTTCAGACACTGAAATCTTCTGATAACAGATGACAAATGATGGATATGAATAACTATATACTTTCCTTAAACATTTCAAATATGTCCTAATATAGCACTGATACCAGATATGTCCTTATATAGCACTGATACCAGATATGTCCTTATATAGCACTGATACCAGATATGTCCTTATATAGCACTGATACCAGATATGTCCTTATCTAGCACTGATATCAGATATGTCCTTATATAGCACTGATACCAGATATGTCCTTATATAGCACTGATACCAGATATGTCCTTATCTAGCACTGATATCAGATATGTCCTTATATAGCACTGATACCAGATATGTCCTTATCTAGCACTGATATCAGATATGTCCTTATATAGCACTGATACCAGATATGTCCTTATATAGCACTGATACCAGATATGTCCTTATAAACCACTGATACCAGATATGTCCTTATCTATCACTGATATCAGATATGTCCTTATATAGCACTGACACCAGATATGTCCTTATATAGCACTGATACCAGATATGTCCTTATCTAGCACTGGTACCAGATATGTCCTTATATAGCACTGATACCAGATATGTCCTTATATAGCACTGATACCAGATATGTCCTTATATAGCACTGTTACCAGATATGTCCTTATATAGCACTGATACCAGATATGTCCTTATATAGCACTGATACCAGATATGTCCTTATATAGCACTGATACCAGATATGTCCTTATATAGCACTGATACCAGATATGTCCTTATATAGCACTGATATCAGATATGTCCTTATCTAGCACTGATACCAGAAATGTCCCTATTTAGCACTGATACCAGATATGTCCTTATATAACACTGATACCAGATATGTCCTTATATAACACTGTTACCATGGCGTTGTGTATGACTTATATTAGATGCCATATCGGGATTCTGATGCCGGTTCTGATGTGTGAATGGGTGCTGGGCAAGCTGTTTTACCGTTAAGTATGGCCATTGCAGAATCTCACATGAAAATGCTTGCCCTTTTCACGCAAAATCATTATTCCTCCATGAATTGCACTCACTGATTTTTGAAAAATCCAATACTTGCAGAAATGTATTTCATATACAGTGTGCATTGAGATCCTATAAAAGTATTACTCAACGTTCATTCGGGATAAAAAAAAATTTCAAACAAATCCTACCCCCATATGATAACTTCTTCATTTTGTTTACATATCAACGTTAACAAATCGACGGTTTTCACGTGATGAGTAATTAATGTCTAGAACTACAAACATGGATTTGGAATTCTCCATAATGTAAATTGGTCAACTCATACAAAACATTATATATAAAAGCACGTATATTATCATATTAAGTGAAGTCCTTATATAATATTCGTTAAATGAAAAAAAAAGATTGGAAATTCTTCATATTTATAATATTAGTTAAATGAAAAAAAGATTGTAAATTCTTCACATTTATTGGAATAATAATATAATAGTGAATGGCCTGCGTATCCCACCACTTCCTGATCAGGCTGTCCTCAGCGTGGGGTGAGGCTGTCACGCAGGCAGGCTGCAGGCAAATGGATTTCCCCTGTAGGGTTAAGTACGGGTGAATGCAAAAGCACTGACAGGTAATGCATTCCATGCATGCACCTCAGGTAATGCAGGGCAGTAAGGAGACGCAGGCAAAACAGGCCTTCGTTACCCCCTCCTTTAGGTATTCCTGCAGTTACCCCTCCCTACTGTGACCCACTCTACCCATACATGGGGTTACCCCTTCCTACTGTGACCCACTCTACCTATACATGAGGTTACCCCTTCCTACTGTGAACCACTCTACCCATACATGGAGTTACCCCTTCCTACTGTGACCCACTCTACCTATACATGGAGTTACCCCTTCCTACTGTGACCCACTCTACCTATACATGGGGTTACTCCTTCCTACTGTGACCCACTCTACCTATACATGGAGTTACCCCTTCCTACTGTGACCCACTCTACCCATACATGGAGTTACCCCTTCCTACTGTGAACCACTCTACCTATACATGGGTTTACCCCTTCCTACTGTGACCCACTCTACCCATACATGGAGTTACCCCTTCCTACTGTGACCCACTCTACCCATACATGGAGTTACCCCTTCCTACTGTGAACCACTCTACCTATACATGGAGTTACCCCTTCCTACTGTGACCCACTCTACCTATACATGGAGTTACCCCTTCCTACTGTGAACCACTCTACCTATACATGGAGTTACCCCTTCCTACTGTGACCCACTCTACCCATACATGGAGTTACCCCTTCCTACTGTGAACCACTCTACCCATACATGGAGTTACCCCTTCCTACTGTGACCCACTCTACCTTTACATGGGGTAACCCCTTCCTACTGTGAACCACTCTACCCATACATGGGGTTACCTCTTCCTACTGTGAACCACTCTACCCATACATGGGTTTACCCCTTCCTACTGTGACCCACTCTACCCATACATGGAGTTACCCCTTCCTACTGTGACCCACTCTACCCATACATGGAGTTACCCCTTCCTACTGTGAACCACTCTACCTATACATGGAGTTACCCCTTCCTACTGTGACCCACTCTACCTATACATGGAGTTACCCCTTCCTACTGTGAACCACTCTACCTATACATGGAGTTACCCCTTCCTACTGTGACCCACTCTACCCATACATGGAGTTACCCCTTCCTACTGTGAACCACTCTACCCATACATGGAGTTACCCCTTCCTACTGTGACCCACTCTGCCTTTACATGGGGTAACCCCTTCCTACTGTGAACCACTCTACCCATACATGGGGTTACCTCTTCCTACTGTGAACCACTCTACCCATACATGGAGTTACCCCTTCCTACTGTGAACCACTCTACCCATACATGGAGTTACCCCTTCCTACTGTGAACCACTCTACCCATTCATGGAGTTACCCCTTCCTACTGTGAACCACTCTACCCATACATGGAGTTACCCCTTCCTACTGTGAACCACTCTACCTATACATGGAGTTACCCCTTCCTACTGTGAACCACTCTACCTATACATGGAGTTACCCCTTCCTACTGTGACCCACTCTACCTATACATGGAGTTACCCCTTCGTACTGTGACCCACTCTACCTATACATGGAGTTACCCCTTCCTACTGTGACCCACTCTACCCATACATGAGGTTACCCCTTCCTACTGTGAACCACTCTACCCATACATGGAGTTACCCCTTCCTACTGTGACCCACTCTACCTATACATGGAGTTACCCCTTCCTACTGTGAACCACTCTACCCATACATGGAGTTACCCCTTCCTACTGTGACCCACTCTACCTATACATGGAGTTACCCCTTCCTACTGAGACCCACTCTAACTATACATAGAGTTACTCCTTCCTACTGTGACCCACTCTACCTATACATGGAGTTACCCCTTCCTACTGTGACCCACTCTACCCATACATGGGGTTACCCCTTCCTACTGTGAACCACTCTACCCATACATGGGGTTACCCCTTCCTACTGTGAACCACTCTACCCATACATGGAGTTACCCCTTCCTACTGTGAACCACTCTACCTATACATGGAGTTACCCCTTCCTACTGTGAACCACTCTACCTATACATGGGTTTACCCCTTCCTACTGTGAACCACTCTACCCATACATGGGGTTACCCCTTCCTACTGTGACCCACTCTACCCATACATGGAGTTACCCCTTCCTACTGTGACTCACTCTACCCATATATGGGGTTACCCCTTCCTACTGTGACCCACTCTACCCATACATGGAGTTACCCCTTCCTACTGTGAACCACTCTACCTATACATGGGGTTACCCCTTCCTACTGTGACCCACTCTACCCATACATGGAGTTACCCCTTCCTACTGTGAACCACTCTACCTATACATGGGGTTACCCCTTCCTACTGTGACCCACTCTACCTATACATGGGGTTACCCCTTCCTACTGTGACCCACTCTACCCATACTTGGGGTTACCCCTTCCTACTGTGACCCACTCTACCCATACATGGAGTTACCCCTTCCTACTGTGAACCACTCTACCCATACATGAGGTTACCCCTTCCTACTGTGACCCACTCTACCCATACATGGGGTTACCCCTTCCTACTGTGACCCACTCTACCTATACATGGAGTTACCCCTTCCTACTGTGAACCACTCTACCCATACATGGGGTTACCCCTTCCTACTGTGACCCACTCTACCCATACATGGAGTTACCCCTTCCTACTGTGAACCACTCTACCTATACATGGAGTTACCCCTTCCTACTGTGACCCACTCTACCTATACATGGAGTTACCCCTTCCTACTGTGACCCACTCTACCTATACATGGAGTTACCCCTTCCTACTGTGACCCACTCTACCTATACATGGAGTTACCCCTTCCTACTGTGACCCACTCTACCTATACATGGAGTTACCCCTTCCTACTGTGACCCACTCTACCTATACATGGAGTTACCCCTTCCTACTGTGACCCACTCTACCCATACATGGAGTTACCCCTTCCTACTGTGACCCACTCTACCTATACATGGAGTTACCCCTTCCTACTGTGACCCACTCTACCTATACATGGAGTTACCCCTTCCTACTGTGACCCACTCTACCTATACATGGAGTTACCCCTTCCTACTGTGACCCACTCTACCTATACATGGAGTTACCCCTTCCTACTGTGACCCACTCTACCTATACATGGAGTTACCCCTTCCTACTGTGACCCACTCTACCTATACATGGAGTTACCCCTTCCTACTGTGACCCACTCTACCTATACATGGAGTTACCCCTTCCTACTGTGACCCACTCTACCTATACATGGAGTTACCCCTTCCTACTGTGACCCACTCTACCTATACATGGAGTTACCCCTTCCTACTGTGACCCACTCTACCTATACATGGAGTTACCCCTTCCTACTGTGACCCACTCTACCCATACATGAGGTTACCCCTTCCTACTGTGAACCACTCTACCTTTACATGGAGTTACCCCTTCCTACTGTGAACCACTCTACCTATACATGGAGTTACCCCTTCCTACTCTGACCCACTCTACCTATACATGGACTTACCCCTTCCTACTGTGACCCACTCTACCCATACATGAGGTTACCCCTTCCTACTGTGAACCACTCTACCTTTACATGGAGTTACCCCTTCCTACTGTGAACCACTCTACCCATACATGGAGTTACCCCTTCCTACTGTGAACCACTCTACCCATACATGGAGTTACCTCTTCCTACTGTGACCCACTCTACCTATACATGGAGTTACCCCTTCCTACTGTGACCCACTCTACCTATACATGGAGTTACCCCTTCCTACTGTGACCCACTCTACCTACACATGGAGTTACCCCTTCCTACTGTGAACCACTCTACCTATACATGGAGTTACCCCTTCCTACTGTGAACCACTCTACCCATACATGAGGTTACCCCTTCCTACTGTGAACCACTCTACCCATACATGGAGTTACCCCTTCCTACTGTGAACCACTCTACCTATACATGGAGTTACCCCTTCCTACTGTGACCCACTCTACCTATACATGGAGTTACCCCTTCCTACTGTGAACCACTCTACCCATACATGAGGTTACCCCTTCCTACTGTGAACCACTCTACCTTTACATGGAGTTACCCCTCCCTACTGTGACCCACTCTACCTATACATGGGGTTACCCCTCCCTACTGTGACCCACTCTACCTATACATGGGGTTACCCCTTCCTACTGTGACCCACTCTACCTATACATGGGGTTACCCCTCCCTACTGTGACCCACTCTACCTATACATGGGGTTACCCCTTCCTACTGTGAACCACTCTACCTATACATGAGGTTACCCCTTCCTACTGTGACCCACTCTACCTATACATGGGGTTACCCCTTCCTACTGTGACCCACTCTACCTATACATGGAGTTACCCCTTCGAACTGTGACCCACTCTACCTATACATGGAGTTACCCCTTCCTACTGTGACCCACTCTACCTATACATGGGGTGACCCCTTCCTACTGTGACCCACTCTACCTATACATGGGGTTACCCCTTCCTACTGTGACCCACTCTACCTATACATGGGGTTACCCCTCCCTACTGTGACCCACTCTACCTATACATGAGGTTACCCCTTCCTACTGTGACCCACTCTACCTATACATGGGGTTACCCCTTCCTACTGTGACCCACTCTACCTATACATGGAGTTACCCCTTCGAACTGTGACCCACTCTACCTATACATGGAGTTACCCCTTCCTACTGTGACCCACTCTACCTATACATGGGGTTACCCCTTCCTACTGTGACCCACTCTACCTATACATGGGGTTACCCCTTCCTACTGTGAACCACTCTACCCATACATGAGGTTACCCCTCCCTACTGTGACCCACTCTACCTATACATGGGGTTACCGCTTCCTACTGTGACCCACTCTACCTATACATGGAGTTACCCCTTCCTACTGTGAACCACTCTACCTATACATGGAGTTACCCCTTCCTACTGTGACCCACTCTACCTATACATGTAGTTACCCCTCCCTACTGTGACCCACTCTACCCATATATGGGGTTACCCCTTCCTACTGTGACCCACTCTACCTATACATGGAGTTACCCCTTCCTACTGTGAACCACTCTACCCATACATGAGGTTACCCCTTCCTACTGTGACCCACTCTACCCATTCATGGAGTTACCCCTTCCTACTGTGACCCACTCTACCTATACATGGAGTTACCCCTTCCTACTGTGACCCACTCTACCTATACATGGAGTTACCCCTTCCTACTGTGACCCACTCTACCCATACATGGAGTTACCCCTTCCTACTGTGACCCACTCTACCTATACATGAGGTTACCCCTTCGAACTGTGAACCACTCTACCTATACATGGAGTTACCCCTTCCTACTGTGACCCAATCTACCTATACATGGAGTTACCCCTTCCTACTGTGACCCACTCTACCTATACATGGAGTTACCCCTTCCTACTGTGACCCACTCTACCTATACATGGGGTGACCCCTTCCTACTGTGAACCACTCTACCCATACATGGAGTTACCCCTTCCTACTGTGAACCACTCTACCCATACATGGGGTTACCTCTTCCTACTGTGAACCACTCTACCCATACATGGGTTTACCCCTTCCTACTGTGACCCACTCTACCCATACATGGAGTTACCCCTTCCTACTGTGACCCACTCTACCCATACATGGAGTTACCCCTTCCTACTGTGAACCACTCTACCTATACATGGAGTTACCCCTTCCTACTGTGACCCACTCTACCTATACATGGAGTTACCCCTTCCTACTGTGAACCACTCTACCTATACATGGAGTTACCCCTTCCTACTGTGACCCACTCTACCCATACATGGAGTTACCCCTTCCTACTGTGAACCACTCTACCCATACATGGAGTTACCCCTTCCTACTGTGACCCACTCTGCCTTTACATGGGGTAACCCCTTCCTACTGTGAACCACTCTACCCATACATGGGGTTACCTCTTCCTACTGTGAACCACTCTACCCATACATGGAGTTACCCCTTCCTACTGTGAACCACTCTACCCATACATGGAGTTACCCCTTCCTACTGTGAACCACTCTACCCATTCATGGAGTTACCCCTTCCTACTGTGAACCACTCTACCCATACATGGAGTTACCCCTTCCTACTGTGAACCACTCTACCTATACATGGAGTTACCCCTTCCTACTGTGAACCACTCTACCTATACATGGAGTTACCCCTTCCTACTGTGACCCACTCTACCTATACATGGAGTTACCCCTTCGTACTGTGACCCACTCTACCTATACATGGAGTTACCCCTTCCTACTGTGACCCACTCTACCCATACATGAGGTTACCCCTTCCTACTGTGAACCACTCTACCCATACATGGAGTTACCCCTTCCTACTGTGACCCACTCTACCTATACATGGAGTTACCCCTTCCTACTGTGAACCACTCTACCCATACATGGAGTTACCCCTTCCTACTGTGACCCACTCTACCTATACATGGAGTTACCCCTTCCTACTGAGACCCACTCTAACTATACATAGAGTTACTCCTTCCTACTGTGACCCACTCTACCTATACATGGAGTTACCCCTTCCTACTGTGACCCACTCTACCCATACATGTGGTTACCCCTTCCTACTGTGAACCACTCTACCCATACATGGGGTTACCCCTTCCTACTGTGAACCACTCTACCCATACATGGAGTTACCCCTTCCTACTGTGAACCACTCTACCTATACATGGAGTTACCCCTTCCTACTGTGAACCACTCTACCTATACATGGGTTTACCCCTTCCTACTGTGAACCACTCTACCCATACATGGGGTTACCCCTTCCTACTGTGACCCACTCTACCCATACATGGAGTTACCCCTTCCTACTGTGACTCACTCTACCCATATATGGGGTTACCCCTTCCTACTGTGACCCACTCTACCCATACATGGAGTTACCCCTTCCTACTGTGAACCACTCTACCTATACATGGGGTTACCCCTTCCTACTGTGACCCACTCTACCCATACATGGAGTTACCCCTTCCTACTGTGAACCACTCTACCTATACATGGGGTTACCCCTTCCTACTGTGACCCACTCTACCTATACATGGGGTTACCCCTTCCTACTGTGACCCACTCTACCCATACTTGGGGTTACCCCTTCCTACTGTGACCCACTCTACCCATACATGGAGTTACCCCTTCCTACTGTGAACCACTCTACCCATACATGAGGTTACCCCTTCCTACTGTGACCCACTCTACCCATACATGGGGTTACCCCTTCCTACTGTGACCCACTCTACCTATACATGGAGTTACCCCTTCCTACTGTGAACCACTCTACCCATACATGGGGTTACCCCTTCCTACTGTGACCCACTCTACCCATACATGGAGTTACCCCTTCCTACTGTGAACCACTCTACCTATACATGGAGTTACCCCTTCCTACTGTGACCCACTCTACCTATACATGGAGTTACCCCTTCCTACTGTGACCCACTCTACCTATACATGGAGTTACCCCTTCCTACTGTGACCCACTCTACCTATACATGGAGTTACCCCTTCCTACTGTGACCCACTCTACCTATACATGGAGTTACCCCTTCCTACTGTGACCCACTCTACCTATACATGGAGTTACCCCTTCCTACTGTGACCCACTCTACCCATACATGGAGTTACCCCTTCCTACTGTGACCCACTCTACCTATACATGGAGTTACCCCTTCCTACTGTGACCCACTCTACCTATACATGGAGTTACCCCTTCCTACTGTGACCCACTCTACCTATACATGGAGTTACCCCTTCCTACTGTGACCCACTCTACCTATACATGGAGTTACCCCTTCCTACTGTGACCCACTCTACCTATACATGGAGTTACCCCTTCCTACTGTGACCCACTCTACCTATACATGGAGTTACCCCTTCCTACTGTGACCCACTCTACCTATACATGGAGTTACCCCTTCCTACTGTGACCCACTCTACCTATACATGGAGTTACCCCTTCCTACTGTGACCCACTCTACCTATACATGGAGTTACCCCTTCCTACTGTGACCCACTCTACCTATACATGGAGTTACCCCTTCCTACTGTGACCCACTCTACCCATACATGAGGTTACCCCTTCCTACTGTGAACCACTCTACCTTTACATGGAGTTACCCCTTCCTACTGTGAACCACTCTACCTATACATGGAGTTACCCCTTCCTACTCTGACCCACTCTACCTATACATGGACTTACCCCTTCCTACTGTGACCCACTCTACCCATACATGAGGTTACCCCTTCCTACTGTGAACCACTCTACCTTTACATGGAGTTACCCCTTCCTACTGTGAACCACTCTACCCATACATGGAGTTACCCCTTCCTACTGTGAACCACTCTACCCATACATGGAGTTACCTCTTCCTACTGTGACCCACTCTACCTATACATGGAGTTACCCCTTCCTACTGTGACCCACTCTACCTATACATGGAGTTACCCCTTCCTACTGTGACCCACTCTACCTATACATGGAGTTACCCCTTCCTACTGTGAACCACTCTACCTATACATGGAGTTACCCCTTCCTACTGTGAACCACTCTACCCATACATGAGGTTACCCCTTCCTACTGTGAACCACTCTACCCATACATGGAGTTACCCCTTCCTACTGTGAACCACTCTACCTATACATGGAGTTACCCCTTCCTACTGTGACCCACTCTACCTATACATGGAGTTACCCCTTCCTACTGTGAACCACTCTACCCATACATGGGGTTACCCCTTCCTACTGTGAACCACTCTACCTATACATGGAGTTACCCCTTCCTACTGTGACCCACTCTACCTATACATGGGGTTACCCCTTCCTACTGTGAACCACTCTACCTATACATGAGGTTACCCCTTCCTACTGTGAACCACTCTACCTATACATGGAGTTACCCCTTCCTACTGTGACCCACTCTACCTATACATGGACTTACCCCTTGCTACTGTGACCCACTCTACCCATACATGAGGTTACCCCTTCCTACTGTGAACCACTCTACCTTTACATGGAGTTACCCCTCCCTACTGTGACCCACTCTACCTATACATGGGGTTACCCCTCCCTACTGTGACCCACTCTACCTATACATGGGGTTACCCCTTCCTACTGTGACCCACTCTACCTATACATGGGGTTACCCCTCCCTACTGTGACCCACTCTACCTATACATGGGGTTACCCCTTCCTACTGTGAACCACTCTACCTATACATGAGGTTACCCCTTCCTACTGTGACCCACTCTACCTATACATGGGGTTACCCCTTCCTACTGTGACCCACTCTACCTATACATGGAGTTACCCCTTCGAACTGTGACCCACTCTACCTATACATGGAGTTACCCCTTCCTACTGTGACCCACTCTACCTATACATGGGGTGACCCCTTCCTACTGTGACCCACTCTACCTATACATGGGGTTACCCCTTCCTACTGTGACCCACTCTACCTATACATGGGGTTACCCCTCCCTACTGTGACCCACTCTACCTATACATGAGGTTACCCCTTCCTACTGTGACCCACTCTACCTATACATGGGGTTACCCCTTCCTACTGTGACCCACTCTACCTATACATGGAGTTACCCCTTCGAACTGTGACCCACTCTACCTATACATGGAGTTACCCCTTCCTACTGTGACCCACTCTACCTATACATGGGGTTACCCCTTCCTACTGTGACCCACTCTACCTATACATGGGGTTACCCCTTCCTACTGTGAACCACTCTACCCATACATGAGGTTACCCCTCCCTACTGTGACCCACTCTACCTATACATGGGGTTACCGCTTCCTACTGTGACCCACTCTACCTATACATGGAGTTACCCCTTCCTACTGTGAACCACTCTACCTATACATGGAGTTACCCCTTCCTACTGTGACCCACTCTACCTATACATGGAGTTACCCCTCCCTACTGTGACCCACTCTACCCATATATGGGGTTACCCCTTCCTACTGTGACCCACTCTACCTATACATGGAGTTACCCCTTCCTACTGTGAACCACTCTACCCATACATGAGGTTACCCCTTCCTACTGTGACCCACTCTACCCATTCATGGAGTTACCCCTTCCTACTGTGACCCACTCTACCTATACATGGAGTTACCCCTTCCTACTGTGACCCACTCTACCTATACATGGAGTTACCCCTTCCTACTGTGACCCACTCTACCCATACATGGAGTTACCCCTTCCTACTGTGACCCACTCTACCTATACATGAGGTTACCCCTTCGAACTGTGAACCACTCTACCTATACATGGAGTTACCCCTTCCTACTGTGACCCAATCTACCTATACATGGAGTTACCCCTTCCTACTGTGACCCACTCTACCTATACATGGAGTTACCCCTTCCTACTGTGACCCACTCTACCTATACATGGGGTGACCCCTTCCTACTGTGAACCACTCTACCCATACATGGAGTTACCCCTTCCTACTGTGAACCACTCTACCTATACATGGGGTTACCCTTCCTACTGTGACCCACTCTACCTATACATGGGGTGACCCCTTCCTACTGTGAACCACTCTACCCATACATGGAGTTACCCCTTCCTACTGTGAACCACCCTACCTATACATGGGGTTACCCTTCCTACTGTGACCCACTCTACCCATACATGGAGTTACCCCTTCCTACTGTGACCCACTCTACCCATACATGGAGTTACCCCTTCCTACTGTGACCCACTCTACCCATACATGGAGTTACCCCTTCCTACTGTGAACCACTCTACCTATACATGGGGTTACCCCTTCCTACTGTGAACCACTCTACCCATACATGGAGTAACCCCTTCCTACTGTGAACCACTCTACCTATACATGGGGTTACCCTTCCTACTGTGACCCACTCTACCCATACATGGAGTTACCCCTTCCTACTGTGACCCACTCTACCCATACATGGAGTTACCCCTTCCTACTGTGAACCACTCTACCTATACATGGGGTTACCCCTTCCTACTGTGACCCACTCTACCCATACATGGGGTTACCCCTTCCTACTGTGACCCACTCTACCCATACATGGAGTAACCCCTTCCTACTGTGACCCACTCTACCCATACATGGAGTTACCCCTTCCTACTGTGACCCACTCTACCCATACATGGAGTTACCCCTTCCTACTGTGAACCACTCTACCTATACATGGAGTTACCCCTTCCTACTGTGAACCACTCTACCTATACATGGGGTTACCCCTTCCTACTGTGACCCACTCTACCTATACATGGAGTTACCCCTTCCTACTGTGACCCACTCTACCTATACATGGAGTTACCCCTTCCTACTGTGACCCACTCTACCTATACATGGAGTTACCCCTTCCTACTGTGACCCACTCTACCTATACATGGGGTTACCCCTTCCTACTGTGACCCACTCTACCTATACATGGAGTTACCCCTTCCTACTGTGACCCACTCTACCTATACATGGAGTTACCCCTTCCTACTGTGAACCACTATACCTATATATGGACTTGCCATTTCCACTCTACCCATACATAAAAGTTGCCGACATTTCCCCGATGTCTTATCAGCATATATCATCTTAAAGTACATGGCAGTGTCCCGCAGGCACATCAGCAGATTATCTTAGGGCTGCCGGTAGCATCGTGCGGAAAAAATAGGATTTTTTTATTTCATGTGCACAAAACGGCTCCTCAGAGGGAACAGGTTCACCATGTCGCCCTCTGGTGGAGATTAGAGTATGGCACTATGAGGAGTGTGACTTTTATTTATTTTATTTTTTATTTAAGGGAGAGGGGTAAAGTTAAATGGGGGTGATCAGACAGTACCAAATGATCTTGTACTCAGTAATGTGAAAAACATATACCAAAGAATCACATCACTGAATGCAAGATCCTTTGGTATATGTTTTTCAAATTGCTGAATGCAAGATCCTTTGGCACTTTAACTCACAGAAAAAATAATTTATTTTACTGGAAGTCCATTTTCAATATTTTTTATTTTTATTTTTATTTATTTTGTGATTCTCTCCTTTTTTTACTTCATGATACGAAAATTAAAAGTTGAACAATACATTTGATTATGTTAACATTTTATGGTACAATTGTTTGATTATCTTTATTTACACCAAGAATCAATTATACCCCCTATAGTTGGTCCCAAACCACTTTTTGGACATGCATATACATGACCAAATATGGTCATCTTTCATACACATGACCAAATAAGGTAATGCATATATTTATAACCGAATAAGGTTATTGATATAAGTGACCAAATATGGTCATACATGAGACCATATTGTGCCACACGTGAGGTTTATGTGACCCAATATATGTGACCCCATATATATGACCTAATATATGTGACCCCATATAATGTATATGACCTAATATACATGTATGTGACCTAACATATTTTCCCTTGCCCAAACGTATTTGTTTGTTTTCTTTTATCAGTCACACAAATGTATCCAAATAAGGTCATGTTTGGTCATGTTTGGTCATCTTGTCAAGTACAGCTGTTGAATAGCATCACATGTATCTTTCCCTATATGACCGTATTTGTTCAAGTTCATGCATTTCAAAATAGGTATTGGGCTCCCAGTTTATAAACAATAAAAAATATAGCATATATTTCATGTTATCACAATAGAATTATTTTTAAAAATTCTGTACCTTTTCGGTAACTTATATATTCAATGAAAGATTTATTCACAAGAAGATCAGTTTTGAGGATTTTAAGAAAATCAGTTTTTAAGGATTTCCAAAGAGTTAATATCATCTTAAAGTTACACGAAAAGGTAATTTTTTTTTTATTTGGCATCTGACAAGCTATTACCTTAAAATATTTAATCATAATATTAATAATATATTAAAACACATTAGAAAAAGAGATAATGTTACAAAAAGAAAAAAAGAATCAAACACATTCAATTTGGTTCCAGAGCAACATATTAAACAGTTAGAGCCAAAATACCTATTTGATCATGTGACCATACTGTGTCATACATAAAATACTTGTGACCTAGTAACTGCTATGCACAGCTTCGTTTTGGCAATGCGTGACCTTATTCATTCACGTTTGTGCATAACCTTATTTTGGCAGGTTTCTGCATAACCAAATAGATGTTTGGCTCCACTTTTAGGTTTTCTGCATGGCCATCAGCGTCTAATCTTGATATCAATTCAGACACATATTTATATTACTTCTGATGCCCAGGAGAAACAGGAAATTAAACATTTATAATAAGGCTAGAAAAAATGTTTTATTTCTGGTCACATAAAATAGTTTTTCTGTTCATTTTTTTTGGGTATAAATTTATAGTTTTTTCCCATTAAAAACGTTTTTGGAAGCAAACATCCTCATTTTAATTCTGGTCGACTTTTTTGTTTTCTGTTTTCCTTTACCCATTTTCTTTTTTCCTCTTGGCAACTTGCATTCACATACTGTTTTGGCTGATTTTGCATATATTACAATAAATGCTATAAAACCTTCTCTTTTATTCCAAGCATATCTTTCAACGATGGGTGGTCGGCAAAAATGTTTTCACCCATCTGCTTCAGTAAAGTCACGCTCTGCCGATGCAGCAGTGAATCCCACATTTTATAGAAATTCTCCTCCTTTTTCACGTGTGCGAACACATAGTTCAGATCGGAGCCGGCCTTCGTGTACTGATCAAAGGCCAATTGCTCCTTGAGGGTGAAGTTTTTGAGCAAATCGATAAACGACACTTTTGGCGAAATTTTGGGCGGCAACAGTCCGGTCACGTAGACGTCGTCGATCCAGAAGAACGGCGTTGACTTGGACATTTCGTACATCTGTGGAATAATCTCTCTGGACATGAGGAAGCCGAGGCCGGCACAGTATTTTGGGAAATGTTTCTTGCCCGGGAACTCGTTGTACTTGACGCACCACTTCATGCACTTGGTGGGGTCTCGGAGTATCGGCATCGTGTTCTCCTTCCACAGCGGGCACACCACCAGCGGCTTCTTCTCCGCCGACTGCTCCACGATCTCCATCAACCTGAATATGTTCACAAACGCGTCGTCGTCCGTCTTTAGTGCGAACAGAGCATTTTTGCAAAACGTTGATGTCCATTTTAAGCCCATTATCCCTTTGAGCGTGAGATTTTTGTAATGCTCCACAAAGTCGCCTTGAACGATGTCTCCATATTTTTCATATTCATCGTCAAGGATTTTTTGTTCCTTTGGATCAGTAGGGGTTCCGGCCATAAAAACCGTCATCGTTCTTTTGTCTTTGAATAAAGTGTTACTGGCCCAGGTGTTGCGTAGAATTTTGCGGCGATTAACATTTCCCGGAGCGGTGTGGACATAGATAATCCACTGTAATCCAGGATTCTCCTTGCAGATGTTTGGATTATGTCTTATAATGGAGAAATTTGCTGGAAGCGGATTGCTTGTCATCTCTCCACTCGGATGACCAAACTGACTCAGGTCCAGAATCTGAAAATATCAACCATGGAAGAATTAGAAAAATAGTGAATAATATTACAAGGACAATGGAAAATACATGGACAATGGAAAATATATGGACAATGGAAAACACATGAACAATGGAAAATACATAAACAATGGAAAATACATGGACAATGGAAAATACATGGACAGTTGATAATACATAGGTAATGGTAAATACATGGGCAATGGAAAATACATGGACTATGGAAAATACATGGACAATGGAAAATACATGGACAATGGAAAATACATGGACTATGGCAAATACATGGACAATGGAAAATACATGGACAATGGAAAACACATGGACAGTTGATAATACATAGGCAATGGAAAATACATGGACAATGGAAAATACATGGACTATGGCAAATACATGGACAATGGAAAATACATGGACATTGGATAATACATGGACAATGGAAAATACATGGACAATGGAAAATACATGGACTATGGAAAATACATGGACAATGGAAAATACATGGAAAATGGATAGTATACTAACAATTTATAATACATGGACAATGGAAATACATGGACAATGTATATAATACATGGACAATTTAATGGAGACATTTCATCGAGTGACTGAAGAATGTCTGTGTGCTACCTTCATCATCTCGGCGATATTGAGAGACATGACGAGGTCGACGCTGCCATCCGGCTGGGGGACGATGTCCTTGAGGTTCATGGCCACGCCCTCCTCTCCGGTCCTCTTCTTCTCAGACTTCAAGGATCCTGACAGCTTGGCCATCAGGGATGACTTGCTATCTGAGGACTCCATAGATAACATGTAGATAATATTGACGGGTACGTAGACTGCGATAATGACTAGCGCTGTCCATACCAGACATTTTGTATTTCTCTTATTGCACTGCATGCTTTGAGCAGAATATCTTTCTGTTGAATTAATTAATTTTGGCATTCCTCCAGCTGAACCACATCATGGAAGCAGAGTATTTTTCCATTAAATGAGATAAATGCTTTTATTTCTACCTCCGCATTGCTCTCTAAAGGCAGAGTGATTTTTGTCATTAATCTTTATATTTTGAAAGTCATTTTTACTCTTGCAAGTATCTATGTTAGCTAAATATTACCATATTTGTCATGTCCCATTGTTGACCAGCCTTTTTATCAAATTGTCTCCCCATCAATTTACAAATGGTCGATAAAGAGATAAGTTTGCTCCTTGTAAACAGTGACCTCTAGTGGTGACCTCTAGTGGTGGTGAAGTTATAATGTCTCCCAGGATCTCTGACAAATAAGATCCTTTCATTGATATGTCTGGTATCTCCTTGATTGTCTCTTCATGCTTTATTTATGTATAATCATGCTGTATAGAAATTACCTGAAAAATAGGAAATATGTTATTAAGAGTGTATTCCAATACATTGAAAAGCATCTCCTTTTCACCTCGATTGCAACTCCTGTCATGTCCAATACTAAGTTCACTTTCCAAATTTACCTTTAACATTTCATCACCTCTAATATTACACTGTCTCTAATATTACACTGCCTCTAATATTACACTGCCTCTAATATTACACTGCCTCTCATATTACACCACCTCTAATATTACACTGCCTCTAATATCACACTGCCTTTAATATTACACTGCCTCTAATATTACACTGCCTCTAATATCACACCACCTCTAATATCACACCGCCTCTAATATCACACCGCCTCTAATATCACACTACCTCTAATATAACACCATCTCTAATATTACACTGCCTCTAATATCACACCGCCTCTAATATTACACCGCCTCTAATATTACACCACCTCTAATATTACATCATCTCTAATATTACACTGCCTCTAATATTACACTGCCTCTAATATTACACCACCTCTAATATTACACTGCCTCTAATACTACATCATCTCTAATATTACACCACCTCTAATATTACACTGCCTCTAATATTACACTGCCTCTAATATTACACTGCCTCTAATATCACACTACCTCTAATATTACACCATCTCTAATATTACAACGCCTCTAATATTACACTGCATATAATATCACACTGCCTTTAATATTACACTGCCTCTAATATCACACTGCCTCTAATATCACACCACCTCTAATATCACACCGCCTCTAATATCACACTGCCTCTAATATTACACCGCCTCTAATATTACACTGCCTCTAATATCACACCGCCTCTAATATCACACCGCCTCTAATATTACACTGCCTCTAATATTACACTGCCTCTAATATCACACTGCCTCTAATATCACACTGCCTCTAATATCACACCACCTCTAATATCACACCGCCTCTAATATCACACTGCCTCTAATATTACACCGCCTCTAATATTACACCGCCTCTAATATTACACCATCTCTAATATTACACTGCCTCTAATATTACACTGCCTCTAATATTACACCGCCTCTAATATCATACTGCCTCTAATATCACACCGCCTCTAATATTACACTGCCTCTAATATCACAACGCCTCTAATATCACACCGCCTCTTATATTACACTGCCTCTAATATTACACTATTCTAATATTACACCGCCTCTAATATTACACCGCCTCTAATATTACACCGCCTCTAATATTACACCGCCTCTAATATTACACCGCCTCTAATATCACACTGCCTCTAATATCACACTGCCTCTAATATTACACTGCCTCTAATATTACACCATCACACTGCTTCTAATATTACACCGCCTCTAATATTACACTGCCTCTAATATCACACCGCCTCTAATATCACACCGCCTCTAATATTACACTGCCTCTAATATTACACTGTCTCTAATATCACACCACCTCTTATATTACACTTACCTCTAATATTACACTTACCTCTAATATTACACCATCTCTAATATTTCACTGCCTCTAATATTACACTGCCTCTAATATCACACCGCCATTAATATCACACTGCCTCTAATATCACACTACCTCTAATATTACACTACTTCTAATATCACACTGCCTCTAATATTACACTGCCTCTAATATTACACCATCTCTAATATAACACTGCCTCTAATATTACACTATCTATAATATTACACTGCCTCTAATATCACACTGCCTCTAATATTACACCACCTCTAATATTACACTGTCTCTAATATTACACTGCCTCTAATATCACACTGCCTCTAATATTACACCATCTCTAATATAACACTGCCTCTAATATCACACTGCCTCTAATATTACACCATCTCTAATATTACACTGTCTCTAATATCACACCACCTCTAATATTACACCACCTCTAATATCACACTGCCTCTAATATCACACTGCCTCTAATATTACACTGCCTCTAATATTACACCATCACACTGCTTCTAATATTACACCGCCTCTAATATTACACTGCCTCTAATATCACACCGCCTCTAATATTACACCATCTCTAATATAACACTGCCTCTAATATTACACTATCTATAATATTACACTGCCTCTAATATCACACTGCCTCTAATATTACACCACCTCTAATATTACACTGTCTCTAATATCACACTGCCTCTAATATTACACTGCCTCTAATATTACACCATCTCTAATATAACACTGCCTCTAATATTACACTATCTATAATATTACACTGCCTCTAATATCACACTGCCTCTAATATTACACCACCTCTAATATTACACTACTTCTAATATCACACTGCCTCTAATATTACACTGCCTCTAATATTACACCATCTCTAATATAACACTGCCTCTAATATTACACTATCTATAATATTACACTGCCTCAAATATCACACTGCCTCTAATATTACACCACCTCTAATATTACACTGCCTCTAATATCAAACTGCCTCTAATATTACACTGCCTCTAATATTACACCGCCTCTAATATTACACCACCTCTAATATTACACTGTCTCTAATATTACACTGCCTCTAATATTACACTGCCTCTAATATTACACTGCCTCTAATATCACACTGCCTCTAATATTACACTGCCTCTAATATCACACTGCCTCTAATATCACACCACCTCTAATATCACACTGCCTCTAATATTACACCACCTCTAATATTACACCATCTCTAATATTACACTGCCTCTAATATTACACTGCCTCTAATATTACACTGCCTCTAATATCACACTGCCTCTAATATTACACCACCTCTAATATTACACCATCTCTAATATCACACTGCCTCTAATATTACACTGTCTCTAATATTACACTGCCTCTAATATCACACCGCCATTAATATCACACTGCCTCTAATATCACACTGCCTCTAATATCAAACTGCCTCTAATATTACACTGCCTCTAATATTACACCGCCTCTAATATTACACTACTTCTAATATTACACTGCCTCTAATATCACACTGCCACTAATATTACACTGCCTCTAATATTACACTGCCTCTAATATCACACTGCCTCTAATATTACACTATCTATAATATTACACTGCCTCTAATATCATACTGCCTCTAATATTACACTACTTCTAATATTACACTGCCTCTAATATCACACTGCCTCTAATATTACACTGCCTCTAATATCACACTGCCTCTAATATTACACTGCCTCTAATATTACACCATCTCTAATATTATACTGCCTCTAATATTACACCATCTCTAATATTACACTGCCTCTAATATTACACTGCCTCTAATATTACACTGTCTCTAATATTACACTGCCTCTAATATCACACCGCCATTACACCATTACTGCCTCTAATATTACACCATCACACCGCCTCTAATATCATACTGCCTCTAATATTACACTGCCTCTTATATCACACTGCCTCTAATATTACACTTACCTCTAATATTACACTTACCTCTAATATTACACCATCTCTAATATTTCACTGCCTCTAATATTACACTGCCTCTAATATCACACCGCCATTAATATCACACTGCCTCTAATATCACACTGCCTCTAATATCACACCACCTCTAATATCACACTGCCTCTAATATTGCACCATCTCTAATATTACACTGCCTCTAATATCACACCGCCATTAATATCACACTGCCTCTAATATCACACTGCCTCTAATATCACACTGCCTCTAATATCACACTGCCTCTAATATCACACTGCCTCTAATATTACACCATCTCTAATATTACACTGCCTCTAATATTACACCATCTCTAATATTACACTGCCTCTAATATCACACCACCTCTAATATCACACTGCCTCTAATATTACACTGCCTCTAATATTACACCGCCTCTAATATTACACTGCCTCTAATATCACACTGCCTCTAATATTACACCGCCTCTAATATTACACTGCCTCTAATATTGCACCATCTCTAATATTACACTGCCTCTAATATCACACCGCCATTAATATCACACTGCCTCTAATATCACACTGCCTCTAATATCACACTGCCTCTAATATCACACTGCCTCTAATATCACACTGCCTCTAATATTACACCATCTCTAATATTACACTGCCTCTAATATTACACCATCTCTAATATTACACTGCCTCTAATATCACACCATCTCTAATATCACACTGCCTCTAATATTACACTGCTTCTAATATAACACCGCCTCTAATATTACACTGTCTCTAATATTACACCATCTCTAATATTACACTGTCTCTAATATTACACCATCTCTAATATTACACTGCCTCTAATATCACACCACCTCTAATATCACACTGCCTCTAATATTACACTGCTTCTAATATAACACCGCCTCTAATATTACACTGTCTCTAATATTACACCATCTCTAATATTACACTGTCTCTAATATTACACCATCTCTAATATTACACTGTCTCTAATATTACACCGCCTCTAATATTACACTGTCTCTAATATCACACCATCTCTAATATTACACTGCTTCTAATATTACACTGCCTCTAATATTACACCGCCTCTAATATTACACTGTCTCTAATATTACACCATCTCTAATATTACACTGTCTCTAATATTACACCATCTCTAATATTACATCACCTCTAATATTACACTGCCTCTAATATTACACTGTCTCTAATATTACACCGCCTCTAATATTACAGTGTCTCTAATATAACACTGCCTCTAATATCACACTGCCTCTAATATCACACTGCCTCTAATATTACACCATCTCTAATATTACACTGCCTCTAATATCACACTGCCTCTAATATTACACTGCCTCTAATATTACACTGCCTCTAATATTACACTGCCTCTAATATCACACTGCCTCTAATATTACACCATCTCTAATATTACACTGCCTCTAATATCACACTGCCTCTAATATTACACTGCCTCTAATATTACACTGCCTCTAATATTACACCGCCTCTAATATTACACTGCCTCTAATATTACACTGCCTCTAATATCACACTGCCTCTAATATTACACCATCTCTAATATGACACTGCCTCTAATATCACACTGCCTCTAATATTACACTGCCTCTAATATTACACTGCCTCTAATATTACACCGTCTCTAATATTACACTGCCTCTAATATTACACCATCTCTAATATTACACTGCCTCTAATATCATACTGCCTCTAATATTACACCATCTCTAATATTACACTGCCTCTAATATTACACTGCCTCTAATATTACACCACCTCTAATATTACACTGCCTCTAATATTACACCATCTCTAATATCACACTGCCTGTAAAATTACACCATCTTTAATATTACACTGCCTCTAATATTACACCATCTCTAATATTACACTGCCTCTAATATCACACTGCCTCTAATATTAAATCACCTCTAATATTACACTGCCTCTAATATTACACCGCCTCTAATATCACACCGCCTCTAATATTACACTGCCTCGCATATTACACTGCCTCTAATATCACACTGCCTTTAATATTACACCGCCTCTAATATTACACTGCCTCTAATATTACACTGCCTCTAATATTACACTGCCTCTAATATTACAACGCCTCTAATATTACAACGCCTCTAATATCACACTGCCTCTAATATCAGACCACCTCTAATATAATATTACACTGCCTCTAATATCACACTGCCTCTAATATTACACCATCTCTAATATTACACTGCCTCTAATATCACACTGCCTCTAAAATTACACCATCTCTAATATTACACTGCCTCTAATATTACACCATCTCTAATATTACACTGCCTCTAATATTACACCATCTCTAATATTACACTTCCTCTAATATCACACTGCCTCTAATATTACACCATCTCTAATATTACACTGCCTCTAATATCAAACTGCCTCTAATATCACACCACCTATAATATTACACTGCCTCTAATATTACACCGCCTCTTATATTACATCACCTCTAATATTACACTGCCTCTAATATTACACCGCCTCTAATATCACACCGCCTCTAATATTACACTGCCTCTAATATTACACCGCCTCTAATATTACACTGCCTCTAATATTACACTGCCTCTAATATCACACTGCCTCTAATATCACAGCACCTCTAATATTACACTGCCTCTAATATTACACTGCCTCTAATATTACACTGCCTCTAATATCACACCACCTCTAATATTACACTGCCTCTGATATTACACTGCTTCTAATATTACACCACCTCTAATATTACACTGCCTCTAATATTACACTGCCTCTAATATTACACTGCCTCTAATATCACATCACCTCTAATATTACATTGCCTCTAATATTACACCATCTCTAATATTACACTGCCTCTAATATTACACCATCTCTAATATTACACCATCTCTAATATTACACTGCCTCTAATATCACACTGCCTCTAATATTACACCATCTCTAATATTACACTGCCTCTAATATCAAACTGCCTCTAATATCACACCACCTCTAATATTACACTGCCTCTAATATTACACCGCCTCTAATAGTACAACACCTCTAATATTACACTGCCTCTAATATTACACTGCCTCTAATATTACACCGCCTCTAATATCACACCAACTCTAATATTACACTGCCTCTAATATTACAGTGCCTCTAATATTACACCGCCTCTAATATTACACTGCCTCTAATATCACACTGCCTCTAATATCACACCACCTCTAATATTACACTGCCTCTAATATTACACCATCTCTAATATTACACTGCCTCTAATATTACACTGCCTCTAATATTACACTGCCTCTAATATCACACTGCCTCTAATATTACACTGCCTCTAATATAACACTGCCTCTAATATTACACCGCCTCTAATATCACACTGCCTCTAATATTACACTGCCTCTAATATTACACTACTTCTAATATTACACCGCCTCTAATATTACACTGCCTCTAATATCACACCACCTCTAATATTACACTGCCTCTAATATTACACCACCTCTAATATTACACTGCCTCTAATATTACACTGCCTCTAATCTTACACTGCCTCTAATATTACATCACCTCTAATATTACACTGCCTCTAATATTACACTGCCTCTAATATTACACTGCCTCTAATATTACACTGCCTCTAATATTACACTGCCTCTAATATTACACTGCCTCTAATATCACACCACCTCTAATATTACACTGCCTCTAATATCAAACTGCCTCTAATATCACACCGCCTCTAATATTACACCGCCTCTAATATTACACTGCATCTTATATCACACGGCCTCTAATATTACACTGCCTCTAATATTACACTACCTCTAATATTACACCACCTCTAATATTACACTGCCTCTAATATCACACCGCCTCTAATATCAAACTGCCTCTAATATCACACCACCTCTTATATTACACTGCATTTAATATCACACCGCCTCTAATATTACACCGCCTCTAATATTACACCACCTCTAATATTACACTGCATCTAATATCACACCGCCTCTAATATTACACCACCTCTAATATGACACCACCTCTAATATTACACTGTCTCTAATATTACACTGCCTCTAATATTACACCGCCTCTAATATTACACCGCCTCTAATATTACACCGCCTCTAATATTACACCGCCTCTAATTCTACTGATATTACACTACCTCTAATTAATATCTTAAATATTACACGGCCTCTAATGATGCCTCTGTTATTACACAAACTCTAATATCACACTCTATTATGGAATCACACTCTATTATGGAACCTCTAATACACTTCTATATTGCGACCGCTAGTATGGTACCTCTAATTAACTGCTATATTGCAACCTCTAGTATGGTACCTCTAATTCCTTATATTGCAACCTCTATTATGGTACCTCTAATTCCCTATATTGCTACCTGTATTCTGAACTGTAATACTACATTTCTGAACTATACATATATCATTCTGAACTGTTTTTGTAATCTTTCTAAAATATCAGAATGATATATATCAATATAATATTTCTATTGTAATTATATTCTTTCCAGAGATACCTTTAAAGTGAAATTAAATAGTTCGAATGGATACTGTAATATTTGTAACTGTAATTATGTTGTCTGAATTGGTTATTAATAAATGATAATGAATGGCATAATCAGTGTAAAATAGCCACAGTTGGGTTCACATGTATGTCGTCTTTATTCACACATAGAATATAACACAATAATTACCATACAATGGTAACCGGTGGTAACTGCCACATGAGATATTAGAAAATGACATGTGATGGATAGATTTCTACAAGCAGTTTTAGCTTTTAAACCTATTTTAGCTTTTAAACCTATTTTGTCAGGCACAAACGTGACCAGGCACAAAGGTCACACTGACCCAATATTAAAATCATATATATATATATATATATATATATATATACACACACAATTCCGTTTGTAATAATATAATATATTGTAGTATGTTGTCAATTTCATATACTATTAAAGTTTATCATTATGTATATTATCTTTGCTGGCTCATTTGTTAAACACACATTAGGAAATCATTATTTATCTGGACATTGGTAGAAATGTGAATGACAACTTTGTTCACATGTTCAGTAAGCACACTACTTGAATGTCACACAAATAGGTCAAGACCCAACTTGTACTTCCAGTTTCAATGCACCACCTACAATTAAGTTTTATCTAAGCTGTGAGATCTTAACACGAACACCGACTGTATGATATATACAATGTGTATTGTGTATCTTAAATGTTTTCCAATCATTGTATTGAAAATATTTCCTCAACTGACAATATATAAAAGTCAAGTTTCACTTAGGTTCGTTTAGTAAATGATGATTATCAGAATAGCACTGGCACCTGCATTGACAGTTTTCTGTTCACTTTCCCAATAAACATGATAAACTATTGGCAAAATATACCTTAAATGAACAAAGTTCTAATACAAATCATGCACAATATATTTCTATGTTTTGAAATTAATCAAATTCTGAATACGTTTGTTTGAATATGGCCTCCTCCTCCTCTATATAGATAGAAACATAGGGGTTCTACGAGGGTGCAGATACCCCCAATACAACTTACTTTAGTTGATCTGAGTTGGTGTCATCTGTCGGTCTTAGGTAAATGATCCTTAGGCGTTATTTTACTGGCACAATTTCTTATTCCTACCGCCCAGGCAGACGCTCAAGTAGACGTTATGTACAAATATAACGCGGCGGATAACTCCTGCGGCAGTCCGTATTATTATATGTGCTATTTGTGCATATTTGTGCTAAACAAACAGCTTCCTTTTTATCACAGTATACAGTGAATGTGTGACTGTTTGCATATAAGATAACAGTGCTGTAATTATTACCATATATAGCAGCAATTTATTTTCGTCCTCGCCGTAATCTATCTGCATGTGTTACTCGAGTATTAAATCCAAAACCTCAACATGTGAGGTTTGTGAAATGCGTAACTACCGCTGGACGTCCTTATATTTATGTGAATATCTCACTTAATAACGCTTACATTTCCCATTTGTAAGTCCGCTGTTTAGATAAATATAAACATTGATAAACAGATAACGGTATCTTAATGGTCTAAATACAATGCCTGATCTGTGACAGCCAAAGAAGATCCTGAGACAAATGTAAACATTTCACCTGCCAACGTGGCCATAGAGAACGACTTAACTGTTTCTATATATAGTCTTAGCGTATGCAGGTCACTGTTCCGTGTCTCAGAGGGTATTGGTTCCTTATATGGGAAGTAGGTTACCTGGTTTCCATGACAGCGTATGACTGCGGCGCGGCCATGAGGAGTTCTGTTCACCTGAAATGGCCGCGGTGACACACAGGCACATGAAGTGTGGATCGATACTATCTGCAGGAGGTCAGTTCCTAAACCGCAACACCAACATGAGATTATATCAACATTTACCGTGTAGATAAATGGGGACTAAATCCTCAAAATTAGCCCCAATCTGTATTATTTAAAAAAAGATTAGATTGGAATAGATTAGAATGGATAGAATATATAAGAATAGATTCAATTTGAATAGATCAGAATTAAATAGATTGGAAAAGATGAGATAAGAATAGAATATATTGAAATGAAATAAATTTGAATAAATTAGCATAGATTAGGCTAGATTTGAATAGTGATCAAAATATGATAAGATTAGAATAGATTAATATTCAGTTTGAACAGATTAGAATAAAATAGTTTGGAATATATTAAATCAATATAGATTCGATTTCAATAGATTATGATGCAATAAATTAGAATACTCTAATAGAATAAATCAGAAGAAATTATATTAGATTAGAATAAAATCGAAGAGATTAGAATAGATTAAAATATAATATCATTTCTGTTCTAAGTGATTCTCATTTCTATTCTATTACTGGTAATTGACAAATACTGGGTGTTTTTCAGTTTAGCCCATTCTGTCAATTGTGTGACCCATGTTTGAACAGATAATGCATTTTATACATGATCATTTGATAATGAAACATGAAACAAGAAAGCAACATAGTTAGGCCTGTGATGTTTTTAAAATATTTTTTCCAAAACTTAAAATATGATAGAGCAATATGTTTGAAAAGTGCACAGTTTTAATTTTGTTGAAGAATATTTCCACTTCAATAAGAAACTGGTAGGTATAGAAATGTTATGAAATTTAGACTGTGTTATTATTGGTGGGTGATGTGGAAGATGAAAATCATTCTATTTTTTCAGTCATAGAAGGTCACTTCACCAGACCTCTCCCTGTGAATATATGAACAATAAAAACTGGCAATGGTCACTTCACCAGACCTCTCCTGTGAATGTATTGACAATAAAGCTGGTCATGATCACTTCACCAGACCTCTCCCTGTGAATCTATTGACAATAAAATTGGCCATGGTCACTTCACCAGACCTCTCCCTGTGAATCTATTGACAATAAAACTGGCCATGGTCACTTAACCAGACCTCTCCCTGTGAATCTATTGACAATAAAACTGGTCATGGTCTAAAAACCATGTGACATGTATATTCTCATGCCGTGAAGAAATGAACGTTTTTCAGGAAAAGAAATATTTGGGACACTCCTGTTTTGGGACGGACCATTATTCATTCAGGAGGGGGATTTTTTTCAGTTAGATGGGCCAGCAATTCGCCCCCCCTCCCCCCAAAGTGCACACATCCTGATTTTTAAACCATGCTTAGCAGCCCTAGTTGATCAAACATATTGTGTTGATGACACTGCGATTACAATGACACTGTATTGTGTTAATGTGACCTTTCATTATCATTTAAACTAAATATTTTTTTATTTTAATTCAATTCAAATAGCAACAGTAAAGAAGGCCTGTAAATTGCAATTTTGATATTTTTGTTCATAAAATTTGAAAACAACTCCAGTCTATTACCGGATTTTATATCCCCTTCTCACAGAGGCTGAGAGCCAATAGACAATAAAATATATGAAAGTGACCATCAGTAGAAATGACAGACATAGGCATATAATGTTTTTACTGTGTGGGACACATCCAGAAATGATGCATGATCGAATGTGGACCTTTGTAGGCTATTTTTATAAAATATTGCCAGTGACCTTGAAGTGACCTTTGGATAACTTTGAAAATGAAACTCCTATTTTCGTGGATTTTACTATATATTTTAATATTCAATCATCTGCATCGTTCAAAAACAAGCTCATAGAGTCTTTAAACATCAAAATCCATTCGGAATTAACAATATCCGAGCAATTTTTAAATTTTGGACCAATCTGCAAAGGAAACTAGAGGAAATTTTGATATGGTAAGCTGTTTTGAAATAATATCTATAATAACAACTTATTGTTGGTTAAATTATGAAAATACATATTATACCGCATTGTAAAAAACTTTAAAACTGAAAATAAAACGAAAATAAAGTCTGTCAATTTTGAGATTTATTAACAATCTATATTTGGTTAGAAATAGCTTGAATGTGGTAGGTGTACAAAAGATGAATATTGACAGACTTTAAATTGATCTAATGCAATCTTTTGGCACCATTTTTTGGCACCATTTATTCTGGTTGAAATAGAAACCAAGTGCCCACTGCAATAGAAAGTTTTGTACTGACCATTTCATGTTCAATGTCTCCCATTTCTAGTGATGAAAGTTTTTCCTTTACACACACACATATATACACACAAAAATACACACACATGGATTAAGCTCAATAACATAGCTCCAACACCACTCAGGAATCAGAAATAGGAATATCAATAAACAGGTATGATTGTTCATGAACTAACTAAGAGGTATTTTCTCTGCCTATTTTAAACCATTAAATCATTTTACAGACATCGGAAAATTCTTTTGTTTAAAGCCTTCCCTAAACCCAAGATAATAATTATATGATTGGTGGATTTGTATTTTTAAGCCAATGTCAAGGTTGAGATATTGACTTATAATCAATTGCAATCAAAAGAAATCCAGTCTATTAGGGTCTATTAAGTAAATATAAGTAAATATTAAGTACTCAACTGGATATCTTGTAAAATATTTATTCTCTTTTCCTGTAAAACATATTTGCAATATATTGTATGTTACCCTTAAATGTTGCTGATGTCTCAAAATTGGCTTTCTCAAACACCCTATGGACAGATTGTTGTTCTGGGCGATGTGAAGTCAAATTCTTGTTTATGGATTCCTTTCCCCTTTGAAAATTGACTTCTTCAAGCTTGGAACTTCATTTATTTCCCCCAAAAAATTACCCTCCAAACATTTTTTTTTCTGTAGATGTTAGAGTCTCAATTAATATATTCCTCAAGGATGTAATTCGCAATATTTTTCCTCCATCAAATGGTCTCACCTATAAATTTTAACTTCCTTCAACCCCCCTGAACGAATAATGGACTGCCTCTGAAGTGTTTATTGTCACCTTTGCAATGGTGGTACACTCCCCTGACTTGTCTTTGAAAAGGATAGCACAAATTGACAATGCTAAGTGTATTATTAATTGGCAGGTGTAAGTGATGTACTAATTAGCAGGTGTTAGTGGTGTGCTAACTGACAAACCTAAATGTAGCACTGATTGCCACTTCTAAGTCCTAATTGGCAAATATATCACATAAGAGGATATTGTTCAAACAACTACAAAGGAGCAATGAGAGGTAATGCTACTCACAAGAATATGTTCTCTTCAGTGATAGACATAACAATGACTGATTTATTGTACAATACAGTTAATGTGGCTTTCTGATCAGTGCCCTCTGGTGACAGATTTGTGCCCATCATAAAATGAACAAAAACATTATATTCTTGACAGTGAGAAATACATCTCTTAATACAATGAAACCAAACCAACTGAAAATTTAAGACATTGAATATTTGATCCTTACTAGACAATTGAAAATAAAAGCGATAATACACTGTTGTAACGACAGAAGGAACTTACCATTGATACACTATAATAAGAACAATTGAAAAATAAAATATAGATGACATAAGGACAAGGACAATGAAAATACTAGCCATTGATACACCAAGAACAAACAATGGAAATATAAGCCATTGATACAACATGGACCATTGATACACCAAGAACAATGGAAATATAAGCCATTGATACACCAAGAACAATCGAAATATAAGTTATTGATACACCAAGAACAATGGAAATATAAGTTATTGATACACCAAGAACAATGGAAATATAAGTTATTGACACACCAAAAACAATGGAAATATATTGAATACTTTATCATTATTAGACAGTTGTAAATACAATATGATTACAAGTCTTACCCCCGAATATAAAATAAAATAGATAAAATAGTGGTTAGTATTGATACTCATGACAATGACCACTCCCGTTAAGAAGGATGACACTCAGATTCATGATCAAGGTCAAGGTCAAACACCCAAGAAGGCGTCCTATACCTTGATACGTGGCGAGCATATATCGATGGGGACCCGAGTGAGGAGGGGACGAGACTGGAATGGTGGGGAGGAGGATGGCCGCCCTCCCGGACTCGGCACTGTGGTGTCCTGCAGGCCAGCCAGGTTTGCCAAGGATCATGTCCAGGTCAGGTGGGACTGCGGGGGATACAGACTCTACTCCATGGGGGCCCATGGTCGATATGAGGTCACCATAGTTAATGACACAAAATAAATCTGATTTTATACAGATGTACATGTACATCTATGCCATATCATATTGAATATACCATTTAAAGATGATGAACGTGCGTATCAGCAGGCAGTGATGTTAAGCAAACTCTCCAATCATAATCTTGACGGTTACAAAATGGAGCAGGTTCCGAAATTTAAAAGTCTACCAACGTGTGAGTTACTTGGAACTGATGGTTACCGGAAATGCTCTGCTGTCAAGTATCTCACAGATAAGCTTGACACAGTTACATTACCTACATGCATAAACAGGACCCTGAATGAAGTGACAACCGCATCTCCTCTCATTCACAATAGTTCAACAATTTCTGCGAATTCTCTAAGGAAATCTCCATCCACTATCACTTCAGATTTATCTCTGAAAAACGCTGGCTTGGAAGAAATATTGTGTATTCCAGCGTCCTCTGTTGGGCGTCTAATTGGAAAAGGAGTCACGAACATCATGCGCCTTCAAGGATAAACAGGCGCCAATAAATTACCATTGACTCATATCAAAATGAATAAAAAAAAAATTATTTTGCTTGCATAAAGGGACAAAAACCCAGATGGATAATGCAAAGTCCAACATCACTAACTGGGTTGAGGAGTTTCAATCAAATAACATGTGAGAATTTTGGCCAGAGTGGCTTTGTCAAGATATAAAATCACAATTTTGACAATTTAATCACCAGTTGGTACTCTAGAAATATGCAGTTTAAAAATATGTTAAGTAATGTTAATGTTGGTACTTTAGATACCAAATCCTTGGACGTTGAAAAGTTGAACATTAAATCTTTTTATATTGGATCCTCTCTGGATAATGCTACCATTGATCATGATCATGGCACTACTATGTGCAACAATATATTACCTGCCTATGAAACTAATCCTAATTATAACACTATTCGAGGAGGAAATAATAATAGGATTTTTAACTTGTATGTGAATGACTTGGCATTAGACCTAAACAATGCAGGATTTGGGATTGACATAGATGGTGTGACTGTGAATATCCTGTTATATGCTGATGACCTTGTGTTTATCGCCGGGAGTGAACATGATCTACAACAAATGTTAAATATACTACATGAGTGGTGCAATAAGTGGTCTATGGCGGTGAATACCAAAAAATCTCTCATTGTACATTTTCGCCCCAAATCTGTAGCCAAATCAGATGTCATTTTCAACCTGGGTGAAAATATAATGTCATACACGGACAAATATAAGTATCTGGGTCTCATTATAGATGAACACTTGGATTTTAAATATACCGCAGAAATGGTGGCTAAAGCTGCAGGTCGTGCCCTAGGTCTGCTGATAGCCAAAGCCAAGGCATACGGTGGGCTACCCTATGAATGTTACACTAACCTGTACAATGGCCTTGTTCAGCCCATATTGGACTATGGTGCCTCCATCTGGGGGACTAGAGAATATTCTTGTATATCAGCAGTTCAACACCGTGCCAGTAGATTTTTTATGGGGGTTGGCAAGTATACCCCGAACTGTGCTGTCCAGGGTGATATGGGTTGGCCACTGCCTGGACAAAGACAATGGACTGCGGTCACCAGGCAGTGGAACCGTCTCATTACAATGAACCAGAACCGCATCAATAAACAAGTATTTTTGTGGGCACAAAATAAGGCCAGTGGTAGTAACAAGAACTGGGTATATCGTGTTTCTAAATTCTATGATGAGCTTGGTATGACAAACCTGACTGAAATTTCATTAAATGATGCCAAGGAGATTTTCAGTCAACACTATGAGACTCTATGGAGAGATAAACTAAATAGGAGAGAAGCCAACAGGGGTGAAGGTAGAAATAAGCTGAGGACTTATAATTTATTTAAGAAAGAATTCCAGCCAGAAAAATACCTGCAGTTAGTGCTAAATAAAAAATATCGTAGTGCTCTAGCAAAGTTTAGATGTGGAGTAGCCCCAATACGTCTAGAGACAGGCCGATACAATGGGGAAACTGAAGAGGAAAGACTCTGTCAGCTGTGTGAATCGCAGGAAATTGAATCAGAGGAGCATGTAATAATTAGATGCCAATTGTATGATG
This sequence comes from Amphiduros pacificus, assembly GCA_949316495.1. NCBI lineage: Eukaryota > Metazoa > Annelida > Polychaeta > Phyllodocida > Hesionidae > Amphiduros > Amphiduros pacificus. The sequence continues at coordinate 38,109,913 of OX439011.1, read as the reverse complement.
ATATAAGACAACAACTTTTTAACTATGCAGATAATTTATCAAATGACTTTTTAAGTTTAAATGATTCCCAAAAAATATGTTTCATCCTAAATGATCCAGCGATGTCAAATATAAGTGTCAAAGCCTGCTTTGAAATTTTTCACAAAAGAAGGCAACATGTATACATGGATAATTTCACCTGATCATATATCTTTAATATATTATGCATATATGTATTGTACTATTTTATTGACATTAATTGTTTTTGTGTCTCATATCTCGTAATGAGAGGCCGAAGCTTTTTAATCAGTATTTATATAATGTTTTTAGCAATATGTGTAACTTTGGGTGACACGTTAATAAAATTATCTTATCTATCTATCTTATCTAGGATTGGAAAATCGGTTATTGTGAATAAAACGCAAAACATTGTATATTGTGTACCAATACCAAATGATTTGAATGTATTGAATTTTAAAATTAAAGATATGTACTTATGTTATGAATGACTTTAACCTTAGATTTAACGAAGCTATGTGTAAAAATATTATCTCTTACATATTTTATCATAATAAGGATATTAATGCCCTCATTGTATGTCATAAACATCTTAAATATTTTGTAAATAAGAAATTGCCCCTTGGTGAAATTATTAATAATTTCAAATATACAGTTTTTAATAGCCACTCTGGCATGTATCTCCCTGATCCCATTGTCACATATGCTGATATATACAAGCTTGGATCGTATAAAATAAATAACTTTATCAAAACCAATAGAAACCCTAAAGAAAACTGTGTTTTAAAAAATAAAGCTAAATAACTCTGGTACTTTCAAAAACACATACTAAAATTAAAGACACCAAGAAAACACATGATTCCTTTGATAAAACCAGACATGACAACTTCTCTGTAATTAATAATCATGAAAATCTCAATTGCCAAATTTTGAAACGATCTGATGGCGGCCATTTTGTACATTTGAGTCATCTATCAACAAATAATTTAGCCTGCAAACCTCGATCTCGTATTGTTGATGATATGCAGAAAGGGCGGAGACCAGCTGCTTCAGATCTTTTTGACGTGTTGACGTAGACTGGTCCCCCGCCGAGTGTCAAGAACATCGGACACACACTCCTCACAGCCCCGGGTCAAAGACCCATCACTGCCACAGGCAGATTAGCATATGACCGTCGGTACTACTTTCAGCTGTTTGTCGTCTGCCCTCAAAACCAAATCACGTACCTCTGAATGTGGCCCCGCATAACTTTTAAATAGTTCCCAGCAAACTCTGAGTGTAACATTGTAAATACTGCCTTTATTGGTACAATGTTTCAGAAATGATTACAACCCATTCAGATAACTATGTAAAGTTTATAAATTTACTCAACTATAACTCTAGCGATTGTGAGCAAATTTGGCGTATGGGAGCAAATCGGAGCCAAAAAGGCACCTGTGGCAGTGGTGGTACTGTTGATGGTGGAGAGGGTGGATGGTCGAGATGGTGGCGACACTGCGCGGCAGTGTGCATCGGACAGGCACTGGGTAATTTGGCCTTCACATTGACCTAGTTTATCATCGAGCCTCAGCCAATCAGATCACAGTGTTGGTTTGTTTACATAAATTGGGCCATGTGGCAAGAGAAGTTTATTGCATTTAATTCTCACATTAAAAACAAATGACTACTACACAATGGAGAATTTATTGAGAGTGGTAAATGAGGATAATGATACATATTTAGCAAGTTACAAAGATCATCAAATTAAGTGTCTGAGTGCATGTGCACAGGGTGATGTTTTAGCAGCTTTGGTAAGAGTCTATGGAAAAACTCATCTTTCAATCTCTTCCTTACCTGAAGTAGTAAAAGGAGCAGGATGGTATTTGTGATTTAAATATAATGGGCAGTACATGGTGTTTATGGAAAAAGTGGATTTCAATTCTGTTTTGATGTTGAATACAGGAATAGGTTCTTGTTTGAATGGGTTTTCCAGACAATGAAGTGCTTCTCAAAAAGATAATACTTAATGATTGAATGTTTTTATTTATCATTTTCTACAACATTAAATAAGATATATAATACACGTTTACATTTTACATACATACAGACCACCAAATTAAATAGAAAATGAACAGTTACCAGAAAAGATTAATCTTGCCTAGCTGGTAACCACGTTAAATGTATAAAATGTGTATGGACATTATATGACACACCTCATATTCAATATAAATAACTACATGCTAACCTTATATACCTACCTGCAGAGAATCAACTAGAAAATGGTTAGATTTAAATGAGAGTTGAGTTACAGATATCTGTTTCTTTTGATCTATTTGCATTACTATTGATATCATCTTAGACAAACATATTTTTGGAAAATTTTACTCTATAAATTAAACTTTGGCTGTTGTGTGAAATAACTGAATATCCTTTTATAAAATAACTTGACAAAGTGATAAAGATCTTGACTATTTGTGTCATGTACCAGTGTGAAAGTCAAAACATACTATTCAACATGGCTCAGTGGGTAAGACATCTGTCTCCCATGCTAAAGGTCTGATTTTTTTGTTTTTTTTATTCATGCTGAAACTAGAATCTTGATTTAGAAGTTTTATTTTTCGCAACATGCACATCAGAACATATTGAATTGAAACATTTTTTGTTTTGATAGAAATCATAAAAATAATGACTTTATACAATAAACAAAGGTGAAATCTTCATGTTGGGATCTTTTTAGAGCAAATTGAAAGTCAATTTTCAAACAATACTGTGACTCCAAGTTTTCTACAGTACTGACACAGGGTGATACATGGTTCAGTGGTTAAGATGTCTGTCTTCTATGCTAAATGTCCAAGGTTCGAATCCTGGTTGGGAAAAGTATTATTGTCATGCTGAAGGTGCAATCTTAATATTGGGGTTCTGTTTGAGTGATATGTACTTCAGAAAACATAAATTGATTTGTCTATTGCAAATGCAGAAGAATATAAAATAATAGAAATGACTTGATACTGTATAGAGACAAATTTTTCGCGACCTTTTATTATCGCGTTAATTTGCGCAAGGACGTCATTCGCGAAATTAAATGGACGCGAAATTGAAGAGGGGGCTCTCCCGGTCATTTTGATACCAAGCATGACCATATTGACCCAGTGACAGCTGAGATAATCAATGTTTTAGGAGCCCAAAATTTGTACCAGATGCCTGAATTGCCGGTCCTGATTAACAAAAATAAAATGTTTCTTCATGTCAGTTATGATTTAAACAGAATTACCTTGTATATGAAGCACAAAACGACACTGTTTTCCAAAAATTCTAAAATTTTAGGGAAATGCATTTGTTTTGAAATCCTTATAAATTGGGCGTATTCTGTGAAGAAGACCGACATGGACATTTATAAAACATTACAAGATCGTCTTCAATTGGAGTAGAGAATCTCCATAATCAGTGGAGAAAGTAGAACATTTCACTCATGATATGTTTCGGTCTAAATTCTGTTTATAGTGAGTCAAAATTGTCACAAAGTTGAAAAACATCATATGCTTAAAGATTTCAGCTAATATGGTGTTATAAGACACAAATGTTTGGCGGTAAAACACATAGCATTTTTGATCATATGGCGTCACAACTCCATTCATTATACTTCAAGTTTCAAAGTTTCGAAATACTCATGTTCGGAATACTCAGCAGAATATTCAGCAGAAAGCTCAGCAGAGCATGCCAGGTGTTCATATACTAGATTATCAGACCTCAAAACCTTATCATAATTAATATTAGAGTGTTCTAAGTGTTCAAAACATCTATGGTGATCTGTATGCAGAAAAATGTCTATGGTGTTCAATATGCAGACCAAATGGTCTCAAAGACCAAATGGTTAACCCTTTAGGCATGGGCCTCAGCTCATATGAGAAATCGTATCATGAACTCAATCTCAGCATGGTTGAGGATAAAACCCACGACGCTTGGATCACCACAGAATTTATAAGTCAATGAAAGAAATAAAATAAGCTCAAAGTAAAAATATGGATAAGTAACAAGTAACCAATTAACCTTATTAATAACATCATAAAAGTCTTTTTACAAAAGTGTGCCAAATGTCACAAAGCATTAAACAATAATAAAGCATCATGAAAGTCTTGGGAAAAAATTATTGCTGTACAATAAAACATTCCAAGATATTAAGATTCAAGATTCAAGATTCAAGATTCAAAACATCTTTATTAAAGTGACAAGAAGTAGACATATTCAACAAGACATTTACAGTTTAAACATACTTCCCAGCCATAGAGGCTTATTTGTCACTATACACACTTAATAATATAATTCAGGGTACTACAAGAGCAGGCAACTTTAATTGTACATTTTTTGTCTTCTGTGCATGAAGGCATTATATGCAAATTTTGATACCAGTATTTGACAGGACTCCATTAAGTACATAAACTTTTCTTTATCTTGTAAATCATTAAATCCAGGATATTTATCACAAACTTTAGTGTACAAATTTAGCCTAGCATCACTATATAATGGACATCTACAGATAAAGTGGAATTCATCTTCAATTTCATTGCTAGTACATAGTTCACAAATTCTATCTTCTAGTCTAATATTGTTATAACGGCCAGTCTCTACTTTCAAGGGAAGAATACCACATCTGAGTTTAGCTAAAACTGAGCGTTCACATTTTGGAAGATAGCTAATTATATATTTTTCCACCTCAGTATTTCTCTTCAAATTTACATATGTTCTCAGTTTAGGTTTATTGATACATTCATTATAACAACGATAAGCATCAATAAGAAAAATTTTACTTTTGGCTAAATTTAAATCACATGTACTCCTGTGATCGTATATATCACTCATATCAACTGAATGGAAAATAGCCCGGAGCTCAGATGACCAGTTATTATACAAACTTGCCTGAGAGTAGTCCCACTCAAATATATTCTTAGTTAATCTAGAGTTAGACATATTAACAAGCCTATTCCAATATCTTAACATATTAATCCATCTCAAACTCTGCATATGACACCATCCAACCTCAGCCCTAAGTGCAGGTATAGGAATAAATCTATGAACTCCTAGATAAAAACGAATAGCTCTCTCTTGTATAGAATCAGGTATACGGAAATTCTTGTACCCCCAAATTTCAGAACTGTAGTCTAGTATGGGTAGGACACCAGAATTAAACATTTTTTCGTATGTAATAAAACCTATATCAGATAAATGTTTACTCTTCGCTATAACTGCACCCAGGGCTCTCCCAGCTGACTCAGCTAGAATCTTTGCTGTTATGTCAAATTCAAGATGTTCATTAAGTACAATTCCTAAATATTTATATTGTTCAACAGTATCAAGTACACTGTCTCCCAGTTTAAATTGTTGGTTAGTTACAGGTATACGCTTATTTCGAAAGTGTACGATATTTGTCTTCGTCTTGTTAACAGCCATTTTCCATTTACTACACCAAGCATACAAATTGTCAAGCATATACTGTAAATCATCTTCACAATCAGCGAGTAAAACAATATCGTCAGCATATAACAGTATTGAGACAAGAAAATCATTTATTTTAATACCCTTATCAAGGTTTTTTATATCAGATGCAAGATCATTGATAAACAAACTAAACAAAGTTGTAGACAAGACATCACCTTGTCTAACACCTGATTTACATAAAAAAGGGTCAGTCTCAAAACCATTAATTCTTACACTAGCAGTTGTGTCAGTATACATCATCTTAATGGCATTGTAAATTTTACCATCAATACAATTTTGTAATAACTTAAGGAACAGCAGATCATGGTCAACCCAGTCAAATGCTTTCTTCATATCCACAAATGCTGCATAAGTAGGCAGATTTGAACTAAGTCTATTACGTATAATGGAGGTTAAACTATATATATGGTCTTGACATGATCTGCCCCTCCTAAACCCATTTTGTTCATCAACAAACCAATGTTTCTGTTCTAAGTAATCAACAATTCTCACATTAATAATACTAGAATACACCTTAAGTGGTACAAGTGGGTCTTTACCGGAACCCTTTGGAACTGGGACAATAACGGCTTTCAGCCATATACTTGGAATCAGGCCCAAAGTAAAACACTTATTCAAGAATATGACGAGTACATTTTTCACATCATTATGCTTTAATATCTCATTTGGTATTCTGTCCACACCAACAGATTTGTTATTTTTAAGACGAGTTATGACTTTGTCAATATCCTGGAAAGTAATATCTCTATTTATAACTTCATTTTGTATATAGCCAGGACTATTCATCACAGTCTCTAAATACAATTTGTTGGCTATCAACTCACTGTAAGCAGTGTCATCACATTCTGAGTCGTCAGACTTATTATAAAGTTGTGAAAATTCTGTTTTCCATTTATCAAGTACAATATTCCTATCTGTACAAATATCACTGTTAGTATTAGAATATACCTTCATAGGAGTAGACATATTTTTCCTAGGTCCAAGTGACTTTAGAACTTTCCAGAATTCACGGGGGTTAGTAACATTAATCTCATCAATCTCAACAATCTTGCCTCTGTTATATTCTCTTTCTTTCCTCCTTAATACTCTATCAAACTCTTTTTGGCATCTTACAAACTCAAAGTACTTATTATCTCTTACACGCTTAGACACATTCTTACCATGTAAAAACTCTATTTCACTGACACGATATCTATTCCATAGCTGTGTCAGTTCTTCACACCAATAGGGCTTATGGTACTTAACTTTCTTTCTAGTCTTGTGACTTACAGTAAGTAATGATAAGTAAGTGTCCATCTCCTTTGTCAGTATCCTCACCAACTCAGAACAGTTTTCATCTATATCTCTCTGATTATTAATTTGTAACTGAAATCTGTCAATTAACATTAATATACTTTCTCTCCATATCTCATTAGACATAAAATCATTAGGAAAATCTGATCTCTTATACCTAGGGTATATAGTAGGATGGTCACATGTGTCATTTGATTCAGAGCAAGTAGGGGTATAGCTGAGGATCATATCAGCTACAACAATAGAATGGTCAGGCTTCCGACATGTATATGAAAGTAAATGATACAAGTCATATTTATGTAAATAGTCAGTCATAGTGATAACTTCAGTTTTATGACAAAATGTAATGGCATCATGGTTAATTACAATGTAATCCACTACTGACTTTCCCAAGGGGGAGATAAATGTATAATTATTCAGTTCAGGGGTTACTCTGCCATTCAATATACATGTTTTACTGTCTTTAAGAAATTCAACAAAACTATCACCATGTGAGTTTTTAACATGGTCCAATGAAACACGTGGACTGATACCATCTACACCTGGAATTGCATCATTCAATTCACCAATACGGGCATTCACATCACCACATATAAAAAAACTGTCGCATTCTGCATGTATATACAGTTCAGCCAAAACACAAGCAAAAAATTCAACTGCGTCTCTTCCCCTTTGTGACTCTGCAGGGGGCAGATACAAACATATAACAACAAATGAAAATTGTGATATCTTATCTATAAACTTAATGGACAATATTCCATCCAGAGGTTTGTTTATATGTGTAACATAATAGTCATTCAGTATCCAGTCTTTGACCAATACCCCACATCCCCCCGACCCTGTTTTTGCTCTAATATGTAAATCCCTTCTATTATGACCATAAAAGAAATAACCCTGTACCGAAATGGTGTCTTCATTCCTTAGATGAGTCTCTGTTAAACAAACAATATCTAAGTTTAACTGCTTAATAATCTCTGTCCTGAGACCTTTATTTCCCTCAGTCCAACTCTGGATATTCCAGGTTCCTACTCTCACTGAGCAAGGGCTGGCCTAGTAGTTTGTTGCTGGTGCATCCCTCTCCTGCCTAAATGTTCTCAATGGTTCAGATCCTCTCTGGAGAAAACCGGGCAAAGGATTAGGCTGTTCCATTCGTGCACCTGGTGGGGCTTCAAACATGCCCATGTTTCTACCATATCCTCTCCCCCTCCCTCTCTCATTCACATCTTTGGGAACAAGACGGCCAGATCCTGTGAATCTAAATACATCATTTATTTGCAAGTGATTCATGATTGTTTTTAAGTTCAACTCTATGAGTCTTTCCTCATGTGATTTGGCAGCTCTTATATACAAGTTCTTGTAAGGTGGTTTGTCTTTCAATATTTTCTTATTCTTCAAAACGTCAACTTTTACTGTATCACTGATGAACTCCACCTTAACTGGGCCTGGATCTCCATAACAACGCCTAACACGTACAACCTCATAACCAGGTAGATTAAGGCCTTGGGCCACCACATCTTCCACTTTGTTCATAAGGGATCCCTCCGTTTCATCTGCAGCTTTAGGTAAATGGTATATCATGACACATTTTTCTGGCATGTAAATTTTATTTGATGACAGTTCTTCAACTTTCATTTCAACTCTTTGAATCCTTGATGACATCTGATTGATCTGGAGGGAGATTTCTTCTCTGATCTCCTGGGCTGATTTAGACAAGTCATGTTTAATTTCATTGTGATTTGATTCCATTTTTTTGGCTAAGTCACCTATCCTAGAGAGAATAGTGTTTACATCACCCTTTTGTAATTCAACATTATGTTGAATCTCGAAATCAACATCTTCCTCCGATGATGGGGGTTTAGTAGAGGATCCACTTTTCCCTTGTCTTCTGGTATGAGCCATGTTGTGCAAGTGAGTGATAATGGAATGTAAACAATACAGGTATAGTCAATGGTGTTACCCTTGACTGAGCAGGGGGGTCAATACAAGAGATTACCTGGATGCAATCACCTGGAAAACCTCAGTCCTACCTGCCACTTTTCAATGTCCAGTCTCAGCAAACTAAGCAAAGTTATCCAGTGATAAAGTATCCTATGCGATCTCTAGTACTTTAAAAGTTTCACACTATATCCAAATTGGCCTATATGTTGTTCCTTCAGACAGAAAACACACAATATCCAGCTCATGTAGAAATGTGGTATCCAACTCATGCAGTGACCCCCTGGTAACTTAATGTTATTAAGATATAAATATTTATGTTTAAATGTCAGATAAAAGGTCTGTCTCAGCTTTTTAATGACATAATACTAACAGGTTGTGATGAGGACTGCTGTGACTGCTGTGTTGAGGTTGACTTAATCTGCAACATATGACTGTGTAGCAGACCTCCAGACAGACCCTACAATGGGAGGTCTGTCCCTAGCCTTGTGTGGGGGTTGGTACATGGACGAAGGAAGACATGAGAAGCTGCCTGGAGACTGCTGATGGTGCAGAGCTTGGCCTGAGTGGGTAATGTGACTGAAAATGCTGCTGGGTAAACTGCTGAGGATAGAAAGGTGACACGGGCTGGTAGAAATGTTGTTGTGGCTGTACAAATTGTTGCTGAGAAGGCTATGGAGAAGAAAATGTAGAAGTTGAGGCTTTCCCAATTGGAGCCAAAGAGCGCTCTCTTCTGGATCTGGCCCACCTGGCCTGCATAGATTGAAACTCTTCAAACTCAGCCTGTGATGCAGCCTTGATAATACTTGTGCAGTATGACAAAGGTGGCCCTCACTGATGTGTCTGGCTCAATGGTGGAAATAGCTGCAGCAGTCTTCTTCATATCCTCAAGGCTCTTCTTTATGGTTCCCAGCAGAGCTAATGTAGCTTCACCCTCAGCAGCAGCACCCCTCTTCTGCTTTCTGTTTTAATGCATCTGTATGAATAAGCTTATTATAAAGTAGCAAATATAATATAATAATAATAATATCTTTATTCGCACATAAAAACATGGCAATGTAAGTTTTACAATCATTTGTTTCAAAGAGTGATTAAAAAAGTTATATAAAATCAATTTGTGGTTATATGTAAAATAATGTCATTAATATCATTTTCAGACAAGAGTTCACATGATTTTAAACCATCCCGTACTTCAATCATCTCGATTAATACCTTCGCATCACTAATTGTCTCTGCAGACGCAGATGCTCTCCAATCATTACCAATCTTACAGACAGACTTGCTAACATTTAAGTCATAGTCATACGATATTTCACAATAATTTATACCAGAATTAGACCATGGATTCTTTAGTGCTAAATTAGCCACACTTTTAATAACAGGTGATTCATGTTCTAGTGATTTACACATAAATTTCATGAATCGCTGTTTGAGGCTTATTTCTAGTGGTAGGCAGTCAGACAAAAGTGCTAAAATTTCACAGTGAGTGACTGGAGATACTCTCCAAATTATTCTTAGTGCCTTACGCCATGCAGTACATAAATTATCAACAAGTTTTCCCTTCAACAGCCATAAAGGAGCACCATAGTATGAACAACAATATTGTTTGAATAGTTTACATTTTATCACAGAATATACATGACTAAAATCAGCCATAAACATATTAAAACTTCTCCAAAATTTGGCAATTGCATCTCTAACCATACTATCTTGGTCAGTTGTAGATACACAATGACCCAGATGAACTGCTTTTTGTACACTCTTCAGCACTGTGTTATTAACAATTATTTCCCTGTTGTCAGGTACACATCCTTTACCTCTAAAGACAAGAAATTGGCTTTTTCCACCATTAAATAAAACGTCGTATTCATCAGCATATTTTTCACCTATTCTTGTTAACTTTATTAAAGCAGAGAGTGTTGGTGTCAACAAAGACAAATCATCAGCATATCCAAGACCCCCTACATAATGGTTCCCCAAGTGACAACCAATACCACTATTTTCGAGTCTTTCAAATAGTCCATCCATATATACAGAGAATAAAATTGGCGATAAAATAGCTCCCTGTTTTACCCTATTACTAGCTCGCAATTGGCCAGATGTATTTGCTCCCCACCTGACTTGTAGCTTTTGATTGGTATACATAAACAACAATAGCCTTAGAACCATAGGTGGCAATTGACGTTTTAACAGCACTTTAAATAACTCTGTCAAAACTTTAATTTACTCTGTCAAAATATTGACATCATTATATATAGGATGGTTAACCAAAATATGAAACATACATATTTACATTTATATATTGTTGACAAGCATAAAATATTGAATAATAAAAAAATCATTTGTACTTACACTGGTCAATGAGTAATCAGATGCATTTTAAACTCCAGTTTCTCCCACACCCAGGCCTCCCTGTCTGTCATGTCACTTGCTGCAGAACCTTTTGTCATTTTTCAATACAAGTTAAAAAGTCTGACTAGAAATAAATGGGAGATCAGTAAATGTTTCACAGAACTGTCACTCACCGGAATGCGTGGCACCACCTAGCGGTCGGCAGCGTGTGACGTAGGAGATTCGGAAGGCAATATTATGGCTAAAATACAAAATACAGCATTTTTTATTGCACTGTCAGCAGTTTTTAATTTTGAATTTCAGTGACTTCAAATCAGTGAAAGTGGTGCACTTTCTCTAATATTTGGCCAAATTGTTTACAATTTGCACACCATAACAATGACATATTTACCAATGTTCAATAAATGCAAAATATCTGAATAAATATAGAAATAAAAATAAAGTTAAAACCTAACGGGTAATGATAGAGGTATAACATGCACTCTGACATAGGATATTTCAATAGCTCAGTATTGCATTTTAATGAACCCACATGTTCCTCCTATCAAAGCAGATGACATAATTTATCATGATAAGACATGCCTGCCTCAGACACATCATAACCAAACCCTGGGACTTTCACAAGAAAATAAAGTCTCCATAAGAAATTGATATATATATATATATATACAGGAACTGGCCACCATATAAATGAAATAAATCAAAATATTCATGTATATATATATATGTACATCTGATCCCATATATTGATATATATCCATTTTCCATGCATACATGGTCAATTGAACTTGTTATGAACACTGATACATTTTACATTTATGTCACGTCGGGACAGGCACTTCCTGCAACATGTCACATGTTATAATTTTCAAGAGATAAAGATAGGTCTAAACAAATACGCTGGAGAAGATTTAATGTACATACTAGGTGGTGATGTTGAGTGATGCTTGGTGACCATCTCTACATACTAGTTGGTGAAATTAAGTGATGCATGGGGACCATCTTCCCATACTATATGGTGACCATTAGTGATGTTTGGCGACCATGGTGACTGACTGTTGCCTCTGTAAGATAACAGTTGATGATGCAATTGGAGGGAAGCATGGTGACTGGTCATGACAGCAGTTGATGCAGAATGATGTAAATCCCTACAATTAAATAATTATAAAATATCATTAAATTGCATTGTTTACATGAGAGTTTTCATCATAGTAAGGGGGAGTAGGAAGTTATCACACACTGTTTTCGTATGCCCTCCTCCCACATATCAAATACTAATAGTGGACTCAGGTCTCACAGCAGTTTTGATTTTTGAATTTCAATGACTTCAGATCAGTAAAAGTGGTGCACTTTCTCTAATATTCAACCAAATTGCTCACAATTTCCACACCATCACAATAACATATTTACCAATGTTCAGTAAGAAAGTGCAAAAGATCAGAATAAATATAGATATACAAATAAAGGGAAAACCTAATGGGCGATAATACAGGTATTTCATGCACTCAATGTTGAGGCACTCCTCACATCCCATATATTGAGATGGATCCTATTTTCCATGCATAAATGGTTAATTCAACTTCTTATGATTACAAATACACCCACAGATTATGCATTTATCATTATATCGTATCATGTGCAGTTTGGGAACAAATTTAATCTGAGGCAAGTTTGTTGACATCTGTGAAATAAGCAGTTTTCACTCTGCAGTTTCACAAGATTTGAATTAATTCCACATTTCTTGTGTTGTGAAGGTCCACAAAACTCACCTGTAGGAAAGTGCAATCTAAAACCAGAAATACTAACCAAGGATCGTCGATGTGCAGTGAATTTGTTGTTTGACAGCTGCTCAGCATGGCCTTTAAAATGGTGGCCAGTGCCTGTCTGTGTGGATACACAGAGGGCGGCACCAGTCTACGTGTTGACGGAGCATACTTTACAACGTACTGTCAATCGGGAATCATTTTTGTGGGGGGAGCCTAATCAACTTCTGACCAATCATATCAAAACCGAGTGCATGTTCTCTACAGCGGAGTCAGGCCAGGTTTTCCCGGTAGACAGCAAGCGCACACTCCATAAGATAAAAATAGCAAAAGAGATTGATGAAGATCGTTTAGTCAGCGGAATGCCTTAAAATCATATTGATATTTTGTCAGTGAACGATTATGCCCTAACTAAACACTATGCCGTACAAACCCCAAATTGTAATCATAACACTGAAATGAAGGACCTGCATATCACTCATATAAATAAACTCGACATTAAATGCCTTTCAGATGAGAATGATACCATATTAAATGAGAGGCTCAATAATTCTTCTATTAATCATCTAAATTCAAACTATGTTTTAAAACCATTGATAACTTTGGTTGCATTTATTAATACACAATCCATCAGAAACAAAATCTTTCTGGTTAAAAATTACATTTTTGAAAACAATGTAGATATCATGTTAGTAGCTGAAACATGGTTTGATGATAACAGAGATAAAATGCTTATTGAGGAAATGATAATAATTATAAAATATTAAAATTATCCAGGAAGAAAAGATCTGGTGGTGGTCTTGCTGTGATCCACAGGATTGAACTTCAAAGAAGAGGCTCATTTCATTTCTCATTCTATGGAACAAATGGAAATATGTATTTCTTGTAGTAATAAGAAAATGACTTTTACTGTAATATATCGTCCTGAACCATGTAAAAAGGATCCTTATACGATGAAAGGTTTTTTTGATGAATTTGCCAATTTATTATCCTTCTTTAAATTTTTTAAGCATGAAGTTTACATTTTTGGTGATTTCAACTTTCATATAAACAAACCATCAAAACCTAATGTTATAAAAATGAATGTTATTCTAGACCTTTATGACTGTACTCAGTTAATAACAGAACCAACTCATATACATGGCAATACTCTAAATCTACTAATTAAATTTAACGATCATAATCTACTCTCTAGCTATCATGTTGGTGAATTCTTGTCTGATCATAATGTTATAAATTGTATATTCAACTTTAACAATCATATTGTCACTTAAAGAAACTTCACATACCTTAGGAATATGAACACGGACAATTTTAAATTAGATATTAAAAATTACTTTGATTGTAAATTTAAATCCGACTTAGATATTAGTGATATGATTGATGTATATGATAATACTACAGAAGTTTTAGACAAGCATGCTCCTAAAATATGTAAAAAAAATTAAATTCGAAATCAATATCCGTGGTACGGAAATGCTCTGCAAGCTGAAAAAAGATTGAAAAGAAAACTTGAACTGAAAATGAGAAAAACAAAACTACATATTGATATTGAGATATATAAAAATCAATGAAATAAATATAATAATATGATAAATACAACAAGAGGAGAATTTTCTGGGAAAATTATATTAGAAAACTCCAATGACTCGAAAAAATTATATAGTATTATTAATAAGCTATTGCATAGAAATGAACCGACGCCTTTTCGCCAAGTTGATAATTATGAGACTTTGTCTAATGACTTCAATAATTTTTTTATAAACAAAATTGACAAGATTAGATCTGATCTTGACATAAATTCACTGAATTCTCGTGAAAAACATGATGATAATTTGATTTACAATAGCTGAAATATTTTTATTCGATCATTCGTCCACTATTGAAAAAATTAGGTCTAGAATCCATAGAAAAAACTATAGACCAGTCTCGAACCTTAAATATATTGCTAAACTAATTGAAAAGGCAGTAGCAAACCAATTTTTTTTCACTTAAACTGTGATGACTTAAATGACCTTTATCAATCTGCGTATATAATATTTCATAGTACAGAAACTGCCTTGCTTCATATTCAAAATGACATCTTAATGGACCTTGATAATGGCAGAGTTGTAATCCTAGTTCTACTGGATTTATCGGCCGCTTTTGATACTATTGATCATGACATATTACTTACTAGATTAAACAAGAGATGTGGTATTGAAGGAAATGTGCTCAGATGGTTTAGATCGAATCTAAGTAACCATACACAATGTGTTACTATTAATGAAAAATTCCCTAAAATGGAATATTTAAAATACGGCGTCCCACAAGGATCAGTCCTGGGCCCTATTCTTTTTACGATATACATGTCTCCCATTAGTGATATTATGAAAACATTTGGACTAAATTATCATGTCTATGCGGATGGTACCCAGCTTTATATATCTTTTGATCCCCTAGATTCTTCTGACATTAAATTCAATCATAATAATATGGAAATTTGTATAGATTCCATCCAAGATTTCTTTTGTGAAAATAAGATGAAACTTAATGAGGGCAAAACTGAACTTCTCATCATCAGAATACCAAGATTGAATATTAAAAATTCTAACTTGCTTCCTAATATTATAAAAGTGGGTAATGCTCAAATTGAAAAATCATCAAAAGTCAAGAATCTAGGAGTTATTTTTGATGAAAACATGACTCTTAAAAATCACATTGCTCAAATCTGTAAAAAAAAGTTAGTATTTATCATCTTAAAAATGTCTCAATTATCAGGAATTGTCTAGATGAGAAATCAGCCAATGTGTTAATGCATGCATTTATCACTTCTAATCTTGACTACTGTAATTCCCTATTGATTAGTCTTCCTAAATGTGACATCAGTAGATTGTAGAAAGTGCAGAATGCTGCAGCACGTGTTATGGCAAAAAATAAAAAATTTGATCATATCACTCCTACCCTAATGAGATTGCATTGGCTACCTGTATCAGCCAGGATTGAATTTAAAATATTACTACTGACTTGGAAATGTTTAAATAATATGGCACCAAATTATCTTATTAAACTAATTATACACAAATCTAGTAATCTAAACCTTAGATCAAATGATAAATATGAACTAATTATTCCTAACTATGGTGATAGGACTTCCCAATATGCAGCGCCTATGTTATGGAACAAACTACCGCTAGACATCAGGTTAACCAATAATATTAACACTTTCAAATCATTATTGAAAACTTTTTTATTTAAAAAATATTTCAACAATAATCATGAATATGATGACAATCATAGGTAAATTACTTTGGTTTATGCTATAACCCCCCAGCAATGCAACAGCGCCTCGAACAAGTTCGCTTGGTGTATGCGCTTTACAAATACAAATTATTTATTATTATTATTATTATTATTATTATATTTTGAGGTTTATCAATAGACAACTGTTTATTAAGCCCTATTCAGTTTGAACCATGCAAGAATTCACTCTTGCTTAAACACAATTGGACAAACTTATGTCTGAGTTTTTTTTTCGTATACAGTTCTTAGAGCTGTGAGAAACATATGTTATAAGAAGGCTCTGTCCTGTTAGTCTGTATACTATATTACTCAGAGATGACGAGGGTTATTGTGTAAACATTTTACGTCATAATTTTAACTCCATTGGTACCCTGATTTCGGACTGATGTAAATTTTGATATCCTGATTTAGGGATGATACTGTTACCCATGGTTTGTGAGTATCCGTCGTTGGGGAACGTGGACGGGGGATCGATACTCTACTCTACTCGCTGGCTACTGTGAGGCAGGGCATGGAACCTAGCAACCCTATCTACCTATATGAGGTGTGAGGTAATAAGGACTGCAGACACAGAATATACAATGCACAATATCTACCTTTATTCGGTGCTGTATATCCTTGTCTGGCTAGGCCGGCATGGCAATGAGCGAGGCATATGAAATACCTAAATGCATGATACTAATAGAGTCCTGAGAATACATAAAACACCCAAGTCCATGTGGTCACGATGCTAAGTGTGGTGGATCTTCTAGGCAAGTGGACGCTCTTCTGACTGCTCTCTCTGACCACCGTCTAACAGTTGCGGGGCCTCGTTGAGCATCATGTGTGTGGGGTCTGCCTGTGTGGCATCTTCTCCTGCTACGTGGTTGCGCACAGGTTGTGTATGCCTGTGTGGCTTCTTCTCCTGCTACGGGGTCGCGCACGGGTTGTGTCTGCCTCCGTGGCTTCTTCTCCTGCTACGGGGTTGCGCAAGGGCTACGCACGTATTGCCTGCGTCGCGGGGGGGAATCACGTCATCCCTATGTCCGGTGAGTCATCTCTAGGTCCGGTGAGTGAGGCAATGCATCAGCTTGCACACGGCACACAATAACTATGTATGATATTCTGCCAGAGATCGTGATTGTCCATGATTGTCTATATATATTCCTGAGAGTCTATAGGTAGGTAATCTATATCCTACATTCAGTCCCCCTTCGACTAAACACGTCCGCGTGTTTCAGACGAGAGTATATAACTATATATGAAAATTCACACTTTGCCAATTGCCAATGCCAAATGCCAAACCTAGACCAGACTTACAGAAAACTAAATCACAAAATCAAAGTGCTATGGACGTGGCGTACATCGAGATAAAGAACTACGCACACAGGTGAAAAACTTTTTTCCACAAGTCACAACAAGTTAATATAACAATAAAATACACCAAAGGAATGATGAAGTAAGAAACAATGAGTTACAACCATATGCGGAATGTATATAGTTAATAAAATGTTGTGTTATGTAAAACTGCAAATTACAACAATCAGGAAATATTAAAATGTAACCACTTATACAAAAATTAGGAAAAGATCAAATTGTAATCACTTATACAATAATTAGATGAGGAATGTAATAGTTAGACTGTTCGAAACAATTAGACATGGAATGAAACAGTTAAACAGTTCACAACAATGAGGTATGGGATGTAAGCATTAAACTAAATACAACAGATAAATATTGAATAGACTTATATAATAGTAAAGTTATAACAATATTAGGAAAACAAGGAGGTGCCAATTAGGTAAGAATTTAGATTTAGAGAGACATACATACAAAACGGGTCATGAACCATAAAATTACACTAGAAAAATGGAAATGGTGAATTCCACAGAAACACTCATCGTATAAATAAATTGTCGCATCCGAAAAGGATGGACGGACGAAGGCACAAGAACCCAACATAAAATATGTAAGGTTAACTCCATGAGCGACGTCTACTGCCATCACTACTTTCATATAGGTTAATACTTATATACAGTTGGCGCCACTAGCAAAAAGGGTCACAAAATAATGTGATGATTTGACGTCACAAAATGTAGTGTGGTAAACTGTGACTCATAGCCGTCACAAAATCCACCTCTGACCTGAGTCTACTATTTGATATGTGGGACCAGGGCATACGAAAGTAGTGCTTGATAATTTCCTACTCCCCCTTATTATACATGATAATAACGAGATGCAGATCACATTAGACATAAAATGAATAGTGATATTTAATAGCACAATAATGGCTTGTTTTGTCAAAGTTATTAGAAAAATAATGAGAATAATTGAAGGGACTATATATTGATCTTTGCTATCAGGGGCTCATTTCTATATTGCCATGTTCTGTTCTTTGTTTTCAAGATAGGTGGCGCTTTAACAGATCCTAGCAAAAAATTTCAATGGTCAACCTAACTTCATACTCTGCTTTTAGAAAGATAAATATCTTTGCCATCTTATAAGTATTTTTCAAAATACCCTAGGTCGATACAAATATTTTCTATGAATTTTTGAAGGTGAGGCATTTACTATGGTTTTCAATGGGACATTGTAATAGTGGTCCGAGGCCTCTGGCACTGAAAAATAATTCATGTAAAATCACACAGATCAGTGTCAACTACGGCACATGATGCATTAGAACCCTGTAGATTTATCTATTACTGACAAAGACCCCTTGAATATGGAATCGCTAGGAAAAAAACAGAACCCAATTTTCTGATGTTGTAGCTCTAAGAATGTGACGTGTGTGCATCACATTTTGGAAAATTGATGCAAGCCAAATGAAGATAGTTTACATATAAATCACCAGCTGGCGCTTTGATTTTATTTGCTCATTTTATCAGATACTGCAAATTGTGCACTTTAACATACATGTTTATGGTGAGATATTCAAAAAGAAATGATCATTTAAATGTTAAACTATGATTAGAGTGCAGGCAAGGGGTTAATCCAATCCATGGAGGGCATGCTGTGGGAGATTTCTATCTGGGCTTCTGTACAGGGTCGTAATGTTTATCTTGATAATGACTACTTGTTGAGGTGTATTTAAGTTTCATTTAACTGACACCTGTTTTATGTATATATATATATATATATATATATATATAGAGAGAGAGAGAGAGAGAGAGAGAGAGAGAGAGAGAGAGAGAGAGAGAGAGAGAGAGAGAGAGAGAGAGAGAGAGAGAGAGAGAGAGAGAGAGAGAGAGAGAGAGAGAGAGAGTGAGAGTAATTCATCCAATATATCCTCATCATTTTGATAATATTACATTGTTAGATATATGAAGCATTACATCTCATTGCAAATTTCATGCCATAAAATATGGTATGACATATGGTGTGCTTGGTTATCACCACTTTCACATTGATGAGGACATATAAGTATCATGACAAGACATAGTATCAATAAATCCCTTTAATATTAATTTAGATGTAACATGACTGCCATATTGATTATTTATATGTAACATTACTATAGTATTGATAAGGAACATGACTACATGACTTTTGTAGTGAAATAGGTGAAGCATGACTGCAACAATGAGTAGATGAAGCGGTTTTGGTGACTGATGAAGCATGACTTTTGTATTGAGTAGATAAATGAAGAATGAGTTTTGTAAGATAAATGGAGCATGACTTCATTACCTAAGCCAGAACAAGCATGGCTACAGTATTGAGATGAAGTATCACTACAGTATTGAGTAGATGACACATTGATTACAAAGATGGTGCATGACTGTAGCAGATGGATGAAACATGACTTTTGTATTGATGACATACATGAAGCATGACTGCAGTATTGAGAAGGTAGATAAAGCATGACTGCAGTATTGAGAAGGTAGATAAAGCATGACTGCAGTATTGATGACATGAATTATGCAGTGTTTATGAGATATTTCAAGCATGACTGCAGTATTGATGAGTGAGATATAGCAGGACTGTAGCATGAAGCATGGCTGCAGTATCGTTGACATAAATGAAACATGACTATTGTATGTATTGATGAGATAGAGGAAGCATGATTACATTGAGTAGATATAGGAAGCATAAATTTTGCATTGATGATATAAAGAAGGATGACTATAGTATTTAGATGAAGCACGACTTTTGTATTGATGACATAGATGGAGCAGGACATTTGTCTTGATGATACAGATGACTACATGATTACAGTATGGATGGATAGAAAAAGCATGACTGCAGTTTTGATGACGTTGAGGAAGCATGATTACTGTATTGAGTAGATAGATGAAACATGATTTTTGATGACACCAATGAAACATGACTGCAGTATTGATGACAAAGATGAAAAATAACTTCAGTATTGTGTAGATGGTGTAGACTTTTGTATTTATAGAAATGAAGCATGACTGCAGTTTTGATATAAATGAAGCATAACTGCAGTCTTGATGAAAGAGTGATGGTTGAATTGATGAGTTAGATGTATTTTGTTTGTTTGTTTGGTGTTTTACATCACTTTCAACATTATTTCAGTTATTTCGTGATGAGACCTACTTGTAGCAGATATAGTGCTGCCTCACTGAATTGTCATGTCGCAGGTCCTTGACATGACAACCCACCCGGTCACAGATTTACAAGGACAACGGGTTAACCCTTTCGGCACGGGCCTCAGCTCATATGGGAAATTGAATCATGAGTTCAATCTCGGCATGGCCGGGGATCGAACCCACGACCTTTGGATCACCACAGAGGAACTGGTGCTAGTAAGCTGGCGCTCTAACCAACTGCGCCACGGCCCATGGCCTTGAGTGAGTTAGATGTAGCATGACTGCAGTATTAAGTAGATACATTGAGCATGACTGCAGTATTAATGACATAAATGAAACATGACTTGTTTGTATTGATAAAATAGAGGAAACATGATTACAGTACACAAGATAAAGTAAGTCTTTTGTATGACATAGATGGAGCATGACTTTTGTATTGATGACACAGATGAACCATGATTACAGTATTGATGGATAGAAGAAGCATGACTGTATTATTTTTGACAGAAAGGAAGCATGACTTCAGTGTTGAGTAGATGGATGAAGCATGATTACAGTATTAATGACGATGATAAATAGACATGACTGCAGGATTGATGAGATATATGTAGGATGACTGCAGCATTAAGGTAAGGCATGGTTTTTGTATTGGTGACATAGATGAACCATAACTTTTATATTTATGAAACAGATGAAGAATGACCTTTGTATTGATGATATAAATGTGGCATGACTGTAGTATTAAGAAGACCAGAAATATGATGTATTAGAATATGATACTACTTTGAAGCCTTTGTGGTATGAATGAATGTGATTATGAGCAGTAATGAGGGAAGTGTGCCGTGGTCAGCCCTTGATGTGTGCTGAGGCGGTGGTGTGTTACTAATGACCCTCAAGTCTTGACAACATATTCTCACCATACATGAAGTAGTTTGACCACTTATATATCCATAAATCAAAAAACTAAATATATCTCTTTAAAAACATCCATTCGGTTCATCTTTAACTAAATGGCAAAAGGATATATATCTGAAATTTTATTCAAAAGAGTTTTGAATTGTGAGGCAGAAGGAGTGGTGACAATGTTCAATGTTATCACACAAGTGTATCAATGTAACCCATAATACAGCCCTTTGTAGAACGTTTATTGTTATACCCTATGGCTCCTGCCATGACTGATTTATATAGAGCAAATATAAACAGACATCCTTGTGACCAGAGGAGCAAGACAACACTTTTGCTGCACAGGGGTAAATCAGTGCAATTGTCCAAAGTTCAGATATTACTTCATCTCATTTGTTAACATTCATGATGATAACAATTCAGTGATTGGATAATATCTATACTGCAAATAAGAATGAATTATTAGACATGTGATCAGAAAGAAATTATTAATATCATGAGAAAGGTAACATTTCTGTCTCATATCACAATAAAACTGTTTTGTAGGTAATATATTTTAGTGATTTCATCACTGTAGACACATTGAAATATGAACAATTTCAGCTATATTTGATCAGAATTTCAAAAAAATTCATTGTATCACAGCATAATATGATGTGCGACAACTGTAAAATGGCATCTATGAGCTCTATCTTAATAAAGAAAAATTTCAAAATTATCAAATAACTGTGCAATGAATATCTAATAGTTATATTATACATAAAAATAATTTCACTATTCAGAGTTCAATATCTTATCCATATTTCTTATAGTGTCGCATATAGAGCTGATATTTCAGTTTGATAGCATGATCAGGCATCAATTTTAACATCTCTCTGACCTATATCACAATAAAACTGTTCTGTAGGCCATATATTTTTGGTGATTTCATCCTCAGGAATGTAGACACATTGAAATATGAACAATTTCAGCCATGTTTTATTATAATTTTAAAAAAATCATTGTATCACAGCATAATATGATGTGCGACAACTGTAAAATGGCATCTATGAGCTCTGTCTTAATAAAGAAATAATCATCAAATAACTGTGCAATGATAATAGTAATATTGTACAAAAAGCCTATCTGCGGACCAGGATTTGGTGACTGGAGTATTCATATGGGAGTGGGAATCTTTCCTTGCTGTGGAGAGTATGGTCATGCTCTGTGTACCATCAAACCCAGATTGGTCATATTCCCATTTGCCACGTATCAAGTAAGGTGCATGGTGAAGAAGGTGAGTTTGTTTAAACAATATCTAGCTAGTTAGATACTTGGACCCCTTTGTTATTTACAAAGTCCTGCATCATACGTTTTTGTCACCACAGCGTAACTTTCCTATGAATTTCTTTCCTACATTCCAGGGTTGATGTCCATTAAAAGTTGTAAATCATCTTTAAAACAAGAACTACCAGGCAAACTAAGTGGCAACCAAATTATAGTAAATATATTGAAATAGGCCAATGTCACGATTTTTGGTCTGTTTCCGCACGCGTGCTACCATAGGGAATCGGAGAAGCTGAGATGGTCATTCATTTATAGGGTATATAATACCTTCGTGAATTTTTCACTAATTGAACAAGTAACAGAAAGGGTTAATTTAGCAGGTCAAACATAGATATATTACAAAATCATCAAATTTTAACTGTTTTGAGCATAATTTTCTTTCAATATGAGAGATGTTTCAATGGTGTTGACCTTTATAGGGAATCATCTATAGGGTACCTAGTACATTCCTGAATTTTTCATAAATTGAGCAATTTGTATAAGGTGTTGAATTAAGGGGTTAAACATTTCTCACAATTTTAATGGTTCTTTGGACAGTGATGAATTAATATGAGAGTGGTACCCTATAGATTATTCCCTATAAAGGAAAACAATATTGAACCATCTCTCATATAAAATAACTGTGCAAAAAACCATTAAAATTTCGAGAATTTTCTCATTTTTAAAAATGTTTGACTTCCTTATTCAACCCCTGATAATAATTGCTCAATTAGTGAAAATTTCTGTAAGGTACTTGGTACTTTGTAGATGATATCCTTTAAGTTTTGTTTTGTTTGTTTGGGGTTATACATCACTTTCAACATTATTTCATTCATTTCGTGATGAGACCTACTTGTAACAGATATAGTGCTGCCTCACTGAATTGTCATGTCGCAGGTCCTTGACATGACAACCCACCCGGTCACAGATTTACAAGGACAACGGGTTAACCCTTTAGGCACGGGCCTCAGCTCATGTGGGAAATTGTGTCATGAGTTCAATCCTGGCATGGCCGGGGTTCGAACCCACAACCTTTGGATCACCACAGAGGAACTGGTGCTAATAAGCTGGCGCTCTAACCAACTGCGCCACGGACCGTGGCCCCCAATATCCTTTAAAGGACAACAACATTGACACATATCTCACAGGAAATAATTTTGGTATGAACATTTTTGTCAAGGCCGGTCTATGTTTGACATCCTAAATTAACCCTTATGTTAGTTGCTCAATTTGTAAAAAAATCATAAAGGTATTACATGCCCTATTAATGAATTTCTATAAAGGACAACACCATTGAAACACCTTTCATATGAAAATAAATATCCCACCAAAAACATTTGGAAATGGGTTCCTTTTTCAAATATTTCATGTTTGACCTCTTAGTTCAACCCCTTATGCCAATTGCTCAATTAGTGAAAAATATGAGAAGATACAATGTAAAATTTGAATAATGAACTGTTAACTGGTAACTAGTAACTACTTCCCAAAAGTGTTGTAAACTGGATTCCATCTCAATCCTCCAAGCAGGAACAGAGACTGGTGTGGGCCTCAATTAAAAACCTTTATGCCTTAGACTGAGTGGGCCATGGGCCATGGGCCATGGGCCATGGCGCAGTTGGTTAGAGTGCCAGCATAATAGCACCAGTTCCTCTGTGGTGATCCAATGGTCATGGGTTCAATCCCCAGCTATGCCGAGATTGAATTCATGAAACAATTTAACACATGAGCTGAGGCCCGTGCCGAAAGAGTTAACCCATTGTCATTGTAAATCTATGACTGCATAGGTTGGACCTGCAACATGACAAGGCAGCACTATATCTGCTACAAGTAGGTCTCATCACACTATAACTGAAAGAATGTTGAAAGTGATGTAAAACCCCAAATATACAAACAAAACAGTAACATCAAAACTTCAGAAAATAATTTGATTATAGGTTGTTAATTCTTTTTGTGAACAACCCAAGACAAATGAGAATTGACACTTGCAATGAATACAGATACCTCAGGAGTAAAATATTTCAGCTCTATCAGAACTTACCATAATGTGCGAAATAAATTGTTTGCTGAGGCAAACACATAACGACAAGTTTTTTTATTACCATTTTGACAACATGTTAATGGTCAAGTTTAAAATCGCAATAGGTTTAATGTATTCTATCATTTCCATTTCAGATTCATTTTGAACCAGTAACCATGGTTAACAAGACATCATTCATATTACCTGTATTATTATGTGTTGTACTTTATGTGATTTACTTTATCAATACCTTCCCTAAACCCTTTCAAGTTTATGAATATCAGGAAAACGTCAATAGGTCAGCCAAAAATAAGGTGATTTTGTTCTGGACAGCGTTTTTTGGGGAAAAAGATTATGCATTTGGATTTGGTCAAAAGGTATTTGAAAAAACTGGATGTGAAGTTACAAACTGTGAAACAACAGCTGATAAAAATAGGTTGAATGAAAGTGATGTTTTGCTCTTTCACATGCGAGAAGGGCTTAAATACAAAGACTTACCAAAGTACAGATTTCCTCATCAGAGATGGACAGTATTCTCAATGGAGAGTCCTGCATACCAATACTTGAGTCCTATTGATAGTTTGAATGGAGTTATGAATTGGACAATGACTTACCGGAGAGACTCAGATGTTCTTGCCTGCTACAATTATTTCAGGCCTAATAATGATCCAGATAGAACAGATGAACTCAAAATCAACCGTGCAGCTAATAAAACCAAATTTGTTGCATGGGTTGTTAGTAACTGTGGGGCAATAAGCCAACGGATGAAATATGTAAAGGAACTCAAAAAGCATATCCCAATAGATATCTATGGAGTATGTGGCACCAAGAAAATCCCAATGGGCTGCAAACATGACTCAAGATGTTATGACCCTCTTGGGAAAATGTATAAATTTTATTTATCCTTTGAAAACTGTATTTGTCATGATTTCATGACAAATAAATTAAACAATGCTATACATAATAATATGATACCAATAGTGTTGGGGGTTCCAAACTATTCTGAATTAATGCCTAACCATAGCTATATAGATGTTAAATCCTTTTCATCACCTAAAAAACTGGCTGAATATCTATATATCTTAGACAAAAATGACACCCTATACAATGAGTATTTCACTTGGAAATCTAAAGTTAAATTATTTGGTACCCGTGATGATTTCTGTACACTTTGCAAGACTGCAAATCAGATCACTCCCCGAAAAACATATTACAATTTGGTAAAATGGTGGCATAATGGAATGTGTACCAGCCCTGAAACCTTTTACAAAGGAATCTTGTGAGTATATATTTATGATTATGTATAACAAGAGTACTGAGTAAAGAAGAAAAATAACAAGCACTCCCTCGCTACAGTTGGGTACCTCGTAATGCACTTTCCTCGAGCATCCCATGTCCATTGTACTGTGATTGTTTGTCTCTCTTAGCACAAATCCAGACTGGTCTTGCATAACGCCCCCTCTGCAATATAGACAATTGCAATTGAGAATTATATCAATTACAAAAAGCTAAGGAATTTAAGGACAAGTCCTCAATGGACAAGATCAAGAAAGCATCCACTCCTGCTGAAGCCTATCGTCTAGGATACTCCATCAAAGGCTTTGATAAAACACACTGGCAGACCAAATGTACGGACTCCATGTATCATGCTTGTAAGCTCAAATTTGCCCAAAACCGAACAGTCAGACAATTCCTTTTGGGAACTGGGGAAAGTCTCCTAGCAGAGGCAAACCCTAGAGATACATGTTGGTCCACAGGACTTTCCATGAATGACAACAAACTTTTTGAAAGCCAGGTTAATTGGACTGGCTCTAACTGGCTTGGTGCGATCTTAACCCAGATCAGAAGTGAACTGAAGTAAAATGTAAATACTTGTATTTAATCTGTATAATCTAACAGTGTCAGTTCCTATGGTAAATGTCAGTCTTATATCACTTCATGTGCATCATGCTGATATCTTATGCTTAAACGGACAAGGATACATTATGAAATCATTTAAGCTTGATATCATGAATATCTAAGTATGTAAACATGCAACCATAGAATGCATATATATGTTTATGCACCTGTATGCTACTGCCACCTAATGTTACCTGTAGTTATATAGGAATGTTATTATACATCACTTCTATCACATATATGATCACATAAATTGTGAACTGAAACAATGCCAATTCTTGTGTAAGGCTAAAAAACAGTGTGATGTCACAGATTAACATGAATATGTATATCCTGCTTGCTGCTGAAATACCAATGTTCAAAACTTTATTTGTAAATCAAGTTAACTATTCATATAGGATAGATTATACTGTCTATACAACTTATGCTCACCATTTTTTGTGCAGGTCATGAATATTTCTAATTTTCTTTCATACACATAAAGCCATTTCCAACCTGGCTGAAGCATATGCTTTATATTGATACTTTTTCATCTCACTTGCTACTGCTACCTATGTTACTTGTCTTTGCTATGAGTGTAACACAATTATGTCATTTAACTGTAAAAATAGGTGTAAGTGACTTTGTCATTTATTCTGTATCATTACTCGCTTGCCTTCTTATTTGTTTAAATTTGCTGTCATTGTTGTATACACAATTGCTCAGGTCACATATTCTTAAGCATTTATCAAGAACTCTGCTTGTATGTAAATATGTCCTAGTTTGTGCAGATATTGCTATTTCTCAGTTATCCAGATACTGTATGGAATTATGTACAATGTACCAGTATTTTCCAAGACTAACAAAATGTTTATTCTATGACCATGATGACATTAGATGAGGATATTTTGAAGCACCATGGAGGTATAGATAATAACTCTCTCTCGAATATTATAAATCTAGACAATGATTCTGAAGAAGAACTACAGATCATAAAGCATTCTCCATACTATGACAATGATATGATTTTTTCACATTTAAAAAATAAGATAAAAGTATTCACCGTGTTCAGTACAAATATAGTCAATTAGAGCTAAGTTCAATGAGTTTAAAGTTTTCATAGATGATTTAAGAGAAATGGGTTTCGAATTTAGTGTTATTTGTATCCAAGAAACATGGCTTTCAGATAAAGAGGATACATCAAGGTTCAAACTGGACAACTATGAGTTAATTCCACAAGGTTATTCATGTACTTGTAAGGCTGGATTGTTTATATCACTGCCCGAAAAATAAGATTTACAAAAATAAACATGTATTGTTTTTCCATTGTAAAGACCAATGAAGATCTTTCAGCTAATAAACAATTTTGTAAATACCATTTACTTATTTACAATGCTTAAATATGTTGTATTTTACCAAATATATCAAATTGCACATATCAGTTCATAAACAATGTTGTAAAGATTGTTGAATTTCTTTACAATATTGTATTTATGTTGTTAATATCAGTATATATTCATATCACCTTTAATCAATATTATGGTTAATTGTTTTTTTCAACATTTTGATCATATATTCGTATATGTAAATGAGAATAGGGATTTTACATGAAGAGCTTCACATGAAAGGACAAACAAATATGTAAAATTACTTCTATGATTAGTAGCTATTGGAATTGCATATATGCACATATGCATACAACATTGGAAAATGTGCATTTGAGGACTTTATTTGAGGACTTAAAAATTGATAAATTACTACATCAGGATATTATATATTGCATTGTAAGTGACAAGATATCTCTATTTGCATGTTCCTCAGGTTGTTCAGATACTGTTAGGACTTTTCAGAGTGAAAATATGTTCACTACAAGCCAAGATATTAGCAAATCTTGCATGGGAAGTGACAAGAAATGTATA
The DNA here is from genome assembly GCA_949316495.1 of Amphiduros pacificus. NCBI lineage: Eukaryota > Metazoa > Annelida > Polychaeta > Phyllodocida > Hesionidae > Amphiduros > Amphiduros pacificus. The sequence goes on along the minus strand of OX439011.1, from coordinate 38,081,271 downwards.
AAACATTAAAATCGCGCCTGCCGTTTTTTACACCTTTATGGTACCATTCAACATTCAGATCTCTTAGATATCTATATTGCCATGATCGTGAGGTTGTTTAGATACCATTAGGACTTTTCAGAGTGAAAATATGTTCACTACAAGCCAAGATATTAGCAAATCTTGCATGGGAAGTGACAAGAAAGGTATAAAACATTAAAATCGCACCTGCCGATTTTTACACCTTTATGGTACTATTTACCATACAGATCTCTTAGATATCTCTATTTCCATGATCCTGAGGTTGTTTAGATACTGTTTGGTCTTTTCAGAGTGAAAATATGTTTCTTACAAGCCAAGATATTAGCAAATCTTGGATGGGAAGTGACAAAAAAGGTATAAAACATTAAAATTGCGCCTGCCGTTTTTTACACCTTTATGGTACTATTCAACATTCAGATCTCTTAGATATCTCTATATCCATGATCTTGGGGTTGTCTAGATACTGTTAGGACTTTTCAGAGTGAAATTTGTTCACTGCAAACTAAGATATAGGCAAATCTTGTATTGTAAGTGACAAGAGAGGGTATAAAATATAAAAAAATTGTGTAAATTGCGCCTGCCGTTTTTTTTATATACTTTTATGGTACTATTCAACATTCAGATCTCTTAGATATCTATATTACCATGATCCTGAGGTTGTTTAGATACTGTTAGGACTTTTCAGAGTGAAAATATGTTCACTACAAGCCAAGATATTAGCAAATCTTGCATGGGAAGTGACAAGAAAGGTATAAAACATTAAAATCACGCCTGCCGTTTTTTACACCTTTATGGTACTATTTACCATACAGATCTCTTAGATATCTCTATTTCCATGATCCTGAGGTTGTTTAGATACTGTTTGGTCTTTTCAGAGTGAAAATATGTTTCTTACAAGCCAAGATATTAGCAAATCTTGGATGGGAAGTGACAAGAAAGGTATAAAACATTAAAATCGCGCCTGCCGATTTTTACACCTTTATGGTACCATTCAATACTCAGATCTCTTAGATATCTATATTGCCATGATCGTGAGGTTGTTTAGATACCGTTAGGACTTTTCAGAGTGAAAATATGTTCACTACAAGCCAAGATATTAGCAAATCTTGCATGGGAAGTGACAAGAAAGGTATAAAACATTAAAATCGCACCTGCCGATTTTTACACCTTTATGGTACTATTTACCATACAGATCTCTTAGATATCTCTATTTCCATGATCCTGAGGTTGTTTAGATACTGTTTGGTCTTTTCAGAGTGAAAATATGTTTCTTACAAGCCAAGATATTAGCAAATCTTGGATGGGAAGTGACAAAAAAGGTATAAAACATTAAAATTGCGCCTGCCGATTTTTACACCTTAATGGTACTATTTACCATACAGATCTCTTAGATATCTCTATTTCCATGATCCTGAGGTTGTTTAGATACTGTTTGGTCTTTTCAGAGTGAAAATATGTTTCTTACAAGCCAAGATATTAGCAAATCTTGGATGGGAAGTGACAAGAAAGGTGTAAAACATTAAAATCGCGCCTGCCGTTTTTTACACCTTTATGGTACTATTTACCATACAGATCTCTTAGATATCTCTATTTCCATGATCCTGAGGTTGTTTAGATACTGTTTGGTCTTTTCAGAGTGAAAATATGTTTCTTACAAGCCAAGATATTAGCAAATCTTGGATGGGAAGTGACAAAAAAGGTATAAAACATTAAAATTGCGCCTACCGTTTTTTACACCTTTATGGTACTATTTACCATACAGATCTCTTAGATATCTCTATTTACATGATCCTGAGGTTGTTTAGATACTGTTAGGACTTTTCAGAATGAAAATATGTTCACTACAAGCCAAGATATTAGCAAATCTTGCATGGGAAGTGACAAGAAAGGTATAAAACATTAAAATCGTGCCTGCCGATTTTTACAACTTTATGGTATACAATTTACCATACAGATCTCTTAGATATCTCTATTGCCATGATCCTGAGGTTGTTTAGATACTGTTTGGTCTTTTCAGAGTGAAAATATGTTTCTTACAAGCCAAGATATTAGCAAATCTTGGATGGGAAGTGACAAAAAAGGTATAAAACATTAAAATTGCGCCTGCCGATTTTTACACCTTTATGGTACTATTTACCATACAGATCTCTTAGATATCTCTATTTCCATGATCCTGAGGTTGTTTAGATACTGTTTGGTCTTTTCAGAGTGAAAATATGTTTCTTACAAGCCAAGATATTAGCAAATCTTGGATGGGAAGTGACAAGAAAGGTATAAAACATTAAAATTGCGCCTGCCGTTTTTTACACCTTTATGGTACTATTTACCATTCAAATCTCTTCAATATCTATTTTTCCATGATCCTGAGGTTGTTTAGATACTGTTAGGACTTTTCAGAGTGAAAATATATTCACTACAAGCCAAGATATTAGCAAATCTTGGATGGGAAGTGACAAGAAAGATATAAAACATTAAAATCGCGCCTGCCGTTTTTTACACCTTTATGGTACTATTTACCATACAGATCTCTTAGATATCTCTATTTCCATGATACTGAGGTTGTTTAGATACTGTTTGGTCTCTTCAGAGTGAAAATATGTTTCTTACAAGCCAAGATATTAGCAAATCTTGGATGGGAAGTGACAAAAAAGGTATAAAACATTAAAATTGCGCCTGCCGTTTTTTACACCTTTATGGTACTATTCAACATTCAGATCTCTTAGATATCTCTATTTCCATGATCCTGAGGTTGTTTAGATAATTTTAGGACTTTTCAGAGTGAAAATATGTTCACTACAAGCCAAGATATCAGCCAATGTTGGTTTGTAAGTTACATTGGGGAAGAGATCCATTTCTTGACAATTCTTGACAAATTCTGGTTGACATTTTTATTTGCTGAGTTATAAATTAGATACTGATAGAAATTCAGTTGGTGTTTGGTTTTACACTGCAGACAGCATGTGAGACATGAACACATTATCCTTGTCAATAGTTTTCCCTTTTTTCCCACTCTTGCAAATGTCCAGATGTTTTGGGGTTAATCAGTCTGGGTCATCCGGTCATATAATTTATCTTCTTTCATCTGGGACAAGGGGCATTCATTCACCCCCTCATTACATCAATGGTGACCTATAAATCTTGTTTAACTTCCTGGAAAGTTACCATTTGGCAGAAAACACTCACACAACAGATGAGCGGGCAGGACTAGGATACTTGTGTGCCTCACTAAACATTATTTCAACACACTTGTAACACATTGAATGTCCATTTCCATACAGGAGCAGTGACAGGCTGAAACCTCCACATGCCATTTACATATCATAGTTCATTTAACAGTATGAATTTAGGAAAAAGGAAATATTGTTTTGCAGGGCAGTTTCCTCCAGAAAATACTACCTCCAAGGATATACTTTTTACTGTAACAATATAATTTGATTTTACTCTGTTTCAGGACTGCATATCTCCAGGCAAGGTCAATGAGCTTTTACGAGTTTATGCACTGTTTTGACAAGGGAGCTGATTGAAAAGATCAAACCATCAAGGTCAAATATAATATATAACATACATTGTCTTTTGTTTTGTTTCAGAGGTGCTAGTTTTCAGACGGGGTCAATGACAAGTCCACATACTGTTCTCACAAGGACCTTGATTTGAATGGTTACATATTATTCAATGACAACCATACATTACACAACCTTTCCCTTTGTTTTGTTTCATATCTACTTATTTTGATGCAAGGTCATTGACAAGAAACATACTTTGATGTACAGTTTGTTTTGTTTCAGGATTGCTGGTTTCAAATAAAGGTCAATGACCTTCCAACAGTTTATGCAATGTTCGTACAAGGACTCAGATTAAAAGGTTCACATATATCAAGGATTGATATACATTGCATTTTGTCTTCTTCCAGGACTGCTTGTTTTGATGCAAGGTCAATGACCTTTTTCTGTTTTGTGCACTGTTCTATCAAGGGCCTTAATCGAGAGAGTCACAAATTATTCAATATCTTATAAACTGTCATTTTGTTTCACCTTTTTTATTCTATTTTTTTTACATGAAAGGTCAATGACCTATCACTATTCTTTGCACGAACAAAGACCTTGATTAATAAGGTCTTATAAAATTCAATGATACCAACTACTGAAAAAGGTCCTTGATTGAAAAGATGACACACAATACAATAATATGATGTGCCTTGTCCTGTTTCACTATTGATTGTTCCCATGTTAGGGCATTGACCTTTTTTATGTAAATAAACTTTTGCTGTTTGTGCATTATTATAATAAGGACCCTGGTTGAAAAGGTCACAACCTATCCAAGGATAAATATCTTGATTTTAATTATGTTTCAGGGCTGCTTATTTTCAGGCAAGGTCATTGACCTTTTACAAGTAATGATACAGCTCTAACAAGGGACTTGATTGAGGAGGTCACATATAGTTTCAGGATATTTATGTTTTGTAGTAAGGCTCCTTGTTTCCTTTCAAGGACAATGAACCTGTATTTTAGAAAACTTTTGTGCAGAAATGGTCAATGACCTTTTGCCATTTTTGGAAATGTCAATGTCTTTCAAATGTGTACGTTATTCTTATTTCTATAAATTATTTTCATTTCAGACAGATTGTTTCAGCAATTTTATTTCAATGACCTTTTTAATTGTTATTTTCCTAACAATGGCCATCATTGCAAAAATCCAAATGCCCTTTATTATCAATTATCCAAATGCCCTGAGGTATAAAATTCAAATAAAGATCTCTCTTGTCAATATGCTGTCTTTATATATAAGCATCTTAGCTAAATATTGTAAATGTCAAAATAATACATTTAAGCATACTTTGTGTCCAAGTAAAGATCATATTTGACAAGCTTTTCACATGCATCTTGTTCATCTTTACATGCATATAGTATCTTGTATTTGTCTTGTTTATTTGAAATTTAACATCTTTTCTGATTTTGTAAAGATCAAGTAAAGATCATATTTGACAAGCTTTTCACATGCATCTTGTTCATCTTTACAAGCATATAGTATCTTGTATTTGTCTTGTTTATTTGAAATTTAACATCTTTTCTGATTTTGTAAAGGCTTGCAAATTCCGGTCTTTACTGTCTTTGATGCATACATTAAAGGTCTTGTAAATTGCCAATTTACAGTTTGTAAATATGTCTGAAAGGTCATGTTAATTTCAAATTTACTTCAACAATATATACATATTGGCCTCTTGTAAATCTAATTTTTCACGCAGTGTATATCTTTATAAGAATTTTAGTTATGTACATAAACTGAAATAAACTGGGTATGAACATTGGGAGGGTCAGGTGATACAAGTAAAGAAAGGAGAAAATCTCTCCAAACCTATTACCATCGGTAATTTTTACAGACCTCCACGTGAATTAGTGGAAAATTATAGAGATTTTAGAAATGAATTTGGCTCTATTATCCCCAACCTTGGCCCAAAAAATAACGAGATCCTAATAACTGGTGATTTTAATATAGATCTGCTCAAGATAAATAATAAATCTGTCATAGCTGATTATTTTGACATGATAACAAATGAAAGTCTGTATCCTAAGATTAAACTGCCAACACGGTTTTCAAATAAACATGGCACATTGATTGATAATTCTTTTGCAAATTATCTCCTGGAACACTAAACACTACATCTGGTATACTATTGAAGAAATTTTCAGACCACCAACCATACTTTTTAACATTAGATAACATATATATTAAAGAACCACCAAAAAAGTATATTACAATAACAAAAAATGACCCTACCTCTATAAATAAATTTCAAGTAGAAATTGATAATTCATTAAAAGAAACAACCCCAAACCTAAACCTCAACCAAGATCCCAATATAAATTATGACATTCTTTCTAACATAATACAAAGTGCTAGGAATAAACATATGCCAACAAAAACAGTCAAGTTCAAAAAGTCTAAACATAAAAAATCTCCATGGATTACATACGGGATCATCAATTCTATCAACTACAAGGATGACCTGTATAAAAAATTGAAAATTACTGATCCTGATTCCTCTAGTTATCTTGTGTATAAAAATAACTTGAATACTTACCACAAAATTCTTAAAAAAAGCATACGCATGGCCCAAATACTGTATTATGACAAAGTATTTCATAAATACCAATCTGATATTAAAAGTACCTGGAAGGTAATAAATGATTTGCTAAATAGAACAAAGAAAAAAAAAATCATTCCCAACTATCTTCATGGATGATGAGAGAATCATCACAAACAAATTAGACATTGCTAATAGATTCAATACTTTTTATGCAAAAGTAGGTCCTGAACTGGCCCACAATATCAACATGCGAACTAACAAACTTTTCACAACGTATCTTACTACAAAACATAATTTACAATTCAAATTTGAAAATGTTAATAATGAAACTGTTAAAGAAATTATAAATAATCTAAAACTTAAAACAAGCTTTGGTTGGGATGGAATCTCCACCAGATTGTTGAAAACTATACAAGATGTAATACTAAAACCTATAACCCTTATTATTAATCAAATGCTGTGCACTGGTATATTCCCAGATAAGCTGAAATTAGCAAAGGTATGTCCTATATACAAAAAAGATGATGAGACTAGATTTACAAATTATAGACCTATCTCTTTATTACCTGCTGTGTCTAAGATTTTTGAAAAGGTTATATTTAAACAAATGTATAATTTCTTTCAAACTAACAAGTTGTTTTATAAAAGTCAATATGGTTTTAGAAATCAACACTCACAGAGTTCGCTGCTTTAGAGGTCGTTGATCATATTATGACATCTATGGATTAAAATGATATACCAATCAATATATATATTGACCTTTCTAAGGCATTCGATACTTTGGATCATCATATATTATTGCAGAAACTTAGTTATTATGGAATAAATGGGACACCTCTTGATTTAATGAAAAGTTACCTATCGAACCAAAAACAATATGTTGAAATTGATGGTACTCCATCTGAGACTGTAAACTTGACGACAGGCGTGCCCCAAGGCTCCATACTTGGACCTCTCCTCTTCATTATCTATATTAATGATATTGCTAATTCAAGTAATTTACTAGATTTTATTATATATGCTGATGATACCACTTTATCAAGTACACTGAAACTTATTTGCAATAATTTCATCCAAATATCCCCTAGCCTGGCCATAAATGATGAATTAAATAAAGTAAGTGAATGGCTTAAATTAAATAAACTGTCATTGAATATATCAAAAACTAAATACATTGTTTTTCATACTCCCCAAAGAAAAATAGAGGAACTTGAATTAAAAATAGATGGTACTGACATAGAAAGGGTTAGTTTAAACATATTTATTGTTCGCCAAATAGCAATACATGCTAACAAGTGGTTCACATTTTTATACATAGGATATATCATGAAAATAAAGACAGCTGACAATAGCAATTGAGTGAGAAGGTTAGGATGATTATGTCCAGTAAGTAAACATGAAATATATGATGGAGTGATAGAGTAAAATGGGTTGAGCTATGCAAATCTCTTTGTGTTTAGGATGTAGTCATATACAAACTTAAATATCAACATAGTGTCATTTTCTGACACTGATTTCTTACCATACAATAAAAGAGCTAAATTAGGCTTAATATGTACATTTTGAAAGTGAGCAAATAAGACTTGGCGTTGTTCTGTATACTTCTTACAGTAAAAGAAATAGTGCTTGGCATCCTCCTTGTCATTTCCACAGGTACATTCTCTCACATCAGAGCAACCCTTTAGGAAAAGATCATTATTTAAGTTAGAAAATCCTAATCTAATTTGCATAAAAGCAACTTGATTTGAACGTAATGTATCATGGTTAAAAGGCAAGGGCAAACGAGTCTTAAGCTGGGTTAATTTCATTTTAAAAGCCAAAACATGTGACGATTCTTTAAGATTATTATCTAAGTTATTCCAGAGTGATATCGAGTTGACAATAAATGAATTTTTATTTAGTTGTGTCTTACACTTTGGTATGGCAAAGTCACCATGTTTGTGGCCTCTAGTATTCTGGTTGCCAGTTAATTTAAATTGTTTAATAATTTCTCTCAAGTATGAGGGGGCTAAATCTTTAACAATCAAGTACATCTTGCACATTTTGCTTATGTATCTTCTCTGATGTAGGGGCCACGGGCCGTGGCGCAGTTGGTTAGAGTGCCAGCTTATTAGCACCAGTTCCTCTGTGGTGATCCAAAGGTCGTGGGTTTGAACCCCGGCCATGCCGAGATTGAATTCATGATACAATTTCCCACATGAGCTGAGGACTGTGCCTAAAGGGTTAACCCGTTGTCCTTGTAAATCTGTGACCGGGTGAGTTGTCATGTCAAGGACCTGCGACATGACAATTCAGTGAGGCAGCACTATATCTGCTACAAGTAGGTCTCATCACGAAATGACTGAAATACTGTTGAAAGTGATGTAAAACCCCAAACAAACAAACAAACAAACTTCTCTGATGTAGGGTCTGCCAGCCTAGTTCTCGATATAGCAATTCATGTGAAGTTCCCCTTTTAGCTCCTGTAACAGTTCTAGAAGCACAAAGTTGAAGAGCTTCGATTTTAAAACTGTCTGCTTGAGTGCAGGAATCATAAATAAAGTAACCATATTCAATGATAGGTCTTACATAACTTTTATAACATATCTCTAATGCTGCCCTTGACCATCTATATTTAAATCTTTTTAATAAACCAAGAGTTCTGTTACATCTTGAAACAACACTTTCAATATGTTCAGTCCAAGTAAGATTAGATGCGAAAGTTATTCCTAAGTGTTTATGTGAATCTACAAAGTTTAAACACAATCCATTCAATATAAGAGGGGGTAGGTGAGTTGGAGTTGCTCTACAAGAGAAAAGCATGGCAAATGTCTTGGCAGCATTTATCGATACTAGCCACTGTCTAGCCCATTGATTTACTTTTTCCAGGTCACTGTTTAAGTCACGCACAGCTGATGCTGCACTCCCTTTAATTATTGGACTAAATAATGATGAGTCATCAGCAAACAAGTATACACAATTTTCTAAGTCATAAGATATATCATTAATGTAAATTAGAAACAAAAGGGGACCAAGCACACTTCCTTGTGGAACTCCTGCCTTAAGTCCTTTAGTCTCTGATATGCTTCCATTTAAACCAACAAATTGTTTTCTGTCTGTGAGGTATGATAATAATATATTATATATACTTCCGCAGATACCTATTTTCTCAAGTTTAAAAAGTAGACCTTCATGCCACACTTTATCAAAAGCCTTGGATAGATCAAGGAAGACGCCAATTACCTCATCGCCACAATCAATATGTCTGTATAATTTGTTGCAAATAGCGATAAGTTGGTTAATGGTGCTGTCCCCTGGTGTAAAACCTGATTGTCTTTTTTGTGAGAAGTCCACGATGCTTTAAATAAGAAAATATATGGTCAAAAAGTAATTTCTCAAAGATTTTAGATATACATGGTAAAAGTGAAATAGGTCTGTAATTATTTGGTTGCAATGGGTCATTTTTTTTAAATATTGGAATAACTTGGGCAATCTTCCAATGTTCTGGAAAGTGGCCAATACTCAGACAAAAATTGAACAGTTCTGACATGGGTTTAGTAACAGGCACACAGTAATTTGTTCCCTATACCATCAGGGCCTGTGGCCTTCTCAATATCTAGATTAATCAGGATTTTGTATAAATCAACTGGTTCGACAATTATAGGAGGTAGCACATGATTACTTTTGGCGCGAGAAAACTATGGTCTGGGGATACTCCCATTGATAAACTCATCAATGAACAAGGAATACGGGATTCCCACAGTACTTATTGATCTTAACCCTGCAAATAAAAAAAGACATAGAAAGGTAAATACAGATATTCCATCTAAAAATAAATTTCCAAACAAACTATCTTGCATAAATGTCGGATCCTGCAACGCGCAGAGCATCAAACATAAAATTCTACTGATCAAAGAAAATAACATACATGCGCTTTTTATTACAGAAACCTGGTTACATGAAACTGGGGATGAACGAATTAAAAATGAGTTGGAAAGTGGAGGTTACAGATTCCATTCTTTCCCCAGAATAGGACGCACCGGAGGTGGCCTGGGACTCCTACACCGGATCGAAATCCCCTTTAAAACCAATAGATTAAATCCACCAAAACTCAAAACTATGGAGATAATGGAATCCTCACTACATATTAGAAGTAAACATGTAACCTTCGTCACCATATATAGACCAGAGCCATCTGGTGGAAATATGTATACCTACTCACAATTCTACGATGAGTTCACACAATTGATTGCTCACTATGGGTCATTTAACCATGAAGTCATTTTCTTAGGTGACTACAATTTTCACATGAACAAGCCAAGAAAACCGGATGTAGTTAAATTTAACGATATTCTATCTACATTTGATATGACCCAATGGATAAGTGAATCCACGCATAGACTTGGAAACACCTTAGATTTAATCATCACTTTTAAGAACAACAAATTCCTAATGGGTCATAAAGTTGATGAATACATATCGGACCACAAAATCATTCTACTTAACATTGATATGAACCCCCCAAAACCAACCAAAAAATCAATACATTACAGAAACTTTAAGAACATGAATATAAATTCATTGAAGGAGGACATTAGGTCAATCCTCCAAGAGGATACTAATTTGGAAAACCTCTCCCTGGAAAACCTGGTTGACTTCTACGACACTAAATTGACCTCAGTCTTAGACAAACATGCCCCTGTTAAAACAGCCAGGGTAACAAATCGCAACACTGTCCCCTGGATGAATGACCGGATCATAAAGGAACGGTCTCTCAAGAGGAGACTCGAGAGAAAAATGAATAAGTCCGGATTACAAGTCGATAAGGAACTCTATAAGGCAAAGAAAAATGAATACAATGCTTTGCTTAAAACAGCTCAATCAAATTACTTCGCCAAACTTGTGCAGGAAAACAAAAATGACCCAAAGAAACTCTTTAGGGCCATTGATAAAGTAATACATAAACCTAAAGACGTCCCTATGCCCCCGTCAAACGATGACACTGAACAAGCAAATAAATTCAATAATTTTTTCCTGGAAAAAGTTGACTTAATTAGACTCAACATAGATGCGACACCTGGTGGCAGTTCCGTACCGCCAGATGTCACCACAATAAATCGAGACAATACTGACCCTCAATTCCTAAACAGATTCATGCCACTTACCCCAGAGGAAGTCAGGAAGCTGATCAAGAAGGCTGCAAAGAAGTCGTGTGAACTAGATCCACTCCCCGCCTGGTTACTGCTTGACCTTATGGATGATCTTCTTCCAATAATTACTGTGATCATAAATAAATCACTAGCGGATGCAGAGATGTCTGAAAATATGAAAATAGCAATTATTAAACCGCTCCTAAAAAAACTTGGTCTAGAATTAATAGAAAAAAATTATAGACCGGTATCAAATCTCAGTTATATCTCTAAACTAACTGAAAGAGCTGTATCTGAACAACTAATATCACACTTAGTCAAAAATAGACTAACTGATACCTTCCAATCAGCATACAAGGAGTTTCACAGCACAGATACAGCTCTACTAAGAGTCCAAAATGACATTCTTCTAAGTCTAGACAAAAGGAATTCTGTGATACTACTCCTACTCGACCTGTCTGCGGCCTTTGACACTATTGATCATAATATACTGTTTGATAGATTATAGAACAGATGCAATGTCAATGGTCATGCATTAAAATGGATAAAGTCATACTTAAGAGACCGAAAACAATGTGTCAAAGTGGGTCTCAAACGTTCCACTCTTAAGCCAATAAAATATGGGGTACCCCAGGGCTCGGTCCTGGGTCCTATTCTTTTCACAATCTATATGTCTCCTATAGCGGATATTCTAAAGAAATATAACATGAATTACCACATTTATGCAGACGACACGCAAATCTACATCCCCATAGATCATACATCGAAAAGAAATGGAGAACTGAGTAAAATACAACTTGAAAAATGTGTGGATGAAGTCAGAGCGTTTCTAATATCAAATAAAATGAAAATAAATGATGGAAAGATTGAAATGTTACTATGTACGAATAACTGTGATGTAAATGCATACCTACCCTCATCTGTCAGAGTAGGTGATTCAACCATATCACCGTCAAGCAGTGTGGTAGATCTGGGCATCACACTGGACTCTAGTATGAACTTAAAGGCTCAAGTCAGAAAAATGTGTAAAAAGGGTTACTACCATATCAGAAACCTATCTGCTATAAGGCACTGTCTGGATGAAAAGACCGCTGTTACCCTAACCCACGCCTTAGTGACCTCTACTTTGGACTATGGTAATGGATTACTAGCTGGCCTACCAAACTCCGAAATTAGAAAACTGCAATATGTACAGAATGCTGCGGCGCGGGTAGTGGGTAAACTCAGAAAATTTGATCATATATCAGATAAACTGAGGGAAATGCATTGGCTTCCAGTTCATGCGAGAATAAAATTTAAGATCCTCTTAATGACTTGGAAAGCCCTAAATGGTAAGGCACCCCCTTACTTGCGTGACCTCTTACATGTGAAGCAAGGTGAACGTAGTCTTAGATCAAATGATGGTACCTACCTATGTGTACCAAAAATGCGCCTGAAGACTATAGGTGATAGGGCTTTTTCTGTGATCGGGCCAAGACTCTGGAATGAGCTACCTCCTAATATTAGAGCTAGTACTACAGTTGACTCTTTTAAGAGTAGACTCAAAACTCACCTTTTCAGAACCCATGTTCTGAATATAGCGCTATGAACAGTTCCTATAACACATTTGCCCCTTATTGTGGGTGAGGCAAAATGTAGATATATTTATATATTTTACGTGTTCAGCTTCCAGTGAACAAATCAATTAAGACCCATGTTCACTAATGTTCAATAATCCATTTTATTCCAGTAATGTAATACAATATGTATATTAGGTATTTTCCTGTTGTTTCTCTCAACTCCAAACTGACTCCTGACTGACTCCATACTGATGCAGACTGACTGCCTGTTGACTCCAGACTGAGTCCCTCCTGACTCCAGACTGAGTCCCTCCTGACTCCAGACTGAGTGCCTGTGATGTGGATCACACACATATATATATACCAGCTCTTGTACATGTACATGTACATGTACATGTACAATGTACATAGTTCGTATGCTCAACACCAGAGGCATCACTAAATACAAAAACATAAACTTCATTCAACTCTTACATTCGCCACAAGAGGACAGCACTGGAGAGTGAATGCTACATACAAAAACATAAACTGGTACTTTATGATTTCATTTACCCTTCATTCAACTCTCACATTCACCACAAGAGGACAGCACTGGAGAGTGAATGCTACATTTCCTCCCTTCCTTAAGTTTGACACATGGATGACATGTTCAAACTGTCAATGTTATCGTCCCAAGTTTGTCTAAACATCATCTCAGATTACTAGGCATACATTTGTTAGGATACAAAGTGTGTTGCTATATTTAACACAATGGGTAAAGTTAGACACATTTATATATAATCCTGGCATAATGTCATGTATTTATGGACTGGATGATCAATCATCGTTTTTTTCATTCTTTCCATGTGTATTATTAATTAAATTGAAGATTCATTATTGCAGTTATAATTGATTAAATATGACATCATATATATTGGAGTTATAATTGATATAAACAATACAGTGTCTATAATATGTCTCTGCATCTGTATTTTATGTCACTGCACAGAGGGCGTCCTCATATTCCACAACTTGTCGTCGATGAAGATGGTTTGGTCTTCATGATCACTAAGTGTCATCTTGGCGAAGTGTTGCTTCTCCTGGGATGAATGGTTTTTAAGCCTGGTAGGGCTTCCACCTTTTTGTGACAATATGTTTCTTCTCTCATATGATGCATAAAGTTTCTGACGTATTATTCCTATATTGTCTATAATATATTCATTATTAAACACAAAATTCAGACAACACATCTTTGGTGCTACAATGTTTTATATAGTTCCTTGTTAAATTGTCACGATTATACTGTGATAATGCAGCAATATAATAAATGTTTATATAGTAACATGATCATGTATCATTTTTACTCTTCTTCCGGCATATCCACCTGTACAATAGCCATTTCAACATGTGCATCATATAACACTTAAGTAGTATCTTTTGGATTCCTACCTATATTACATACTCTCTTACCTAACCTTGAATAAATCATATACCTAGAGTAAGCAAAGCAAACCAGAACAATAAAAACAACCACTAAGGTAATCTACTAATAGGGGGTTTCTTGATTGCCTCATAATTTGGGAAATTGAGCTTGTGAACTCCTGATGGGAGGTCAATAGTAAGGTTTTGAACAGGGATGTGTTCCATATATGCATTCTAACAAACCATGTATTTCATTAATGCATAGTTGCTAAATGAAAGGGGGGTTGCCCTAGGATTTAAATGACTTTCAAAAATGAAAGTCGGGTTAATTACGGCAGCTGGGGCCATTCGGGTTGGCATGTAGGGATTGGGCCCTACTGGTACTGGGGTTGCTTCCAAGGGAGGAAGGCTTTTCTCGGGTTCTTTTCACACAGGTAGTGGGTCTACCTCTTCATAGGATTTGGACTCAGGGATAATCCTAACATTTCTCTGGTTGACACGGATCACACGTGCTGTCTCAAGTTGCTCCACACGGAGGCCGCCTTCATGATTAGAAAGTACTCGGTAACCTGGTTGCCATTTGGACTGGCCTTTCTTGGAATTAAGCACACGCACAGAAACAAAAGTCCCAATAGGCAGTCTTTTGGATCTTGCTGGGGCCTTTGACTGATACGCAGCTTTGGTTGTCTCTCGGAATTCTTGTAATACTCTCTGGGTGAGACGTATTGCTCGGAGTCGGTCTCCTTCTTCTCGGAATGCTTGTAATACTCTCTGGGTGAGACGTATTGCTCGGAGTCGGTCTCCTTCTTCTCGGTTTCCTGTTGAGGCTCTGGGCAGCCTCGCCTTTTGACCATACACGGTTTGGTATGAATCATGCCTGCAGGACCTGCAGTTATCCTGTAAGCATATAATGCTTCTGATAGGTATTTGCTCCATTTTCTTTCTTCTCCTCCGGAGATATAGTGAATTACCTTCTCTATACCATTATCGTCTTTTTTTGCACTAGGATAGCACCACTACATTTATTTGATGTATCTGTGTATAAGATGTAAGGCTTATTTACATTTGGATGTGCAAGGATAGGTGCTTTAATCAGTGCCTCCTTCAGCTGATCAAAAGATCTCTGGTGCTCCGGTCCCCATTGAAATTGCTGTTTTGGCTTGGCTATCTCCGTCAACGGCACTGCCAAGGTCGCAAATCCTGGCATGCACTGGCGATAATAGCCCACCATTCCTAGAAAACTTCTAACAGCTGCTTGATCTTGAGGTGGTTTCATCTAAAATGGTGACATTCAATGACAGCCTGGGGGGCTGTCCACCAGAACTGGGTGAACCAATCGGCTGTCCAACATCCTGAGACGGCTGTGTGTCCCCAGATGTCGATGTCTCTCTATGTGATTCCATGTTTAAAGACAATTCCATGTTATCAAGGGATGGTGAGGGCAATGAAATGGTGGCAGGGGCTAAATCTTTTGATGAAACTTGGGTATGTCTAGACACACTAGTGGAGAAAGGCTGAATTGGTGATAAGGTTTGTTTGATACTTCTAGTAAAATATTTATGCTTAACTTGCCTAAACATTTATGACTACCCTGTTATATGTATATATATGATGCACATATCGAAAATGCAGACAAGTGGACTTACCAGGTTAAGAAGATGTATATTCCTAGGCCCATTTTCATAGTCCAGGCACAGTAGTATCTCAATATGTAATCCTGGCTGCTATAGGTATCCAATTATCTGCAACAGTCCACTGCTACACTTGTCACTGTTGTCACTGTTTATGGTATACTTTCTGAATGTCACTTTGGCTGCTACCTCCTGCTGCGATGCACATCACCTCTCCATAATATTCCTGCATTAATTTTCTATGATTTCACTGTCACATCCCTTACTGTTTTTTTTTAGGATCACGTCGGGGTCACCAAAAATATAACACATTTGCCCCTTATTGTGGGTGAGGCAAAATGTAGATATATTTATATATTTTACGTGTTCAGCTTCCAGTGAACAAATCAATTAAGACCCATGTTCACTAATGTTCAATAATCCATTTTATTCCAGTAATGTAATACAATATGTATATTAGGTATTTTCCTGTTGTTTCTCTCAACTCCAAACTGACTCCTGACTGACTCCATACTGATGCAGACTGACTGCCTGTTGACTCCAGACTGAGTCCCTCCTGACTCCAGACTGAGTCCCTCCTGACTCCAGACTGAGTGCCTGTGATGTGGATCACACACATATATATATACCAGCTCTTGTACATGTACATGTACATGTACATGTACAATGTACATAGTTCGTATGCTCAACACCAGAGGCATCACTAAATACAAAAACATAAACTTCATTCAACTCTTACATTCGCCACAAGAGGACAGCACTGGAGAGTGAATGCTACATACAAAAACATAAACTGGTACTTTATGATTTCATTTACCCTTCATTCAACTCTCACATTCACCACAAGAGGACAGCACTGGAGAGTGAATGCTACAGTTCCGACTGGTATCAGCGTGATATAAATTTTATTATTATTATTATTATTACTTGACACATTGTTGTTAGGAAGACAGGCAGAAGATGTGTCCAATTCAGACTGAGAAACAAAATAATCATTTAGAATATTAGCTTTATCTTTGTCATCAATAATCAGTTTACCATTTACGACTAATGGACCATCTGGACTATCTACTTTTTTACCAATTATACCTTTGCACATTTTCCACCACTTTTTAGATGTTACATCAGCACTGGACATAATTTTGTCAACCTTTGCATCATTTTCTTTCTTAGCTTTTCGTGTCTCAGAAACAACTAAATTCCTTTGTTTACGATATTCTTCACCAATTACATAATTGCCAGTTCCTTTGTATTTCTTACGAAGCCTATCTCGTTTAGTCATTGCTTTTCTTATGGTGGTGTTCATAAAGTCCTTATCACCAGGTCTAATAGTTGCTTGATAGTGGGGAATACATGCCTCAGCACAAGACATAAACATTTCAACCCAATTATGAACAGTAACATTTACATTTTTCCTTTCATAGCATGTATACCAAGGAGCATTCAAAACCAGCTGTCTAAATCTATCAAAATCTCCATTTTTAAAATTCCAAACCCATCTTTGGTAACTCTTGGGCTTTTTGATAGAGTATTTTAAGGTAGCAAAAATAGGATGGTGGTCACAAATTTCAGCAATTTTGTCATGTGTGCCAACCTCAGAAAATATGTATGGGTTATTGGTGAATATGAGGTCAATACAAGACTTTGTATCACCTACAATTCTAGTGGGTTTATGAATCATTTGGTCAAAGTCAAGCGAGTTGAGGGCTGAGTAAAGAGCACGACCTTCAGTATTAGTAATATCTTGATTCCAGAAAAGATGATTGTGTGCATTCATGTCACCAAGGAAGATTATGTCATCAAATTCCTCTTAGGCTTTATCAATAATTGTATCAATGTCAGCACAAAGGTCCACTATATCATAATCCTGGACTCTGTAACAGTTACATACAAGAATCTTTTTGTTTCTTATCTGGAGTTCGACACATATTATCTCACCTATGGAGGGTTCTAAATCATCTCTTCTGAAAGCAGGTGCAGATTTTGATATATAAACCATAATGCCTCTTTGGTGCCGATTAAAATCTCTCTGAATTGGTTTATGATACCCATCAATTGATAAATCAGACTGAGTTGTGCTATCATTCCAAGTTTCAGATATTCCGAATATATCATATTTGTAATATAAAATGTGATTACATACAAGGTCAAACTTACAAATATGCTTATTTCTATCACTAGGATCTTCTATGGAGGCTGTTAAGCTACGCACATTTGCATGGCCAATATTTACATTGGTATAACCACCTTGCACCGGGTCCCTTAAAGGTCCAGGGTTTGATTCAATATCACCACACTGAGACAGCAATTGATCAAATACAAAATTACAAAATATTACATTGGGATAGATGAAATTCCAGAAGAAGAACTCAGACCGGAGTTTTCTTTAAGAACCATGAATATGGTGTAAGCCAATAGCAGCTCTATATTGATCAATTCCTACCCCACCAATATTTTAGTAGTAAGATTTAAATCTTTGACCACCAACACAAATACAAATATTGCAAGCTCAATGTGAATGAAATTGTTAGTGATTAAATTAAATGGGTTCACTTTTGTAGGAATGACACGCTTTTCAACATGGAATGACAAGGGATATGGTGATATAATGATGAAAGAGAACATGATTATTGCAGTATATTGGGTTAGTGTAAGCTAATGATGTCACAACAGTACAACAAAATACACATGCATCAAATAATTCTAAACAATATGTGCATTGTAAGAAGGTAGTCACACTAAAGCACCTTACAATGATTACAGGCTTCAGCAATGTCTGACAGCTTGGTTTGAGGGCAGAAATTGGACTTCTGGCCAGGTTGACTAAACATTACATAATACACAACTTGAGACATTATATATATATATATATATATATATATATATATATATATATATATATATATATATATATATATATATATATATATATATATATATATATATATATATATATATATATACTATTTTGCAATAGTTGTTGGGAGTGACCATGTTTATATTCTTTATGGGTAAAGGTACATAATAAAATATGAATTATTCCTGGCAATCCTCAATAATAAATCACAGTAGGTTCTAACTGTCCTATCTGTTAACAACACAAATCCAGCCATAACAGTACATGTTTAAGTGCTGTCTCTGATTGTTGCAAGGATTTTACCAAGCTGATTTTCACCACTCCATTTGTGTATGTCTGAAATCTTCTCTTGCTCCCTGAGGGAATGGCCACATCCAAAGAACTTGTCGTAGGGATTTGCTTCAACTAGGACTTTGTCTCCTGTACTTTTCAGAAATTCCATCATGGATGGATTCTGACTGAATTTGCACTCAAGCCCTTTTGTCATGGCTTTTACTGCATGGTTCTTGTGCCAATCATCGAGGTCAATAAGTTTATTTAGTTCCTTACCAAGTTGGTTTACATCCCTTGGTGACTGGGCACGCATAATAGTTTCTTTATAGTCATTGCGATTTATGAAGTCAGCCTTCTCCCAAGTGTAATGTCTTTCCTCACAGTCAAATTGTAATCCATTCACTTCAAAATGGCAAACATGGAAATTGCTGAGTGGAGACTGGCCACCAAAGAAGGCAAAAACATCTCCAATCTGTGGAGTAGCTATCTTTGCTGGATCAAGGTTCGGTGGAAGTCTCTTCAAGTCATTGGTTTAATGGTGAGAGCGTCTACGCTGAGATATGCTTCCATGCCAAGTGACTTAGCTTTTTTGAGAATGGGCCTTAACACTCTCCTTCTATCCTGTATCTCCTTGGAGAAATCCTCATTGATGAAGATATTGGATCCCTGGAGTTTCCTTCTGGCTTGCCACACCCTCGTACGATCTCCATACCAATGGAACTTCATGATCATGGTGCGCGGTCTAGGTGATCCTCGCTTCTTTGGGCCTAATCTGTGGCAGCATACTATTTTAATGTCATCAATATTGTCCAATTGCAGTTTAGTTTTGAAGAAAGACTTTATAAGTTCCTCACAATTTTCAGAATCTGACTCACTTAATCCATCAATCAAAAGATTATCTCTTCTTGATTGAGATTCAATCTGGACTAGTCTGTCTTGCAGCTTTCCCACATAAGAGTTTAATTTGGCCTTTTCAAGTCTCTCTTTGTCCAAGGCAGCCACAAGGTTATTGATCTGTTTACTATTTTGTTGGCTTCGCTCCATGGCTTGTTTGGCATTTGTATTACATAACTCAATTGACTGTTTGATATGCTCCAATGAGTCATTGGTCTGCTTTTGGCTAGTGTCAACACAATCCACTTTGGTGATAAGGCAGTCCAGTGTGGACTTAAGCTCCTTAAGTGAGTTGTTCATATCGGAAAAATTTGTCTGAGTCAGATCCTGAAAAATTGTCCCTTTTTACCTCTTCCACTTGCCATTCTTCTGTAAAAGTTTCACAAATTGATCTATGTAAGGTTATCTCAATGTCTGCACATTTTTCGCACTGTTACTACTGTCCAAACATGTGTAATGTGTACTATTGCAGAGAGCTCTCACTAGTTGCCACCTGTCACTGCCATATAAGCTTATTATATATTTGTATAGAAAGGGTTAAAGACTTCAATTTCTTAGGTATCACACTGAATGAAAATTTAACATGGGATAGTCATATTGATAAAGTCTCCAACAAAATCTCAAGAAACATTGGAATTATTAATAATCTGAAAAACTTATTACCTGAGAAGCCCAGATACGATCGTATACTTAAATTACAAAAGAGAGCTGTTAGGATTATCAAATTAAAGAAATATAATGCCCATACTGAACCTATCTTCAAAGATCTGAAACTGCTCAGAATTGATCATATATTGAAACTGCAAGAACAAAATAATTTATTGCCATCATATTTACAGAGTTTACCTCTGCAACATATAAATGAAATACATAGACACAGTACTAGAGCTGTACAGGAAATGAGAACTCCTTTAATAAAACACGAATTTGCAAGAAAATTTATAAGGTACACAATTCCTGAAACTACTAATAACACCCAAAACTGTATTATTGATAAGGTAGAAACCCACAGTTTACAGGGCTATTCTAAATATGTTAAAAACTACTATATTACGACCTATAAAGAAACTTGTATCATTGAGCAATGCTATGTGTGCAACACTAATAATTGATTAGTTGTTCAATGAATAAGTTCATCTATTAATTATGACACTTTAAAATGATTGCTGTTGTCTTAATTCCTCCATGGTAAAACCAGCATATGGTTTAAAAAGGAACACATACATACTGTACGTATGAATGCACAAGTCTGCAATTAGTTATGATATTTAATATTGTATATTTGATCCAGTGAATTTAAGGACATTTAAATATTTTTTTTGTTTTTAATAGTGTATGAGCTATATCTTGTTGAATAATTTGAGTAATGTGTTAAGTTGTTTATTATTTACTTTCTTTTACAGGGTGGCCCCTGTGATAGCGGTGGGATATCCAAACCCACCTTAACAGGGGTCTCCCTGGCCTGATATATTTATTTAAATTAATTTGGACAACAATGTGTACTTAAAACATTTTTTTGTAATTAAGGCCGAATAAATGACATCTGAGTTCAGTTCTGAGTTCTGAGAGCTCTTCTCCTTGTTTCCCTCCAGGTCGTTTGAAATCCACAGGTCATTTTGTCTGTCATGTCACAAGTGGCATACAATGCTCACCTGGAAGAGGATGGCATCAACGCAATTATTCCTCTAACTTTATCTTTTTCACACACATTATAAAAAAAAATCCACTTTTGTCTAGTGGTTGTGGGTTCAGTCGAATGGCACCACAACTGTAGAGCTGCTCCAAATAGAATGCTTGGACTAGGAGTGAGACCTCAATGCAAGTAGTTAACAGCATGGGTTTCAACGCACAGCCCAATGCCCTTGTCTTCTCACAAAAATTGACATCGTAGAAAGAGGTACCCTCCTGAATTGTCCTGGTGGTATCCAATGCACACAGTACAGGAAAGTCACTGCTCCTGTTGAGTCTCTTCCCTATGTTTTTGATATCCGATATCTCCCTCTATACAAATCTTCTTGGTGGGCTGCTCCTCTCCATTGGGGCAATTTCCATTTCGCATGCCATTTATCCTCTTCAAATAACGACTCTCTTTTCTGGTTTTTCGAGTCATGGCTAATTTCTTATCCTTGTGATCTGTGAAAAAAGATAATAGTATATATAAAGCATTGCAAAATTCAATTTTTGGTCAGCTAGATACAACTTTGCAATATTATTCCAATTATTTATAATTTACTGTCCCGTATTCTTTTTTTTAACATTTGTGTTTGGATTTCATTTGGTACAAGCTAATTTTGTGTTCCTAACCCAAAAGAAGTGACATAAGAAAAACAAGTCGATAGAATCTGACCTTTGTTTGGTATAATAAATGTTGAGCAATCACTATGGTTTAATGGCTGAGTACTTTCTGATTAAATAAAGGAAAATAAAAGTATGAAACATGAGTTTTGTGTGACTTTGGGGAATCAAACATGACAAGAGTGTTTCAATAAACAACATGGAAGAATGTTCGAGTTTTAATTTTTCATATTTCAATAATTTAGACTATCCTTAACTCAGTCAAAATACAATATATCTAATAGAAATAAAATGACAAAGAGCTCCTGGCTTGAGACAGGCTTGGCGTGGTTACAAATCACAAAGCCTCAATTTCAGGCTTCACAATTTGCTCTCCCACTTCAATTTGTCCAAATATTTCTTCAGAGTAAGGAGGCCTAATATCACAGTTTTCTATCAAAATAACCAAATAACCTCCTGACCACTTAAATTCATTATTTCATTTGTTTTTGTATTGATTTCTTGGCATCAGAAATCTTTGTTTTAGGTTTGTATTGTAAGATTGGTTAGTGTCATCAGTTTGATTAGAATTGTTAGTCTGGTTAATATTGGTAGTTTGGTTTGTATTGGTGGTTTGATAAGTGATTTGATTATTTAGTGATAAGGGCAAAAAAGAAAGAGTTGAAAAATTTAAGGCCCATGCTGAACCTATTTTTAAGAAGCTGGCTCTACTACAAATTGATGATATATTAAAACTGCAAGAACTTAAATTCTTTTACAAATTTCGAAATAATTGATTACCTTCTTATTTACAAAATATCTCTTTGCCTCATATAAATGATATTCATTATGACACCAGCCAATAGTTCACAACTGATCCCATATAAAAATCCAAAATCAGGTGAGATTATGGTATCGACTTGTTTTTCTTATGTCACTTCTTTTGGGTTAGGAACACAAAATTAGCTTGTACTAAATGAAATCCAAACAGAAATGTTAAAAAAAAAGAATATATAGATGTAATGCCATTGATGTATAGGTAAAGACAACTAAACCTTATTTCTAGTTGCTCACAAGGTTGTTTCTACTCAGCGTGTTACCTGGGTATAAAGCTTTGTTATTTGGCTCCCAAGGGCCTTTAAGTGTGTTGGATCAATGTAATGTGTTTGAATGTACAGCACAATGGATAGGTGTAAGGCCATGGATGTATAGGTATCAGGTCATGGATATATAGGTTTAATGCCATGGATGTATAGGTATAAGGTCATGGATGTATAGGTATAAGGTCATGGATGTATAGGTATAAGGTCATGGATATATAGATGTAATGCCATGGATGTATAGGTATAAGGTCATGGATGTATAAGTATAAGGTCATGGATGTATAGGTATATCGTCATGGATGTATATGTATAAGGTCATGGATGTATAGGTATAAGGTCATGGATGTATATGTATAAGTCCACAGATGTATATGTATTAGGTCATGGATGTATAGGTATAAGGTCATGGATATATAGGTGTAATGCCATGGATGTATAGGTATAAGGTCATGGATATATAGGTGTAATGCCATGGATGTATAGGTATAAGGCCATGGATGTATAGGTATAAGGTCATGGATGTACCTAACATGTTGTGTGAAAATGGGTGTGGATCTCCCAACCAACAGATGTAAAATTGGAACTTTTTTTTAAAAAAATATGAGAAATAAGAGCAAAGGAGGGAGTAAAATGGAAGGGCAGAAGGATTATTATAAACTGTTGGAGTTTATCCTGCCCCTACTACTTGTTGCAACATTGTGCATGTTCAACCAAGCACACCAAACACCCACTTGGTCTGAGGGATTACCTTCACATGCCACACCTGATCCAGCCTATTGTGGTATGAACAGACTAAACTTCACAAACAACCAATTTATGCAAGCCACCAGCATTATGTCAAACAGAACTATGCTACAAACTGTAGGCACACATTTACCAACAGAAAATACCAAACACTCTCCCCAGGTGACATGGCCGACCTTGACCTTTGACTATGTCACCACAGGTCAACTCTATCAGCTGACTAGTAAACAGCTGTCTGGGGATATCCATCAAAACCCGGGACCTACTAAAGACCCTTGTGCCCTATGTAATAAAGGTGTTAGAGTGGGAATACAATGTGATCTTTGTGACAATTGGTACCACAGGGCCTGCCTCAAAATACCACATAGTGAACTACAAAGACTAGGATTAAGTGAGACTGATTGGCTATGTGTCTCTGTACTTCACTCAGTGTCCTACCATTATTATCAGACTCATACTTTGAGAATGAAATTGCAGATGAAACCCCCTGTCTTTTTGAAGAAAATGAGGAGGAAGACACTGTCCCCAGTGAAGAGGATTTACCAAGGTCAACCCTGGCAAAGGACCTTCCTTCTGGATTAAAATTCTCAACATGGAATATCCAAAGTCTAGAGTCTAAACTAGATCAAGTTAAAATTATACTGAATGATCCTAATGAGGCAGCCATCATTGGATTTACTGAAACATGGCTGTCAACCAACACTGATGATAAGGATATAAAGATACCTGGATATACACTAGCATCTAGGAGAGACAGGGAGATAAACAGATGGGGAGGAGTAGCCATCTACACTCTGCCTGAATTACCATGTAGAGACAGACTTGATCTCCGCCATGCTAATTTGGAAGCTACATGGATAGAGTTATCATTCCCAAAAGCCAAACCTATCCTAATTTGTGCAGTGTACAGACCACCAGACTCAAAAACTGAGTGGTATGATAACTTCTCAGAAATGTGTGAATCCGCATATAGTGAGGAAAAGGAACTCATTATACTCGGAGATATAAACCTGGACTACCTAAAACCAGATACTATCCCAAACAAATGGAAAGCAACAACTGACATGTTTAACCTTACACAGCTGATAAATGAACCAACTCGTGTGACAAAAACATCTAAAACATGTATTGATCATATTTATGTAACCAACACAGAGCATGTCAGAGCTACTAAAGTACCTCATATTGCATTATCAGACCATTTTCCAGCTTGTTATGTACGTAAACACCATGCTGCCCGACTTACAGGAGTACATAACACCATCAAATACAGGTCATACAAAAATTTTGATTGTGATTCATTTGCCAATGACCTAGAAACAGTACCTTGGATGCTATGCAACACATTCGAGGACCCAAATGATGCTCTCGATTGCTGGAAAAAACTATTTATGGATGTTGTGGACCAGCATGCTCCTTTACTGGAGAAACGTGTGAAAAGGCAAAAACAACCTGACTGGTTCAGTGACGACATCCAGCAATCAATGAACCTTCGAGACAAATATGCACAGGCAAACGACATAGACAATATGAAATACTGGAGGAATAAAACAACAGAACTAATAAAAAAAGCAAAATCCACATATTACTGTGATTAAATTTCATCAGTCCTCCACAATGGAAAGAAACTATGGGAACTGCTTAGAGAGTTAATCCCATCTGGAAGCTCTGCAACACCAGTCACAATCAAAGATGGTGATGCAACACTCTCTGAGCCTCAGGATATTGCAAATAGCTTTAATGAAATATTTGTTAACATAGCAGACTCCATCAATGTTGCCACAGGTCAAAGTGGTGACCATGAGAATCTGAAAAACTTTGTAAACTCAAGAACAGACAATACAGAGTTCGATATTCCCTTTGTTACACAGGAAGCAGTTCTTAAAGAACTGCAACATCTTCAGGATGGAAAAGCTGTTGGTCTAGATGGCCTACCACCCAAGCTTTTGCGCATAGGATCAAATGCCATAGCACCAGCTATGACAAGGATTTTAAACTTGTCCATAAAAACCGGCATCTTTCCAGATGAGTGGAAAACAGCGAAAGTTGTTCCAATCCACAAAAAAGGATGTACACAAGACCGTGGAAATTACCGGCCAATTTCAATATTATGTACCCTCTCTAAGCTCCTGGAGAGACATATTCACCAATCATTTTATAAATACCTTAACAGTCACAATTTGATACATATTGCCCAATCTGGCTTCCGCCATCTGTTCTCATGTGAGACAGCACTCACTCACATAGTGAACAAATGGGTATCTGCCATTGATGATGACTCCATGTGTGGAGTTATTCTACTTGACTTGAGAAAGGCATTTGATCTCATAGATCATGATATTTTACTGCAGAAACTGAAGATATACAAATGTTCAGAAAAGACCATGAAATGGTTCACATCATATCTAAAGGAGAGAAGCCAATGCACCACCTTCAAAGGCAAAATATCTGAAAAAGCCGAAACCAAAACAGGTGTGCCACAGGGCTCAATTCTGGGTCCTCTCTTCTTTATTTTATTTATTAATGATCTGCCCATGTCTATTAAAAACAGTGACACAGATATGTATGCTGATGACAGCACACTCTCATGTGCTGCAAAAACAATCCCAGAACTCAACCAAAAACTATCTGAAGATGGGGCCAGTGTCTCAGCTTGGTGTACAGAAAACCGCATGGCAGCAAACTGTACCAAAACCAAGTTAATGTTGCTCACAACTTGGCAAAAGAGAGCAACATTACAGGACCCCACACTCACTGTTGAGATGGACGGTCAACTTCTAGAAAATGTTGAAAATGAAAAACTTCTTGGAACCACTATCAACAACAATCTGTCCTGGGAGAAACACATAGACAGCGTAAAAAAAACTGTCAATAGGAAACTGGCTCTCCTCAGAAGAATAAAATCCTACTTACCTCTAGCTGCCCGCAAACTGTTTGTGAATAGTCACATTTTACCACATCTTGACTATTGCTCGAATGTCTGGGGATGCTCCCCACATGTCAGTAATCTTCTTACCATACAAAAAAGGGTAGCTAGAACAATATTGGATGTAAAGGATCTAAGGGCACCAAAAAACCTATCCAGCAAACTATTCCAGACTCTCAATTGGATGCCCATCCAGGAGAGAATAGACTACAGAAAAGCTATCATGGCTTTTAAAAGTCTAAATGGCTTAGCCCCGAAATATATGACTGATATGTTTTCATATGTAGGTGATACTCACAACAGGCAAACACGAGCTGCTGCAAATGGAGATTTAGCAGAAAAATCTGGCAAACACAAGGACATATACCAGCATAGTTTTGTGCCTAGTACAATTAGAATTTGGAACAACCTGAAATCAAATATAAAGGATTCTATGAGTGTAAACAGTTTTAGATCAGCCTACCTGAGAGACTATTTTAACCACTAGGTCGCCTGCTTTTATCAAGTTTTTATGCATTTTATCCTTGTATATACTGTACATAGTTAGTTTATCCTAACCTAGTAGTAGCTCTATTAACAAGAGGGCCCTTTGGAAGATAAGTATTAAGTTGCTTAAAAGTGTAACCCTCATGAAATAAAGATTATTATTATTATTATTATTATTATTATTATTATTATGTATAGGTATAAGGTCATGGATGTATATGTATAAGGTCACGGATGTATAGGTATTAGGTCATGGATGTATAGGTATAAAGTCATGGATATATAGGTGTAATGCCATAGAAGTATAGGTTTAATGGCATGGATGTATAGGTATAAGGTCATGTATATATAGGTGTAATACCATGGATGTATATGATTAAGGCCATGGATGTATAGGTATAAGGCCATGGATGTATAGGTATAAGGTCATGGCTATATAGGTGTAATGCCATTGATGTATAGGCATAAGGTCATGAATGTATAGGTATAAGGTCATGGATATATAGGTATAAGGTCATGGATATATAGATGTAATGCCATGGATGTATAGGTATAAGGTCATGGATATATATGTGTAATGCCATGGATGTATAGGTATAAGGTCATGGATATATAGGTGTAATGCCATGGATGTAGATATAAGGTCATGGATGTATAGGTATAAAGCCATGGATGTATAGGTATAAGGTTATGGATATATAGGTTTAATGCCATAGAAGTATAGGTTTAATGTCATGGATGTATAGGTATGAGGTCATGGATATATAGGTGTAATGCCATGGATGTATAGGTATAAGGTCATGGATGTATAGGTATAAGGCCATGGATGTATAGGTATAAGGTCATGGCTATATAGGTGTAATGCCATGGATGTAGATATAAGGTCATGGATGTATAGGTATAAGGCCATGGATGTGCAATTCAACATTGCAAATTCTTCACCACTCTCTCCATTCAAGTTTTCATCCCCCACGACTGCTAACTGTGCATAAATATGCGTGTAACTGTGCATAAATATGCGTGTAACTGTGCATAAATATGCGTGTAACTGTGCATAAATATGCGTGTCCTTATGTATGCATATGTAAAAAAACATTCCTAATATTATCAGATATTTGGACGGTTTCTTAAAGAAATATATTGGTCATTGCCTTTGATATTGCACCTATAAAATTAATGGTTGCAGAGTCTGGTTTAGAGGTAACCATATGCATGCCATAAAAAAGCATGTATTATTTTCGCTTTTCACAACTGAGCGTTTAAATCATGCTCAACTATTTTTTTATATTTTGTACTATACACCATTCATTAACTGTTATTCATTCTTTATAAGAATTTCACCCAAGGTACATGTAGAAATAATTGTATATGATTATCAGAAGCAAGTACAGCACAATGGATAAGTATAAGGCCATGGATGTATAGGTATAAGGCCATGGATGTATAGGTATAAAGTCATGGATGTATAGGTATAAGGTCATGGGTGTATAGGTATAAAGTCATGGATGTATAGGTATAAGACCATGGATGTATAGGTAAAAGGTCATGGATATATAGGTATAAGGTCATGGATGTATAGGTATAAGGTAATGGATGTATAGGTATAGGGTCATGGCTATATAGGTGTAATGCCATGGATGTATAGGTATAAGGCCATGGATGTATAGGTATAATGTCATGGATGTATAGGTATAAGGTCATGGATGTATAGGTATAAGGTCATGGATGTATATGTATAAGGTCA
Organism: Amphiduros pacificus; assembly: GCA_949316495.1. Taxonomy (NCBI): domain Eukaryota; kingdom Metazoa; phylum Annelida; class Polychaeta; order Phyllodocida; family Hesionidae; genus Amphiduros; species Amphiduros pacificus. The sequence continues at coordinate 38,052,144 of OX439011.1, read as the reverse complement.
TGGATGTATAGGTATAAGGTCATGGATGTATAGGTATAAGGTCATGTATGTATATGTATAAGGTCATGGATGTATAGGTATAAGGTCATGGATGTATATGTATAAGGTTATGGATGTATAGGTAAAAGGTCATGGATGTATAGGTATAAGGCCATGGATGTATAGGTATAAGGTCATGGATGTATATGTATAAGGTCATGGATGTATAGGTATAAGGTCATGGATGTATAGGTATAAGGTCATGGATGTATAGGTATAAGGTCATGGATGTATAGGTATAAGGTCATGGATGTATAGGTATAAGGTCATGGATGTATATGTATAAGGTCATGGATGTATAGGTATAAGGTCATGGATGTATAGGTATAAGGTCATGGATGTATAGGTATAAGGTCATGGATGTATAGGTATAAGGCCATGTATGTATAGGTATAAGGCCATGGATGTATAGGTATAAGGTCATGGATGTATAGGTATAAAGCCATGGATGTATAGGTATAAGGTCATGGATGTATATGTATAAGGTCATGGATGTATATGTATAATGTCATGGATGTATAGGTATAATGCCATGGATGTATAGGTATAAGGTCATGGATGTATATGTATAAGGTCATGGATGTATAGGTATAAGGTCATGGATGTATAGGTATAAGGTCATGTATGTATAGGTATAAGGTCATGGATGTATAGGTATAAGGTCATGTATGTATAGGTATAAGGTCATGGATGTATATGTATAAGGTCATGGATGTATAGGTATAAGGTCATGGATGTATAGGTATAAGGTCATGGATGTATAGGTAAAGGTCATGGATGTATAGGTATAAGGTCATGTATGTATAGGTATAAGGTCATGTATGTATAGGTATAAGGTCATGGATGTATAGGTATAAGGCCATGGATGTATAGGTATAAGGTCATGGATGTATATGTATAAGGTCATGGATGTATAGGTATAAGGTCATGGATGTATATGTATAAGGTCATGGATGTATAGGTATAAGGTCATGGATGTATAGGTATAAGGTCATGGATGTATAGGTATAAGGTCATGGATGTATATGTATAAGGTCATGGATGTATAGGTATAAGGTCATGGATGTATAGGTATAAGGCCATGGATGTATAGGTATAAGGTCATGGATGTATATGTATAAGGTCATGGATGTATAGGTATAAGGTCATGGATGTATAGGTATAATGTCATGTATGTATAGGTATAAGGTCATGGATGTATAGGTATAAGGTCATGTATGTATAGGTATAAGGTCATGGATGTATATGTATAAGGTCATGGATGTATAGGTATAAGGTCATGGATGTATAGGTATAAGGTCATGGATGTATAGGTATAAGGTCATGGATGTATAGGTATAAGGTCATGGATGTATAGGTATAAGGTCATGGATGTATAGGTATAAGGCCATGGATATTGGGTATTATGAATACAGCTATTTTCCAATGACATTGAGTGACTGGAACAACCTTCCCCCTCATTTCACTACAATGGAAACAGGTAATATAATAATAATAATAATAAAGATTTATATAGCGCTATATCAGACTAAGTCTGCTCTAGCTCGGCATCCTTTAGAAACTCCCTTGCCAGAGTATAAAGGTTGGCAACAAGCAGGTGGTGTGTACCAGCTGCTCCCCTTAGTGCAATCTTGCACTCTCGGTGGGATGCCATTTGGTTTTGCCGAGTAAACTTATAGATGAAGTGTTGAGAGCACACAAACCGATGACGTACTTTTCATGATGACGTACTTTTCATGATTATCAGAAGCAAGTGTTGAGAGCACACAAACTGATGACGTACTTTTCATGATGACGTACTTTTCATGATTATCAGAAGCAAGTGTTGAGAGCACACAAACTGATGACGTACTTTTCATCAGGACCTCTTTAAGACGGCCGTTCCCAACATGTAATCTAAGACTTTCTTCGCCCGTGTTGACCTTAATCTTGATATTAGGGATTTTAGGATTACTTAAGGATTTATGCCTTGCCTGGATTGCTCGGAGTGCTAAATATGGAAGTCATAGAAATCAAATCAATTGGAAGAAAGTAAAATCTACAAATCTCTTTTCTATGTTTCACACAAAATCCAAAGACTACTTGAGCTCCTGTATTTTGAACTTGCAGAGAAATAAGACTTTGAACATAAAATATGAAAATATTCAACCTAGAAGTATTAGTGGTCAGCTTCGAACATTCTGTCTTGTTTAATAGCCATGGAGCTATATAAAACCTTTAAGGACCCCTTTGAGTAAAACCTTCCAGGACCTCTTTGAGTAAAACCTTCCAGGACCTCATTGAGTAAATCCTTTCAGGACCTCTTTAAGTAAAACCTCCTCTCAGGACCTCTTTATATAACATCCCTGAGGACCTCATTGAGTAAAACCCCTCAGAACCCCCCTCAGTGGGTGGGATAGCACATGGCCACACGTTTGTTGATAAACAACATGAAGACCCCATCAACTAAATAACAGACACCCTCCTTCACTGACCACATCTGCTCCTATTACTGTGTATCCCACTGCCTGGAGAGTGTCAGTCTATTAACCTACACAATGAAGTACCTCTGAAGCACCTCTCTGGTCTACACACTGGGTTCCTATCCCTCCAATCTTTCAGTATGCAACCATGGGTCATAAAATCAGTTAGCATGGTTTACCAGGCGAACTGCAATATATTATTCCGGTGAGAGTGGTCATCAGTGAATTTGGGTTGTCGTCAATGAACTGACAGACACAAAGTGAGGGGAACACTTTATTGGTAAGTCCGCTTAAGTTGTATAACATATATTGGTATTTTATGTTGAATGTCTCTTGAAATTGTTTTGCATATATATTTGTGCTTCAAAATGTTTTGATTATTTGTGCTTTTTTACGATTTGTCTTCTAATTTGTATACATCATAAACAACAATCATATGTTTTGAGTTTTATGTTTATGTATCTTATGCCTATGCGAATATTTAATTATGTCCAACTATCATGATGAAAAAACTGTTTAATTTGAATTGGAGATTTTGTTTTATTTGAATTTGACAACTAAAATATGTAAAGATTTGTGAAGTGTAAGGTAATATTACCTAATTGCAATATTGGTTTCTAATTCATCTCATCCATTGCTTGCAATGTCGGTATCAACTTATTCATCCCTTACAATATTGCTTGCAATGTCGGTATCAACTTATTCATCTCATGCAATGATGCTTGCAATGTTGGTATCAACTTATTCATCCCATACAATATTGCTTGCAATGTCGGTATCAACGTATTCATCTCATACAATATTGCTTGCAATGAAGGTATCAACTTTTTCATATCATGCAATGCTGCTTGCAATGTCGGTATCAACTTATTCATCTCATGCAATATAGCAATACAGCAAGCAATGTGGATATCAATTAATTTATCTCATATTTTAGTCAAAAGTTCACTCTTTTAGTTTATTTGGACATGTTTTGATCTGATGTCAAATAGACTATAGATAAGACATTTTTAAATTGGATCTTTGTACTATCTAGGTTTACATTGTACAATTCATAATACAATATATAATATGAGCCGAGGCCTGTTGTCCTTGTACATGGTTAAATGGATGCATTGTCAAGAACCGTCGACATGACAATTCAGTGAAGAAGCACTATATCTGTAGCACTTTATTTTCTTCAAGTAGGTCTCGTCATGTAATAACTGAAATAAATTTGAAAGCCCAAACCAGCAAACAAACACACTTGGCCTACCTGGTTATAATATAACCTTAATCGTATATCCTATTGGTCAGAAATTTAGATTTAAGATGCAATTCAAATGCAAATACAATTTGCTGTAATAATAGGCTCTCCAGCTCCACCAAGCACCACTATGTCTGTGCTGTACAGACTCAGATAACACGCAGTTGGGACATAGCCAACAGATCCATCCTTGTGCAAGTGCATGTGTAAGTATATAACCCAGTTTTAACAATTTGTCATACTTACTTTTTCAATTTATCTCCTGTCAAATATTGTCTTGTTATACTTTACTAGGAAAACATCTGACTAAATTTCTTCTATAATATTACACCATATTATTGTACAGAATCTATCAGAGCATGGGATGGTCAATAGACTATTTTACCTTGCCTATTTCCTATCTGTTCTCTGGCATGGTCTTGCCTGACACACGGACCAATGCTCTGCAGCTGACACAAGGACTACCATAATAAAACAGCATTATTTTAATGGATTTCATTGAGTATTTCACGGGTGATTATCATAGCAGCATGAATCCACAAAGGTTATATCTGTCTGAAACATTTCTCATTTTTTGCACTTTGGGATATTGAGATTTTATTTATTTATTTATTATTTTTTTTTATTTTATTTAGATATGCTGGCCGCTCCACTTTTGTCTCGTGGGCACTCAGAGCCTACGCAGCGTGGCTACCCAACTTGAGGGGAGATCCAAAACGCACTATCTCCAATCTGTAGATTTGATTTGATTTCATATGTTGGCCGCTCCACTTTAATGGAGCATTATAGTTGAAATGGTGAAACATTGACGGAAATGTGTCGAATGACAGGTGCATGTCAAATGACAGGTGCATGTTCGGAAAAAGACATTGTCTCTATTACTACTGATCTCCATTTAATAAGTCACCTTCACCTTGAGCTCTGTCGACGTGGTGTTCATTTTCTATGTCTATATGATGAACTCTTTATAGCAATATCTTCATAGCTTCAACAATATCGAGAACATGATGTTATGAACTCATAGGACAGAGGCGACGTCATGAACAGGTCGTCACCGCTGTTCCAGGTGTGCCTTGTGCAGTAAAAAAGGGTCAAATGAGATCACAACGCCTAAAAATGCAATAGATACGGGACAGCTAATTCATTTCCGGGGTCAAATTCCCGAAAATGATATTTTGTAATCTGTATTTTATAGTTTACCCAGCTTTACTAGGCCTCTTCAATATAGGCCTAGTGCCGACGCGACCAAATGTCGTACTATTTGGGAGCTCATGAATATTAATTAGCTAGAGATTCGAGTTACGTCATCATATCGTGCACGTGCTGTCCTACTGAAAGTCTGTAATTACGTAATCGCATCGTGCACGTGCAGCTGGTCACATTCTGGGGACGGGGCTTATGGAACGGGCCTATTTGAACATATCTGATCGCATAATCAGAGAGGGTGTTATATACTGAACCCAATGCAAAGGAGAGTATTTATAGTTTTAACTTTAGAATAATCTAGTATGATGCTCAACTCATCTTCAAAGAAATAAACCCCTTCACTCCCCCCGATAATTGATCAGTAAACCGTTTTAACGTGTTATAAACACCTTTGTTGTGCCAATATAACAATTGTTTGAAGGTGTGGAATGTTAAAATATCGCTTGTGAACATATTATGCTTATTATGTGCATAATTTGATTTGATTTGATTTGATATGTTGGCCACTCCACTGTTGTCTTGTGGGCGCTCAGAACCTACGCAGCATGGCAACCCAGCTAGAGAGGAGATCTCCAATCTGTGAGTAGCACAATCTGTGAGCAGCACAATCTTTGAGCAGCACTCGTGACCAGCCGGTGCAGGACCCTACACTGATGAAATGCTACAATGTGCTGTAATCTTGCCGAGAGGTACCAGTCAGGGCCAAAGTTCAAATTGGCAGAACATTTATATGTCGGTACTCTATCCCTCAATCAGGCCAAGTAGCAATGGAAACTTCAGAGGGGTTGTTATGTAAAGACTGCTTGGAATGGTTTTCAGCAATGAATTATCTGACTGTTTAAACTAAAAATAAATTGTTGGACGCCTTCTAATTGTATATTAGATGATTACAATGTACTAATTATCTACATTATTCTGATTTATGCTGATAATATATTAGATTGTGATTATAATGTACTGATTAGGGGCAGACGATTATCCATAAATGGGGGATTGGGGGGTTGGAGAAACGCAAAAAAAACATATCCGTGAGACCACTTGAGAGTGAAAAAAATATTAAGAATGCCAACCTTGAGAACAAATACATTTGGATAAAAGGTTTGAAGGGTCAAATTATGGGAGAAAAATGGAGTTTTAAGCTTGTAGAATTAAATTTTAAAGGGGGAAAGGAAACTAAAACATTTTTCTTCGCCTCGCTTATAACTACAATAGATACAATCCACCCAAAACATAAGGGAAACAATTGTGAGGCACTAGCACCAAAAACAATTTCCAACATAACTTTTGAGGCAACATACAACCTGAGAGCAATAAGGAATTTTATATTGCTCTCAAACACAATCTATTGCAAATATGCTTTATCTTTTATAGTTATAAGACATTCAGCTTGATTACTTTGTTTGACATTTATTACTGGCCAAAACGTAGACTTTCATAGATTGGATTTTCCTAACTTAACATCGTTTATAATATCTTAACCATGACATTGGCTCAATAACAGATATTCAACAGTTATATTATTATTTTTAGTGTTTAAGAAAGGTTTTAAACACAATAATTTTCAGATGTCTGAAAAATGTTTTAATTGAGTAGTTTTAAAGCCAAACCTAAAAGGTAACCAGGCAGAGAAACTACATTGTAGTTAATTCAATAATTCATTAAATAACAATCTATTGATATTTTTTAGCTTCACCTGACTGTTTACAAACGAGTGCACTTTAGGAACTCCTAAGTTACTTCCACTGAAAATATTCTTGTAACTAAACAAAGGCACAGTCACACATTTATATTCATGATTTCACATTTAAGGATGTAATTCTCACCTTTGTGTAAATTTAGATTTGTTCCCCCAGTAGATTCAAGTTTACTTTGGAAATAAAGCAGTGCCCCCTGCCTCATCAACACAACGTGCCACAATGTCAGAGGACGAGTTTTGTTTGTTTGTTTGGGGTTTTACATCACTTTCAACATTATTTCAGTTATTTCGTGATGGGACCTACTTGTAGCAGATATAGTGCTGCCTCATTGAATTGTCATGTCGCAGGTCCTTGACATGACAACCCACCCTGTCACATATTTACAAAGACAACAGGTTAACCCTTTGGCGCTCTAACCAACTGCGCCACGGCTCGTGGCCTTAGATGGGTGGAGAAATGACTACTAGAAATAGTTATATTAAAGAGATACTTTCTAGTAAAATAAATTATATAAATTACATAATTAAATGATCATATATGTGTAAATACATTGAAATTCATAGACAAAATAATTATATCAGTAACCAAGGAAACACAAATCGACATTTAAAACTAATCTTGCAACCCCCATAAATTATGATAATTTATTGCAATCTGTGCCTATGACGTCATCGTGGGGGATTTATTGCACGTGCAACTTGAACTGCAATAATTTTCAACTTTCATTACACTTGTCATAACTTTGCTAATATTGGTCCGATTGTCATGCTTTCTATAGTGCGTCATTTCTACGGCTATTTTGTTTGCATTGTTGTTTGTTTACTAATTATTTATGTAAGTAGGTAATTGCCGCACGATGACGTTATTCTTTTTTTTCTAGCACGTGCATTTATAAGAGCTATTTTTCTCCCAAAAAACATGCTTCCCTTGTGCGGTCATACTAACAGAGCCACAGATCAATGTGCGTTATAATTCTCCATCATACTACAATAATGTTTCAGAGAAGTGAAAGTTTCCCTTTAATGATTTAGATTTAGCTAATATATTCTAATATATCACACATCTATTAACACACATATAAGAATAAAAATAGGATGGGTGCACCATGGGGAAAATAATTGGTGGGCTAACTAACTGAGAAAATAATGTTTTGGTTTGCAATAATTTTTTAGAATTGTCGAGCACCACAACAAAATCAGCAATTATTATTTCCCTTCACCCCCCATGAATAATGACCCATTCCTTATCTTCATCATTATATATTAGATGATGATTGCAATGTACCGATTATGTACATACGAATATATATATACAGTTCTCAGTGTAGTCCAACCATGAGGTGCTGCCTCACTGGCCTCACTTATGTATTTGTTAATTATTTAGGCAATTAGCCAGCCCGGTAGCTAATTAGGACTAACAGTTTAATTGGCAGCCATAATTGAGTTCCATGATGGGTATTATAATATGTAGATGTACTGATTATATGTATGTGGTGTAGGCAGATTTATTCTTGTTGGGAGAGCAGAATAAATCATTTAATATGTGTATTTAAGAATGGTCTTTGTTTCCTTAATTTAATACTGACTATCTTAATACTGCTCAGTGATACTGATACTGATTTTACATACCATACTGATGATGAAGTTTATTTTCAATCAGTTCACACATTTTCAGTTCCTCAGTTATTTCTTTGTTAAATACATCTTTTCAATGTTCTCACTTTTTATCTTTTCAGAACTAATGTGACAGCATTTCAGATATATCCAAACAATTGAAGATCATAGAAATACTGAGCAGAAATGGGTTATCAAGAACGCAAAGTGATCTACTTTATTTGTTTGACTTTCTTTGTATCATGCGTCCATAGCATCATGCCACAAGCATTCATGATAGAACTTCCCTGGTTTGATCATGGAGTGAACTTGCCAACAAAATACCCTCTAGTCATTGCTCATAAAGGCAGCTCGGGCCGTTTTCCAGAACACACCATAGAGGGCTACACTGCTGCTGTACAAGCAAGAGCTGACGTCATCGAATGTGACGTCACTGTCACACGTGACCTCAAACTCATTTGCATGCATGAACCTTGGTTGAGTGTCACAACTGACGTGGAGTTGCGGTATCCAGGCAGAAATAATACATATGATGTCCAAGGATTTGGAAAAGTCAACGATTACTTTACTGTTGATTTTACTCTTTCTGAATTAAGAATCTTGCGAAGGAAACAGAGGTATGATTTTAGGGATCCCAATTATGATGGAAAGTTTGGAATTCCGACCTTGGCTGACTATGTCAAGGTCGCTCAGACAGCCAAACGTCCCGTGGGCATTTATCCAGAAACAAAACTTCCAGAATTCATCAACAGTTTAAAGATTATGACAGAGGCTAATGTGACATTTGAGGAACTCCTAGTGGCTGAACTGGAGAAATTTGGCTACCGGAACAAGAAAGATCCCTGTTTCTTGCAGTCATTTGATGAGATGAGTTTACGTAGAATGAGTGAAATTTCAGACTTACCTATCGTGATGCTGTTTCGAGATTCAGGTCCAGATGACGACCGCCTCAACGATTTAGCGAAGTTCTGCTACGGCATAGGAGTGTCGAAATCGCTCATCATTCGGACAGAAAACAACGCAATAACAGAGGTGACGGATCTAATCGTCCGGGCCCATAGAGTCGGTTTACGGGTTCACGCCTTCAGTTTCAAGAACGAGAATGCCTTTCTTGCTTGGGACTATGGTCAAGATGCCCTCCAGGAGTATGACCGATTCATGGGGCTATTGCTGGACGGATATTTCACCGATTTCCCCAGCACGTTGAAGCATCATATTAATACCACATATCAGCTTGAGGAAGGATGCTATGCCAACAACTCAGGAAGTCATATAGCTTACACTGTCACAAACCCTTTTATAATGTATCTATTGGTGGTGTTTGTCAGACAATTTAATTTGTTGTTCTACTAATTCTACTATTATTATTATTGGCCAATTGGATACATTTTGTTAATTTTAAACCTTTTCACTTCTAAACCCTGTCAAAGAAACAATGAACCAATTCAATTATGCAAATTAATTACAAAATAAGAAAGACTTAAAATTGTGATTTATTGAAAAGAAATGTGAAGTTTGTAATGTAGATTTTATAAAAGAATGTTTTAATTTCAAAATGCTTTTGTGCACGATAATACCAAATGGTGTGAGAGACCTTCAAATAAGAGAACAGAACAAAGGTCCAGGGTTTGCTTCCCACATTGCATGTAAACCTTCACTATTGGGATCGTTTACCACACCATTAGGAAAGGTGGATCTGCTTAGGAATGGTGGATCTGATTTGGAATGGTGGATCTGATTGGGAAAGGTGGATCTGATCAAGAAAGGTGGATCTGATCAGAAAGGTGGATCTGATTAGGAAAGGTGGATCTGATCAAGAAAGGTGGATCTGATCAAGAAAGGTAGATCTGGTTGGGAAAGGTGGATCTGATTCGGAAAGGTAGATCTGATTAGAAAAGGTGGATCTGATTAGGAAAGGTGGATCTGATTAGGAAATGTGGATCTGATTAGGAATGGTGGATCTGATTAGGAAAGGTGGATCTGATTGGGAATGGTGGAACTGAGTAATTTCTCACTCTAGCCATTGCACCATGACTGAACATCAAAGGCCTCAGTTTGTGTTTTTGTATAATGTATTTTTCATGCTGCAAAAGAAAGATCCCCAGTCACTCTTCGAAAAGAATAGGGCATTAAGGCCAGCGACAGGCCTCTATCTGACCTGATATATTCTAAACAGGGGTGGAAAAGTTGACAATGCAACAAAATAAATCAGAACAAAACAGGGTTTGTGTGATTACTACAGTGCATTGGAATTGGTCGCTACAAGACTTTCCATTCAAAGTGCAAAGACTGCATATGCCCATTTATTTTGTTGTTGTTGAATTGTAACTGACAGCGGATGGATGTATACGATTAGATCATGAATGAATGAATGATTGAATGAATGAATGAATGAATGAATGAATGAATGAATGAATGAATGAATAACAGCAAATCAACATTCAGTGCCACTGAGGTATGTATAAAAACGTTTTAAATGTGAATGAATGGTAAGCGTAAATATGTATCCAATCGTATCCAACATTCAAGTTCTTTTTTTAAAAAGAAATGATTGAAAACAAGAACATGGATAATCAACATTATCACAAAGATACTGCAGCCCGGAGGTATTGGTGAACACCACCCAATATATCATTATTTCAAAATATAGAGGAGGCAGCATTTTTTATTCTTTGACAATTTCACATATATGAACAACACATTGAAGCTTCTTTTCTGAAGAAAATATTGTCTTGTTTGATCTTCAAATCATTTATATGATCATATCTTCCAAAAATGAAGGTCTTCTCCGATAAGTTCATAAAGCCTTCTGTTCCAGGGTTTGAAAAAATCATTCAATGCCCGCAGACGACTTTCGTCCAGCTTCAATAAATCATGATTATCTTTTATAAATCTAGAACAGTCAACCAAACCCTTTCTACAAGCACAAAACATATTTCTGTTTTTTCTGAACTTCACATTTTGTTTTAAAACCATTTTCCCGACGCCTAAGAAATCTTCCATTTTGTTTATTCTATTTATAGGATCCATCCGAATGTCGTCTGCATTGAACACTAAAAGTTGGTCACGTGGAAACAATTTGTACCAGGGGCTAATCCAGTTAAAGTAAATGCCTTCTTTGATGTACTCACTGTGAGCATTGACACTTCCATTAGGCAAAAATATCAGTTTATTGATGTCAAGAATATGGGACCATCTTCCCACTCTTTCTGAATATCTCTGAAGGATTTGCTTGGTAGGATTTGGGAAGATAAAGACTATCTTGGCTTTCTCGTTGACCTTTTTGACCTCGTGTGGGGCATGTAGGTCATAGAGCTGACTTGTGTCCACTATTTTATCCCAGGGATATATAATCTGATTTCTATCTATGTCATCCAGCACTTTTATTAAAACATTTAACTTGAGAAACTCCTTGATATTATCTAAAAAGATAAAAAAGAGGATTTATAATCTGCAATAAGCTTTATAAATATTGTATTTGTCTTATATAGAACTCTTTTTTACACATTTACTTAGATTTCATCTCGTGAAGGGCTCAAGTGAACTTAAAATTTCGTATTATATTATGTTCTTTAAATATATTCTGCAATTGGGTGATAATATAAGATTTTTAAAAATGACATCCGGAATACTTAAACAGCCAAACACTGGGGTTGATAACTGAATGGGTTCACATCTTTAAAGTGTGGTAATTCTTGATTCAAAAGCATACGCTTGACTGACATATATCTCAGGGGTGGAAGAGCTCTGAATCAATCTGTGCAGTAAATCTGAACCAATCTGGTTAAATCGCGTCATTCTGGTCGCTCAACACTGATCCTAAATGACGTCATTCTGGGCACTTGTAACAATCTGGGCGCTATATCGCAGCCAATCTGAGTGGTGTTTGCCCGTTGTTGTATGGTGGACAATGACGAGAATGAAAAAGTTGCGTTCTTTAATTTTTATATATCGACTATAATACCCATTTTTAAAAGAAAATAACATGCTCATCAGTTACATATATAACCACATGATAATCTAACCTGATTTGTAATGAGATTTTTGCGTATTTTTAACATAGGAATGTGCCCCAGTTTAAGATTGCATAACAAGGGGTAATTCCTGACTTGAGGGCACAAATATTACTGTAAAAACGTTATAGATATATCATAATATTTACACTATCATGAACAAGACACTGTTATACACTCAACTGTAAAGAAATTTGTTAAATTTTGTGGTGATTATTATATGATTTTGATGCTTTTTGTGAGATATAAAAAAGTCTTTACATAACAGAACCGCCCAGATTGGTTCAGAATTGGTTCAGAACAATGGTTTGACGTCATACCGCCCAGATATGTTTTGACTACCGACCAGATTGGTTCAGAGCTCTCCCATCCCTGTATCTCTGCCCTAATATAATATTAATCTTCCTTGTATGAATGAATGAATGAATGAATGAATGAATGAATAAATGAATGAATGAATGAATACTTTCTTAACGGCACATTAAGGTTATTCATTGCAATTAACGTATGAATTAAGGACCTGTAATCCTTGTATATAAACAAGAAGATCTGTTATTCTGTTGAGGAAAAAAACAATATAAAAAGTAAACCCCTACTTTGATTTTCTCTGCAACTGTTATGAGCATTGCATTCTGTTTTCATGCACATTCAGATCAAAACATAACATCGACAAATTTGGTCAGAGATCTAAATTTAAATATAATTGACCTAGATATTCTGGGCTGATAATTCGGACCCTGATAAGTTATGATAGTGCCAAAACAGAAGTATGGCGAAGAATTTGCATGCCCTTAGTCATATGGGGAAAAGTATATTTATTTGTAATATGCTATAAAAATGATTTGGTTACCATGACATCAGTGATATTTCAAAATCTAAACGAATAACATTTATTTTTTTCCATGACAAACTGACCCCTAATGTGTCTTCTTCCTTAATATACTATAATTAGACCATGCATTTTGAGGGACCAGTGAACCTAAAATAGCTGGCTCCCCGACTACCTTGGCTGAGATCAAACCTATTTTTATCATTTGGTTTGCAGACAGTTCAGGGATCTGGCAAATGGCACCACATTGCCATAGCCTGGAGTCTTGTATCAATAATGCTAATACGCTCTGATTGGTGCAATGGAAGACCCAATATTGCTCATTATGAACTATTGCTACTCATATCGTGTTTATAGTTCTACCATCAACAATGTTGAGTGCTAACAAGTCTATTCCATTGAAACATTTATTTCAGATCTAAATTAATAGTATATAAGAGACAGATATTCTATTCAACACTAAGAACTTTTAATATGACACAATAGTATTTCTTAACATAAGATGTACCTTGGGATGGATGATGATATTATATGCAATCATATTTGATTTAAACATTATATGAAATTGTGATTAGGGGCGGGTCATTAGACATCTAGGGGGGGTATGGTTTTCTTTTTAAAAAATATCCTAGCTCATGATTGCCATAAAAAATATTTATCCTCATGTGACAATAAAAAAATATCTTGGCATCAGTGAAAATATCCTAGCCAAAAGATGTAGGGAAAAAATTATCCTAGCCCAGTTATAAAAGAAAAAAAATCTTAGCTCAATGATGCACACAAAAAATCTCAGACCAACCAAAAAACTTGCCCCCCCCCCCCCTAGATGTCTAATGACCCGCCCCTTATAACTTTGGAAGGGGTTATATACTTAATCCAGCGTCTAGGCCATCTATCAGGTACACATCCGGTACTCTCTTCTTCCCAGTGTCTAGATCTCCAATTCCCACCTGAGGGCTCAGGATCTGACCTTGACCTAGTTGACTGTTGAAGTTACAAGTCTCGATTTCTTCCATTTGGGTAATGTTGCCATATGCCAAGTTATACCAACAAATAAGCAAACAGCATATAATGGTAATATGAATGCAAATTATCAGGAACTTTTTGGAAACCATGCCGACACACTGGGCCACCACCACTGTCAAATAATAAGAAAGTTTTCATTAAAAAAGATATGAATTTGTAGGGTTTATAAATGATGCTCCACACTCTCCACACTTATTTGTCATGAAGTGTGAAAATCGATTGTCATGTGCACACAGATTGATGACGTTTACCAAGTCAAGTGTGCCATGATTAGAACGTACTGCGCTGTATACTGTGCATTTTTATGTTTTATTGATGAGTCATTCTTATAAATTGAGATGGCACAGTGTAATGAATATAACAGCAATGAACTTACTCATGTTTACATGTTAAAGTAATATAATTTTACTTAAAAGATTTCTAACCTTTACAGATAGCTTTTATTACATTTACCAGTTATGTTACTTGTTTGTGGTTCTAAAACAATCTTATATGTGTATTAATGCTTTGGTAGAGAATATTCAACCACAATTTTGATAGAATCATCTTATCTTTATAGAAATATATACCAAAATATCAATAGTGAAATACTTACAGCTCCAAGAAATCGACTACTGAATACTGAATATTGAATTGTGTGTGGCCAATCAAATATATCTGGATCCAAAGGCGTGTTGCTCAAATAGGCCAAACTAAAAAAATGTATAGTTTATGATGACAGCAGGCCATAATCAAAGAAGGCAGGTTTCTTTCAAACGATTATCTTCAGTATTGAAATCATCCCATCCTTGTATATTTTGATATTTGAATGCAACAAATTTAGACACTTGCAAGGGACAATATTATTATGGAACCATGAAAGAAATGAGTTTAATGATATAGGATTGGTGACAAGAACACCACTTAATTTAAAGCATATCAACATGGCAGGACACAGTTGAGTGATTGCTCCTTGAACCATTGCAATCAAATGTATATTTTGTTCATTGAATGCACAAAACATCACACCAACTACAAGTATTATCAAGTAAATTCAATGATTACAGCTGACTGAGTATGTCAGAAATACCCATGAGGAAATAAAAGGTGAACTAACCACAAACAATTCAGTTCTCTGATCTTAAGCACCTTTGGTAAAATGAGACAATAAACATGAAGCTATGTATACCACAAACCTTTTTCCTTTTCAAAAAAGCATAACCAACATTTTAGCCTAATAGAAATCTGTGCCTTGGAAAGCCATTTTACATGATTTTCTGTAATATTTGTTTACAGTGATTTGTTAACTTGAAATGAATTGAATGCGAAAATGCATTTGTACTAATATCCAAACTAAGTAACTGCAGTTGAGTTAAAGTCCCAATAATGAAATGTTCTGCTTTTGGATATTATACTCAAGTTTATTGAGTCCTTTAGATACCCTTTGCGAAGCAGTTCGATAAATCCCAATACTTGACCATACTGTCCCCTGTACTGCAATTAGGATCAGAAAGAGTTGAGAATGTGGACACAAGAGGGCGCTCCTCTACTCCTAACTATATCTATTGTAATAAAGGGAGAGCTATAGTATGGTTTAAATTTAATGAGTTTAACTTTAAATGATTTAAGGTCATTTAAGGTACTGCTATTAATTCATAGCAAAGGAACAGAAACTGACATCTCTCTCGGGTGGGTATTTCAGAAGGGTCTAGATGCATTTCAGCAGGGCCTAGGTGTATTTCAGCAGGGTCTAGGCGCATTTCAGCAGGGTCTAGGTGCATTTTAGCAGGGTCTAGGTGCATTTTAGCAGGGTATATGTGCATGTAGCTAATGTATTATGCACATGTGGACTGAAAATGGAACCGAGACAACTGGGATGTTTACAACAGAAAATTTTCTTAAATTTTCAATCAAGCATACATTTTCTCATTTAAATCATCAATGAATTATTTTATCATAATACAGCATTATTCAAATATAAATCCAAAATACTGCAGATCACACATGCACAGCTCTCCATACTTTTGGTTGGTGAACTCTTCAGTTTTGGAGATTGTTAAAATTGATCAAAAGAGTTTTTGATCAGTTTCCACATTGCATGTCCAATCAGCATGTCAAACTCCACCAGAGGGCGACATGGTGAACCTATCATAATAGTTTGCGTGTGCTTTTGGTGGACAGTGTGTCAGCATGTTTGACACATCTATGGAAAGCTCAAAAGTTTCCAATTCTGAAAAATGTATTTTTTAGTCTGGTCACATGACCTAATTAGCATATTGATACCTCATTAAAATATGTGATTTTTTAATTTTACAGAAACTTAAAATCTAAAGTTTTTATGGGGAAGAGCATAAAACTCTAGCTGGATTTCATAATTTATATGTGAAAATCGAAAGATTATTCATTGCTTAAAAGGCATTCAAAATAGTGGGCGGAGCTTAAATTCAATATTATTTTAGGCTCTGCCCCTTTCTTCAAATGCTTTTTACCCACTTAATAATTGTCCGATTTATTTCTTTGAAATAACAAAATAACCTAGAATTTTATGTATTATCAGAATATCATACCATTTCTTACGTTACTTTAAAAGTATTTTTTTGTATTTATTCATGATGTAAAATTATGCAAATTAGGTCATGTTATAAATTTTTTTAAAATAAATATGAATCTGGAAAATTTTAGGTTTTGATTGATGTATTATGCATGTTGATTTGGCATGGCCAATTATTTGAGAAACTATGATCAAATGTTATTGGATCTTCTCCATCACTGTAACTCATTCCATATTACTGGATCTTCTCCATCACTGTAACTCATTCCATGTTATTGGATCTTCTCCATCACTGTAACTCATTCCATGTTACTGGATGTTCTCCATCACTGTAACTCATTCCATGTTACTGGATCTTCTCCATCACTCTAACTCATTCCATGTTTTTGAAACTTCTCCACCACTGTAACTCATTCCATGTTATTGGATCTTCTCCATCACTGTAACTCATTCCATATTACTGGATGTTCTCCATCACTGTAACTCATTCCATGTTTTTGAATCTTCTCCACCACTGTAACTCATTCCATGTTACTGGATGTTCTCCATCACTGTAACTCATTCCATATCACTGGATATTCTCCATCACGGTAACTCATTCCATATTACTGGATGTTCTCCATCACTGTAACTCATTCCATGTTTTTGAATCTTCTCCATCACTGTAACTCATATCATATTATTGGATCTTCTCCATCACTGTAACTTATTCCATGTTTTTGAATCTTCTCCATCACTGTAACTCATTCCATATTATTGGGTCTTCTCCATCACTGTACCTCATTCCATGTTACTGGATCTTCTCCATCACTGTAACTCATTCCATGTTACTGGATGTTCTCCATCATTGTAACTCATTCCATGTTACTGGATCTTCTCCATCACTGTAACTCATTCCATATTACTGGATCTTCTCCATCACTGTAACTCATTCCATATTACTGGATGTTCTCCATCACTGTAACTCATTCCATGTTTTTGAATCTTCTCCACCACTGTAACTCATTCCATGTTACTGGATGTTCTCCATCACTGTAACTCATTCCATATCACTGGATATTCTCCATCACGGTAACTCATTCCATATTACTGGATGTTCTCCATCACTGTAACTCATTCCATGTTTTTGAATCTTCTCCATCACTGTAACTCATTCCATATTATTGGATCTTCTCCATCACTTTAACTCATTCCATGTTTTATGAATCTTCTCCATCACTGTAACTCATTCCATATTATTGGGTCTTCTCCATCACTGTAACTCATTCTATGTTACTGGATCTTCTCCATCACTGTAACTCATTCCATGTTACTGGATGTTCTCCATCACTGTAACTCATTCCATATTATTGGATCTTCTCCATCACTGTAACTCATTCCATATTACTGGATCTTCTCCATCACTGTAACTCATTCCATGTTTTTGAATCTTCTCCATCACTGTAACTCATTCCATATTACTGGATGTTCTCCATCACTGTAACTCATTCCATGTTTTTGAATCTTCTCCATCACTGTAACTCATTCCATGTTTTTGAATCTTCTCCATCACTGTAACTCATTCTATATTATTGGATCTTCTCCATCACTGTAACTCATTCCATGTTACTGGATCTTGTCCATCACTGTAACTCATTCCATATTACTGGATCTTCTCCATCACTGTAACTCATTCCATATTACTGGATCTTCTCCATCACTGAAACTCATTCCATATAAATGGATCTTCTCCATCATTGTAACTCATTCCATATTACTGGATCTTCTCCATCACTGTAACTCATTCCATGTTTTTGAATCTTCTCCATCACTGTAACTCATTCCATGTTATTGGATCTTCTCCATCACTGTAACTCATTCCATGTTACTGGATCTTCTCCATCACTGTAACTCATTCCATGTTACTGGATGTTCTCCATCACTGTAACTCATTCCATATTATTGGATGTTCTCCATCACTGTAACTCATTCCATATTACTGGATGTTCTCCATCACTGTAACTCATTCCATGTTTTTGAATCTTCTCCATCACTGTAACTCATTCCATATTACTGGATGTTCTCCATCACTGTAACTCATTCCATGTTTTTGAATCTTCTCCATCACTGTAACTCATTCCATGTTTTTGAATCTTCTCCATCACTGTAACTCATTCTATATTATTGGATCTTCTCCATCACTGTAACTCATTCCATGTTACTGGATCTTGTCCATCACTGTAACTCATTCCATGTTTTTGAATCTTCTCCATCACTGTAACTCATTCCATATTACTGGATCTTCTCCATCACTGTAACTCATTCCATATTACTGGATCTTCTCGATCACTTAAACTCATTCCATATAAATGGATCTTCTCCATCATTGTAACTCATTCCATATTACTGGATTTTCACCATCACTGTAACTCATTCCATATTACTGGATCTTCTCCATCACTGTAACTCATTCCATGTTTTTGAATCTTCTCCATCACTGTAACTCATTCCATGTTATTGGATCTTCTCCATCACTGTAACTCATTCCATGTTACTGGATCTTCTCCATCACTGTAACTCATTCCATGTTACTGGATGTTCTCCATCACTGTAACTCATTCCATGTTACTGGATGTTCTCCATCACTGTAGCTCATTCTATGTTATTGGATCTTCTCCATCACTGTAACTCATTCCATATTACTGGATCTTCTCCATCACTGTAATTCATTCCATATTATTGGATCTTCTCCATCACTGTAACTCATTCCATGTTTTTGAATCTTCTCCATCACTGTAACTCATTCCATGTTTTTGAATCTTCTCCATAACTGTAACTCATTCTATATTATTGGATCTTCTCCATCACTGTAACTCATTCCATGTTACTGGATCTTCTCCATCACTGTAACTCATTCCATATTACTGGATCTTCTCCATCACTGTAACTCATTCCATGTTTTTGAATCTTCTCCATCACTGTAACTCATTCCATATTACTGGATGTTCTCCATCACTGTAACTCATTCCATGTTACTGGATCTTCTCCATCACTGTAACTCATTCCATGTTACTGGATGTTCTCCATCACTGTAACTCATTCCATATTATTGGATGTTCTCCATCACTGTAACTCATTCCATATTACTGGATGTTCTCCATCACTGTAACTCATTCCATATTACTGGATCTTGTCCATCACTGTAACTCATTCCATATTATTGGATGTTCTCCATCACTGTAACTCATTCCATGTTTTTAAATCTTCTCCATCACTGTAACTCATTCTATATTATTAGATCTTCTCCATCACTGTAACTCATTCCATGTTACTGGATCTTCTCCATCACTGTAACTCATTCCATGTTACTGGATCTTCTCCATCACTGTAACTCATTCCATGTTACTGGATCTTCTCCATCACTGTAACTCATTCCATGTTACTGGATGTTCTCCATCACTGTAACTCATTCCATATTATTGGATGTTCTCCATCACTGTAACTCATTCCATATTACTGGATGTTCTCCATCACTGTAACTCATTCCATATTACTGGATCTTGTCCATCACTGTAACTCATTCCATATTATTGGATGTTCTCCATCACTGTAACTCATTCCATGCTTTTGAATCTTCTCCATCCCTGTAACTCATTCCATGTTTTTGAATCTTCTCCATCCCTGTAACTCATTCCATGTTTTTGAATCTTCTCCATCACTGTAACTCATTCTATATTATTGGATCTTCTCCATCACTGTAACTCATTCCATGTTTTTAAATCTTCTCCATCACTGTAACTCATTCTATATTATTAGATCTTCTCCATCACTGTAACTCATTCCATGTTACTGGATCTTCTCCATCACTGTAACTCATTCCATGTTACTGGATGTTCTCCATCACTGTAACTCATTCCATATTATTGGATGTTCTCCATCACTGTAACTCATTCCATATTACTGGATGTTCTCCATCACTGTAACTCATTCCATATTACTGGATCTTGTCCATCACTGTAACTCATTCCATATTATTGGATGTTCTCCATCACTGTAACTCATTCCATGCTTTTGAATCTTCTCCATCCCTGTAACTCATTCCATGTTTTTGAATCTTCTCCATCACTGTAACTCATTCTATATTATTGGATCTTCTCCATCACTGTAACTCATTCCATGTTATTGGATCTTCTCCATCACTGTAACTCATTCCATGTTACTGGATCTTCTCCATCACTGTAACTCATTCCATGTTACTGGATGTTCTCCATCACTGTAACTCATTCCATATTATTGGATATTCTCCATCACTGTAACTCATTCCATATTACTGGATGTTCTCCATCACTGTAACTCATTCCATGTTACTGGATCTTGTCCATCACTGTAACTCATTCCATATTATTGGATGTTCTCCATCACTGTAACTCATTCCATATTACTGGATCTTCTCCATCACTGTAACTCATTCCATATTACTGGATCTTCTCCATCACTGTAACTCATTCCATATTACTGGATCTTCTTCATCACTGTAACTCATTCCATATTACTGGATCTTCTCCATCACTGTAATTCATTCCATGTTTTTGAATCTTCTCCATCACTGTAACTCATTCCATGTTTTTGAATCTTCTCCATAACTGTAACTCATTCTATATTATTGGATCTTCTCCATCACTGTAACTCATTCCATATTACTGGATCTTCTCCATCACTGTAACTCATTCCATATTTCTGGATCTTCTCCACCACTGTAACTCATTCCATATTACTAGATCTTCTCCATCACTGTAACTCATTCCATATTATTGGATCTTCTCCATCACTGTACTCATTCCATATTACTGGATCTTCTCCATCACTGTAACTCATTCCATATTACTGGATCTTCTCCATCACTGTAACTCATTCCATATTTCTGGATCTTCTCCACCACTGTAACTCATTCCATATTACTAGATCTTCTCCATCACTGTAACTCATTCCATATTATTGGATCTTCTCCATCACTGTAACTCATTCCATATTACTGGATCTTCTCCATCACTGTAACTCATTCCATATTACTGGATCTTCTCCATCACTGTAACTCATTCCATATTATTGGATCTTCTCCATCACTGTAACTCATTCCATGTTACTGGATCTTCTCCATCACTGTAACTCATTCCATATTACTGGATGTTCTCCATCACTGTAACTCATTCCATATTACTGGATCTTCTCCATCACTGTAACTCATTCCGTGTTATTGGACCTTACATATCACCGCAGTTAGTTCTATAAAATAATATTTCAATACCTCATTGACTGTGAATATGAATAATGTGCTGAAGACTTTTCTTGATATTCGAGAGATATAGATTAGTTTATGCCTCAGTCACATTTAAACCGGGCGTCGGCCGGGCAGTAACAATCAGCCGACTTCCCACTCTGCCGGGCGCCGAGGAGTTTATTAGCAACAATCTGAGAGATGCCGTAGCTGTGGTCACATTATTAAAGGGCACCGCACGGCACATGCAAGACTGAATGGCACAGACGTCTGCAGGATATCTTAAAGACGTCTACATCATTGACAGACGTCTGTAGGATATCCTAAAGACGTCTGACTCATTTGACAGATGTCTGAAAGACATCCTAAAGACGTCTATGATATATCGCCTGGAGTCCGTGGGATCATCTGACGATGGTCTATGAACACATGAAATAAATATAATCCTATTTTCACCGCACGATGCCACCGGCAGCCCTGAGATAATCTGCAGATGTCCCTGCGGGACACTGCCGGGACCCTGCAGTACACTTTAAGATGATATTTGCTGATAAGACATCGGGGAAACGCCGGCAACTTTTAAGTTGCAGCTAAAAGTTCCCGATGACCCGGCCGACGTCTTAAAGATGCCCAATTGTGGCCGATGATCTCCCGGTGCACGCACGGCCCGCACGGGAGATCATCGGCCACAATTGGGAATCTTTAAGACGTCGGCCGGGTCATCGGGAACTTTTAGCTCGTTCTCATTCTATCAATCAATTCTCATTCTGTCATTGAATTTGAGTGTTGTTGGACTTTTTAGTTACCTTTAGGAACACCTATTTTCTGATCAAAATCATCAAAATTTTAATGGACCAACCCTAAATTGTCTATTTGGCAAAGTTCTGAGAAAAATGGGGCTCATGAACTTTTAATCCCATCTCATATAAATCATTCATTACTCCATACTTCCAAGTGGTACTGTGCACTTTAAAACAATGAAATCAATTGCCAAGGACTTTTTTTTTTAAACCCCGACCTTTGGATCACCACAGAGGAACTGATGCTAATAGGCTGGTGCTATAACCAACTTCGCCACGGCCCGTGGCCTTTAATGGGGTGTTAGTTAAATCTATCATGTCATTGGTTTAAGAATGGGAATAATAGTGGATAATAGTGGCTTCAACTTTACCACTGTCCCAAATGTTCAGGAAGGTGTTTAATCAGGTCAGCCAGGTCCAGGAGCAGTCTCTTGAGATTTATTTTTACGACAAGTTTCAAATCTAATATTGTAAATGTTTTATCAGTTTAAATGGTATTGAGTTGGCTTTTTCAGAGCCCTTTTGTGCTCCTTGACAATTTTTTACAGTCATCATTAAACCATGTTTTTTTTTTGTTAATTGTAGAATCAAGCAATTTCATACAAGGATCTGTGAAAGACTTGAGGAAGACATATCGTAAAATATCTTGAGCAAAACAGCATGCTTGTATATACATTTTGAGTATACATAGAAAGTGCTATTAGTGTACTTGACTGCGTTAATTGAACCAACTTTTTTATCGGACATATTTCTCTTAAATGTTATGGAATTATCCTTAAATGTAGTTTCTTGTGAACAGATAATAGTTGCATTAGCTAGATCTAATAACTCCAGTTCTGGCCTTAAATCCTCTCCATTTTCAATGTGTGCCATTGCCGATCACCATATTAAGAATATTGAGAATAAATTTATGATTTAACATTATCACTTATGAAGCTTACAATTGTTTTGAGTATGCAGGAATAAAATTTATATTAGGAGGATAATTTGTATCCATCCCTTCTGAGGATTTAGTTCTATTTATTCTACATTGTCCTTGATCTTTGGTCTCTTTGGTCTATTACCATTTACTCTTACATTACTAGATGATGTGAGTTATTGATTGTAACTGTTGAGAGTGTTGCTTCTATGGTGGTGGATAGAGATGTCTGAGTGGATAGAGATGTCTGAGTGGATAGAGATGTCTGAGTGGATAGAGATGTCTGAGTGGATAGATATGTCTGAGTGGATAGAGATGTCTGAGTGGATAGAGATGTCTGAGTGGATAGAGATGTCTGAGTTGATAGAGATGTCTGGGTGGATAGAGATGTCTGAGTTGATAGAGATATCTGAGTGGATAGAGATGTCTGAGTGGATAGAGATGTCTGAGTGGATAGAGATGTCTGGGTGGATAGAGATGTCTGAGTGGATAGCGATGTCTGAATGGATAGTGATGTCTGGGTGGATAGAGATGTCTGGTTGGATAGATATGACTGAGTGGATAGAGATGTCTGAGTTGATAGAGATGTCTGAGTGGATAGAGATGTCTGAGTGGATAGCGATGTCTGAGTGGATAGAGATGTCTGAGTGGATAGAGATGTCTGAGTGGATAGAGATGTCTGAATGGATAGTGATGTCTGGGTGGATAGAGATGTCTGGTTGGATAGATATGTCTGAGTGGATAGAGATGTCTGAGTTGATAGAGATGTTTGAGTGGATAGAGATGTCTGGGTGGATAGAGATGTCTGAGTGGATAGAGATGTCTGAGTGGATAGAGATGTCTGAGTGGATAGAGATGTCTGGGTGGATAGAGATGTCTGAGTTGATAGAGATGTCTGAGTGGATAGCGATGTCTGAGTTGATAGAGATGTCTGAGTGGATAGAGATGTCTGAGTGGATAGAGATGTCTGAGTGGATAGCGATGTCTGAGTTGATAGAGATGTCTGAGTGGATAGAGATGTCTGAGTGGATAGAGATGTCTGAGTGGATAGCGATGTCTGAGTTGATAGCGATGTCTGAGTGGATAGAGATGTCTGAGTGGATAGAGATGTCTGAGTGGATAGAGATGTCTGAGTGGATAGAGATGTCTGAGTGGATAGAGATGTCTGAGTGGATAGCGATGTCTGAGTGGATAGCGATGTCTGAGTTGATAGAGATGTCTGAGTGGATAGAGATGTCTGAGTGGATAGAGATGTCTGAGTGGATAGCGATGTCTGAGTTGATAGAGATGTCTGAGTGGATAGAGATGTCTGAGTGGATAGAGATGTCTGAGTGGATAGCGATGTCTGAGTGGATAGAGATGTCTGAGTGGATAGAGATGTCTGAGTGGATAGAGATGTCTGAGTGGATAGAGATGTCTGAGTGGATAGAGATGTCTGAGTGGATAGCGATGTCTGAGTGGATAGAGATGTCTGAGTGGATAGAGATGTCTGGGTGGATAGAGATGTCTGAGTGGATAGAGATGTCTGAGTGGATAGAGATGTCTGAGTGGATAGAGATGTCTGAGTGGATAGAGATGTCTGAGTGGATAACAATTTATAAAGCACAAAAAAATAGTGACTCTAAACAGAAAACAAAGATGAAATCGTCATATTGGAATTCATATTTTCAGAGCTCCGACTTAATAAAAGAAAAAAATAAGTGTTTAAAGGAGAAGATTGCTGATTAAAGGATAAAGCTAATATCCAAAAGAAAGGGGGTTTCAGTTTGCAATTATATATTTTTGAAGATTCAGTTCGGGGTTGAAAACGGCTCATTCTTCCCATGACATTTAATGTTTCAGTCATTTCATGATGAGACCTACTTGTAGCAGATATAGTGCTGCCTAATTAAATTGTCATGGTGCAAATCCTTGACATGACAACCCACCCGGTCACAGATTGACAAGGACAATGGGTAATCTTTTAGGCACAGACCTCAGCTGAGAAAACAAACTGTTACATGTACCTGAATGCAGTGTCTAATAAAGTATTTATTCCATTTCAATGATAATGTATCTTCAGGAAACTTGACCATGTTGTAATCAATAACCTTCATACAATGTTTTTCACTATTTACAAAGGATTGTACATTCGGATCCTAATCTCTGAACCAGTTCCTTCAGATGAGCCAAAGATTAAAACAATTTGTTGATCAAATGCTGCACAAAAATAACCTTATTATCCTTACCTATAGTATTGATTATTATATTTTTTCCTTTAAATTACTAAACCAACTTGAAAAAACCCTTTATGTTCAAATATAGAAATGACCTTACATTCATATTTCAATTATCGATTATTATTATACTATTTCCTTAAAATTACTAAACCAACTTGGAAAAAAACCCTCCATATTCAAATATAAAAATAACCTTTCTATTCCTTTTTGTATTATCGATTATATATTATATACTGAAGCAACTTGAAAATGCCCTTCATCTTCAAATATGATATGGCCTTATCATTCCAATTATATTATCGATTGTTATATTATTTTCCTACAATTGCTGAACTATCTTGATTTATTACTGAGAAAAAATCTTCCTGTTCACATATGACTGGCCTAATCACCCCTATCTACAGTATCGATTACATATTCTTTCAGCTACTATATGTAAACTAGCTCGATTTATTTCAGAGAGAAATTACTCTTCATATCCAAATATTAGTTTAATTTTATATCAAAAATGTTTATTGTGGAGTTTTGAAAAAATCCCTTGTCAAATACAAGAGCAATATTATTGCAAAACCCATCAAGACATTTGCAATGAAAATAAAAAAATGAAGGACGATGTAAAGTTTTTGAAAGCAGACGACATTTAACATAAGGACCACAGAAGGGGTAGCACCTTTCTGAGAACTGGTGCTCTCCAGAACTGGTGATAAGAAACACAGGTGTGTCCCTACATTTGTCCTTCCAATTATATGTGTTTAATGTTGATGTAACCAAAGTTATATTCATTGTGGAGAATGCAGAGGTATTTGTATATATGACCAGATGTTTGCCAGATGTGTTTGAAATGTTGATATAATCGCAAGTAAGAGATAGGCCATCAGTGACAAGTGTTGAATCTTGTAGAAGCGGACCACTGGTCACAGTCCATTTTGTATTTGATGCTTCTGAAATATAAATGCATTAGAGAAATTATATGTACTAATGACAATTTACTAATGACAATTTACTAATGACAATTTACTAATGACAATTTACTAATGACAATTTACTCATGACAATTTACTAATGACAATTTACTAATGACAATTTACTAATGACAATTTACTAATGACAATTTACTAATGACAATTTACTAATGATAATTTACTTATAACAATTTACTTATGACAATATATTAATCACAATTTACTAATGACAATTTACTAATGACAATTTACTAATGACAATTCACTAATGACAATTTACTTATGACAATTTACTTATGACAATTTATTAATCACAATTTATTATCATTACAAGTTTTAAATTGTGTATTCAATGTTTCTGAAAAACAAATGCATTAGAAGGGTGAGATTTACCTTATGACAATTACCAATGACAATTACCAATGACAATTATCAATGACAATTACCAATGACAATTACCAATGACAATTACCAATGACAATTACCAATGACAATTACCAATGACAATTACCAATGACAATTACCAATGACAATTACCAATGACAATTATCAATGACAATTACCAATGACAATTACCAATGACAATTTATTAATGACAATTTACCTTCAGTTGCGCTTCAGTTGTATAATTCAGAATTACTCTCAGAAAATATTGAAACATGTATAGAGTTAATTGCAAACTAAACATATTTACACAAATAATATTAAAATCGGAATAGAATATTTATAAGTATATTAATTCATTGCTTTTAGGCTTGATGTTTTCCGTTTTCCTCGTGAAGACAAATAGATGTGTTACAGAGAAAAATAACCCTTCATATCTGAATATTAGCTTAACCTGATCTCACAAATGTTTTTTTGGAGTTTCTTTTTTTCAAATCAAATCATATCATCAACTTATCTCTTACATTGGATTGTGGCTTAATTCATACTGTTTAAGCCAAATTTTATATTTAATTTTTGTTACTTGTTTGGGAATTTACGCTCCTTTCAACTTTATCTCATTCATTTCGTGACGAGACCTACTTGTAACAGATACAGTGACTTTCAGATCACCATATAGGGGTCAATTGGTCACAGTTGGTTAGAGCACCAGCTTATTAGCATCAGTTCCTCTCTGGTGATCCATGGCTTCGATCCCCAGCCGTGCCGAGATTGAATTCATGATAAAATTTCACATGAGCTGAGGTCCTTGTAAATCACTGACCAGGTGGGTTGTCATGTCAAAGACCTGCGACATAACAATTCAGTGATGCAGCACTATATCTGCACCAAGTAGATCTCGTCATGAAATGACTGAAATAATGTTGAAAGTAATGTAAAACCCCAAACAAACAAACAAACAAACAAACAAACAAACAAACAAACAAACAAACAAAATCACCAGAGAGGAACTGGTACTAACAAGCGTGACCAGTCAATATTGAAATGGGAAGTGACCAGTCAATATTGAAATGGGAAGTGACCTAATTCATCTGATACTGACCTTTATCATTAAAGAGCGATAATACAAGGTCTTGACTTATTTCCCATTCATAAACTCTGAACTCATCCATAGTGAATGCTCCCATGTATTTGCTCGATCCAACTGCATTATTTGGGGTTCCAATATAAAAATTGTTATACTTTTGTCTGATAAGTTGTGCTGACGAGAATGAGACTGACTCCTTTATGATATTACCGTCAATAAATACTTTCATCCCGTGAGTTAAAGTCCACGTGATGGCAAAGAAGAACCACATGGCCACATCTTTTATCTCCTCCAGCTTGATATCTCTCACGTTCCATAACCTTTCAGTGGTTTTGAATGAGATGCTTAACATTCCCTCTTTAGAAATGAACGCCACACCGTGACTGTAGCGAGTGTGTCCCCCATTAGACAAATAGTATTTTTGCGTTGTTGATCCAAACCCGTCTCCAAACTTTAACCAGAACGAGGCAGACCAACCGTCTCTGCAGAGATTAAGGTTTCCCAAGCATTTGTCCCTCTGGTTCCCTAAGTCAAGATACTGATCAATTCCGTTAAATGACAGAGCTTTACCAATTAGACCTTCCACAGTAGCCGGATTGTTATGTAAAATTACTTCAATCAAATCAGGGTCAGAATTCCCCAGATCATCGGCATGGCGCACTTCAGCAAAAGATTTGTTGTTAACTTTTTTATCCATATTTATGTAATAAATAGATCCTGAAATAAGGCAAATAGCAATGTTAAACATGTACATTATGAAGTGAAACATCTTGGTGACCTTTAACATGCACGTTATCCAACAGAGAACGACACTAGTTAAAGTGTCCATGATAACTAAAAGGATGTGTTTTTAATTGGCAATGCCAATGAAGGAAAATATTAAAGATGTTTATATTAAATCATTTCAAGCCTCTTTTCCTTGCATAATATAAATGTTTATACCACAAACTTTGCGATGAAAAGTTGTTAGGGCAGACCATTATTCATTCGGGGGGGGGGGGAGTGGAGGAAAGTTGAAAAAAAAAATCGGTGAGACCCCCTTGATGGAGAAGAAAAATATTGAGAATGCCAACCTTAGAAAAAATAAATTGAGACGCATGACATCTGCAGGAAAAACAATTGTTAGAAGGGTAAAACTTTTGTTTCTACCTTGTAAATCAATTTCAGAGGGGGAAAGAAACCTGAAATAAATTTTATCTCGCTTCCCTCATCTCTACAATTGCTACAATCTACTCAATATATGTTTTGGGAGCTAGGTTTGTGGCATCAGCAACAAATACAATTTACAACATAACTTTCAGAGTGACATACAATCTAGGAGCAATGATAAATGTTATATTTGGTGAGCTAATGTTTCCTGTAACTTAGGACTCTTGTTACTAAGAGAATTCTTTATGATGTCATAATGAAAATATATGGAATAGAAAAGCCACTAATGTTTTCCCATAACTAAGGACTCTTGTTACTAATAGAATTCTTTATGATGTCATAATGAAAATATGTGGAATGATATATAAAAAAACTCTTCAGTCTGGAATAAACTACCATCAATGTCAGACCTTGGAGTGTGGTTCTCCCATGTATCGCTTGTAAGCTGTGTTTCCATATGTGCAGTCCTTCATGCAGCGTGTCATGCAGTGCGTGATGCAGAGCGTTATTTTTTTTCGCGCACCATACTGAACAATGCAGGTGTTTCCATGTATGCGTATTGCTGTCCGTAATGACGTCCGTAAGCAAATTAACGCATAGCCTTTCACATAGGGTAGTGAATGAAAATCTGACGCATAGAGTGATGCATATGTTTCCCATAGGTTGCATGTCTAATTTTGGCGCCAAATTAGAAGTGTGACCGCGAAAACATCACAAAACTGACGCATACATGTACGACAACTGACCTGCGGACGACAACAGAACTGCCTTTCAGTTTATCAAATGATTATCGATGTTTATCACACCATTTGACCTTGTTGGCACATGCAGGTGTCAGAGAATGACCTGATGTGAATATTTTCGAGAGTACAGATGTATTTTAAAGGCTTTGAAAATAGAACCGCAGCTCTGTTGTCGTCCGCAGGTCAGTTGTCGTCGGCTGTGAACACGGCATGACGCTCTGCATGACACACTGCCCACATGGAAACACTGCCTTAACAATATTGCTGTCGGATACAATCTTTTGCAAATATTTTCTCCCATCTTTTACATTAACAAGACGTTCAGCTTGATTACTTTTTAATATTTATTTTTGGACAAAATATAGAGTTTCTTATTCTGAATTTCTTAACTTAACATCGATTATAATTTCTTTACAGTGGCATTTGCTTAATAAAACATATTCAAGAGTTATATTATTATTATTGGGGGTTGAATGTAGGTTTTAAACAATTCATGTGTCTGAAAAATGTTTGAATTGGGCAGTTTTAAAGCCAAACATTTATGGTAACCAGGCGGAGAATATGCTTTGAAGTCAATTCATTAACAATCATATTTTTTATATTGATAATTTAAGCTCCTGGGGTGGTATGCATGTCTCAGAGGAGTAATGAACTGACCCCTGCTGGGGTGGTATGCATGTCTCAGAGGGGTAATGAACTGACCCCTGCTGGGGTGGTATGCATGTCTCAGAGGAGTAATGAACTGATCCCTGCTGGGGTGGTATGCATGTCTCAGAGGGGTAGTGAACTGACCCTACTGGGGTGGTATATATGTCTCAGAGGAGTAATGAACTGACCCCTGCTGGGGTGGTATGCATGTCTCAGAGGGGTAACGAACTGACCCCTGTTGGGGTGGTATGCATGTCTCAGAGGAGTAATGTACTGACCCCTGCTGGGGTAGTATGCATGTCTCAGAAGAGTAATGAACTGACCCCTGCTGGGGTGGTATGCATGTCTCAGAGGAGTAATGAACTGACCCCTGCTGGGGTGGTATGTATGTCTCAGAGGAGTAATGAACTGACCCCTGCTGGGGTGGTATGTATGTCTCAGAGGAGTAGTGAACTGACTCCTGCCGGGGTGGTATGCATGTCTCAGAGGAGTAATGAACTGACCCCTACTGGGGTGGTATGCATGTCTCAGAGGAGTAATGAACTGACCCCTGTTGGGGTGGTATGCATGTCTCAGAGGAGTAGTGAACTGACCCGTGCTGGGGTGGTATGTATGTCTCAGAGGGGTAATGAACTGTCCCCTACTGGGGTGGTATGCATGTCTCAGAGGAGTAATGAACTGACCCCTGCTGGGGTGGTATGCATGTCTCAGAGGAGTAGTGAACTGACCCCTGCTGGGGTGGTATGCATGTCTCAGAGGAGTAATGTACTGACCCCTGCTGGGGTGGTATGCATGTCTCAGAAGAGTAATGAACTGACCCCTGCTGGGGTGGTATGTATGTCTCAGAGGAGTAGTGAACTGACTCCTGCTGGGGTGGGATGCATGTCTCAGAGGAGTAATGAACTGACCCCTGCTGGGGTGGTATGCATGTCTCAGAGGAGTAATGAACTGACCCCTGCTGGGGTGGTATGCATGTCTCAGAGGAGTAATGAACTGTCCCCTGCTGGGGTGGTATGCATGTCTCAGAGGGGTAATGAACTGTCCCCTGCTGGGGTGGTATGCATGTCTCAGAGGAGTAATGAACTGACCCCTGCTGGGGTGGTATGCATGTCTCAGAGGAGTAATGAACTGTCCCCTACTGGGGTGGTATGCATGTCTCAGAGGGGTAATGAACTGTCCCCTGCTGGGGTGGTATGCATGTCTCAGAGGAGTAATGAACTGTCCCTTGCTGGGGTGGTATGCATGTCTCAGAGGGGTAATGAACTGTCCCCTGCTGGGGTGGTATGCATGTCTCAGTGGAGTAGTGAACTGACCTCTGCCGGGGTGGTATACGTGTCTCAGAGGAGTAATGAACTGACCCCTGCTGGGGTGGTATGCATGTCTCAGAAGAGTAATGAACTGACCCCTGCTGGGGATTGTATGCATGTCTCAGAGGAGTAATGAACTGACATCTGCTGGGGTCATATGATAAGATGCACGTGGACACTGTTACCCTGGTTCTCTGCTACACATTACACATGCACCAGTTGTAGAGTTACATATTTTTATCAACTCCCAAAATGCATTGTCACCTGGCATGATTAAATAGAAACGATATTCTAAAGCCCCTTTCATCAACATTGCTCACGTTAGGTCAAACCTTTTAATCAGTCATTGTGAAGGCAGCGGCAAATATGATATATAACAAGAAAGTCTTTTTTTTAAAAAAGAATTTGTATACAGTTTCCTTTTTGAAAATAATATTTATATTTTCTCATCATTTTGAAGTTGCCGTAAATGTAGAGTACAGTGACTGGCAACTGTCTGAAACTGGCAGTTGAAACTCAGACATTTTTAACCAGTCATTGTGAAGGCAGCGGCAAATATGATATATAAAAAAACATTTTTATAACTAGAAAATCATATCACACAAACTTCAACTTACCCTTGTTGCTTACAACAGTATTTGGTTTGGATATAACTGCCACAAACATAATCATTATATCCACAAAATACATCTGGAAAATAATATCTCATTAATACATCTGGAAAATAATATCTTATTAATACATCTGGAAAATAATCTCTTATTAATACATCTGGAAACTAATATCTTTTTAGTTATGTCTTTTACTGATGTGTTTCTTAACACTCATATATTGCTTCATAGCATTAATGATATACTCTTGTATATTCTTAAAATATCTTACAGTTGACAGTTTCCAAAGATTGCTGCCTATCACGTTAAATGTTGCACACCATGAACACTGAAGGCAGATCTCCAAAATGCTTTCATATAATTTAATACTTATAGATCACAAAATACAATTTCACAGCAGTATGTGGTGACATTGATGTTGGTTATGCGGTTGTCGAGGCTGGACTCAAGATGTAAAATGCTTGCTGATGTTTGTTCCCAGTACTGATAAATAATTCACTGTATGAATGGATCCTAGAAGGGGAGACTTTTATTTTTATATGGACTACCATTTCAGTATCATCTCGAACATCTCCATATAAATGTGTATATATGTCTTTATTTAGATATATGAACAATTCTTTACTTAGTCTAGTTTTTATTAAAATGTCTTTTCTCATTTTAATATTAACATTTTCAGTATTTTGACTTTATTTACATTAGTTTTGCAAATGGCACCCACTGAATGGCCTTTCTGTGCTCAAATGAAATGAAATATTCATTAAGAACAGAACAAATATAGATTTGAAATGGACCTAACTACTTCTCATTAGAATCTCGTTAACATGGTAAAGGTTACCGATATTAGGTGCAGATGTGTTTGTTTGTTTGGGGCTTTACATCACTTTCAACACTATTTCAGTCATTTAGTGATGAGACCTATTTGTAGCAGCTATAGCGCTGCCTCACTGAATTGTCATGTCGCAGGTCCTTGACATGACAACCCACCTGGTCACAGATTTACAAGGATAACGGGTTAACCCTTTAGGCACGGGCCTCAGCTCATATGGGAAAGTGTATCATGAGTTCAATCTCGGCATGGCCGGGGTTCGAACCCACGACCTTTGGATCACCACAGAGGAACTGGTGCTAAATAGCTGGCGCTCTAACCAACTGCGCCACGCCCGTGGCCTATTAGGTGCAGAGCCA
Organism: Amphiduros pacificus; assembly: GCA_949316495.1. NCBI lineage: Eukaryota > Metazoa > Annelida > Polychaeta > Phyllodocida > Hesionidae > Amphiduros > Amphiduros pacificus. The sequence continues at coordinate 38,018,212 of OX439011.1, read as the reverse complement.
GATATTACTATAGTTTCAGAACACTGAAGTGAGAGAAGTATTGTAAAGAAATGGAAAATTGTATTATAAAGGTTAAACAATGGCTTTGCCCCACAATACCTATCTCAGTTATTAAATTATAAAAAGGTTAGGTATATGACTCCGATTAAATGATAAAAATAAATACAAAGGACTATTTTGAAATCATATGGTGATAGGGCTTTCATGGTATATGCGCCAAAAATTGGAATGCCCTGCCCCTTGAAGTGAAAAACTGCAAAACAGTGGACAATTTCAAGAAAAATCTAAAGACGTATCCAAATAGAAAGCATTATCTTGAAAAAGCGCTATGAGCAGACCTGGTCTGGTATAGCGCTATATAAATCATTTATTATAATTATTATTATTAATCAATGTAGCAGAGGCAAATTAGCTGAGAGTGTGGCTAATGATAAATCTAACAAGGACCGATGGCTAGAATTAAAGAAATACAATACTATAGTGACACCAAGTGTGATTGATGATTGTTACAATGATGTGGACATGTGTTTGCATCAAAATATGAACCAATGTCTTCCCACTGACAGTGATGACATTATTAGAAGCATTATAAAATTAACTCAATGGCAAGTTACGTTTAATGTAAAATACAGAGCATGTATGATTAATGTTGAAACTGTAATGAAATGTTGAATCTGTAATGAAGCAGCTGACTTATGATAAAAGTGATGGTTAAATGGGTTCCTTTTCAAATCACTTTATGCATCTAAACAAATGTATTATTTTATTGTCTTTATCAAATAAATGTATGTTTGTCCATGGATGCACAGCATGCGTTTTGTTTGTTTGTTTGTTTGTTTTGGGTTTTACATCACTTTCAACATTATTTCAGTTATTTCGTGATGAGACCTACTTGTAGCAGATATAGTGCTGCCTCACTGAATTGTCATGTCGCAGGTCCTTGACATGACAACCCACCCGGTCACAGATTTACAAGGACAACAGGTTAACCCTTTGGCACAGGCCTCAGCTCATGTGGGAAATTGTATCATGAGTTCAATCTCGGCACGGCCGGGGTTCGAACCCACGACCTTTGGATCACCACAGAGGAACTGGTGCTAATAAGCTGGCGCTCTAACCAACTGCGCCACGGCCCGTGGCCACAGCATGCGATCTTTTAATTTGCAATATTTGTTTCAATACTACATATTGGTGTCAATGCCGGACTATGTAGGTGCTAGTCTTTGTAACAGCGATATTTACCGAAATATGACGCTGTGCTATATTTCTATTGATCATGTCATTTTTAATGAACAAAAAGGAATCTTAAACACATTAAACATAACGTTCACCTTCAAATAAGGTCATTCTACTGTACTTTGTATGTGCACTCTCAGAGAGAATGTGGTCTATTTTCAAAAAGGTGGATCTAATGTATATGAAAGTGATAAAATCCCAAACAAACAAATGTACCTTTTTATGGCAGTCAGGCTCCTGCAAATACGTGACCAGTTTGTATGTAGATTTGCTATATTCTATAATGTAATGAAATGTAGCAAAACTTGCTCATTTAAGCCTAAACCGGATGAAAAATACAAGAAGTTACATTTTAGGGTTGAACATCAAAATGAAATAGTTTACCAAGCTCAGCTGAGTGCACAAACAATCCAAATAAACTATGGAAATCAGGAAAGTGCTCCCTGCCTTATCAACGCAACGTGCCACAATGTCAGAGGATGAGATTTGTTTGTTTGTTTGGGTTTTTACATCACTTTCAACATTATTTCAGTCATTTCGTGATGAGACCTACTTGTAGCAGATCTAGTGCTGCCTCACTGAATTGTCATGTCGCAGGTCCTTGACATGACAACCCACCCAGTCACAGATTTACAAGGACAACGGGTTAACCCTTTAGCATGGGCTTCAGCTCATGTGTGAAAATGTAAACTGAATTGGTTTTATATTCCAGATGTGACAGTTATTAAATGGGAACGTGCCAAATATGGATTGTTGTCCAGTGGTAATGGGCATAGTGCAGATGTATTATCTCCCACCTTCCCACCTCTAGCAAGGTTCACAAGGTAATAAGGAAGAATGGCGTATTCATCCTCCCTCATCAATATATTATTTCATTATCAGGTTCCGGTTAATTAGCATTAGGGATGCCCCCATTATTTGGATCCAGTCAATCGGCCTTGGCACGCCCTAGAAGTATAGCAGGGTAATCCATAATATGTAATGTTGTTATTATTCAAATTATATATTATATAAACATATGGTATAGGCGGATGTATTTAGGATAGCAAATAAATCATTCATGTGCAATCTTTGGATGGCTTGTTTTCTAAAATCAGGTGTAATTTAACACATTCCTTATACTTGAAAGGTTATAATGACTTCTGCATCATAATGCTTTCTGCATCATAATGCTTTCTGCATCATAATGCTTTCTGCATCATAATGCTTTCTGCATCATAATGCTTTCTGCATCACAATGTTTCTACATCACAATGCATTCTGCATCATAATGCTTTCTGCATCATAATGCTTTCTGCATCACAATGCTATCTACATCACAATGCTTTCTGCACCACAATACTTTCTGCATCATTATGCTTTCTGCATCACTATGCCTTCTGCATCATAATGCTTTCTGCATCATAATGCTTTCTGCATCATTATGCTTTCTGCATCATAATGCTTTCTGCATCGCTATGCTTTCTGCATCATTATGCTTTCTGCATCATAATGCTTTCTGCATCATAATGCTTTCTGCATCATAATGCTTTCTACATCACAATGCTTTCTACATCACAATGCTTTCTGCATCATAATGCTTTCTGCATCATAATGCTTTCTGCATCACAATGTTTCTGCATCACAATGCATTCTGCATCATAATGCATTCTGCATCATAATGCTTTCTGCATCACTATGCTTTCTGCATCATAATGCTTTCTGCATCATTCAACATGTTACTCTTTCCCTGAACATGGCATTAGCTGATAGAAATATAATTTATAAACAACTGCTGGTTACTGTAAATATGTATCAAAATATGTATCAGAGAAGAACTCTTTGACGTTAATTCTTCACATAAAAAACAGTTGAAGGTAATTTGTGTTCAAGTTTTAACCTCCTGCATTCCTGAACGTTACAATCTTGATTGGCTATAATGTAAAGTTATACGAAGAAAGGCAGAAGTAACAATTTACTATAGATTTAATTTATTTTTCTAAAGTGATTACACATTATCACAAATCATCACATATCGCCAATTATACATATCAGATATTCCTCAAAAATAAAAAAATAAAAAATGAAATACAATACCCATAAGTACCTCAGCGACCGCAGATATCTTAAACCTGTATAAACAGTATTTTAAAACTAATCAGTGCATAACATGTCACAAAAGTTATCCCATTTGTCCTTTCATTATATAGAAGCAGTCATGTATGGCTTATGCTCCCAGGAGGGGAAGGTTTTTATTCTCCACGCCTATCCTATATCACTTGATGATAACCTAATATAATGTAACTTATTTCCAAATCTAGATGTTGATATACCATTTAAACCATCCAGATATATCCAAGTATCTACATTTTGTAAGTCAGCACGATTTAGATATCAATCAAAACATCAGGTAAGAATTTATGTTACAGTGTTCTAAACAAACAACAAAATAACTACAATGGTGCTTTAATATTTATAGGGACAAAATAACTGTAGACAAGAAGTTTGTTTTTGCACAGTTTGTTTATGACCTGTGGTATTTAAGAGCTGGCTGTGTTATTTCAGGTCTCATAGCCTGCAATGAAGCGTGCAGAACTCATTTCCCCTGGAAAACCATTAAAGATTTATAAGGCAGCTATTCCCGTGGCGCCGGAGCAGGGATGTCTAATAAAGACCACTTTCTCTGGTGTCTGTCACACAGACCTACATCTTATTGATGACAAGTTTTACCTGGGTCATGGCAGCAATATCTCTATTTCAAATACTATAGAGAAGAGAGGTTGGTCATTATTTATATTTATTGCAATCCAAATAGCCTTTATAATGCCATATTTCATGAAAATTCAGGCTTCCTTTAATTGATCAATATGCATTT